>NW_004624747.1:14763718-14775441 GCF_000247695.1 Heterocephalus glaber | reverse complement strand
GAAATAGGAAGAAAAGGGGCAAAGGGGAAGGGGAAGTGGGAGGGGTAGGGGAAAGGAAAGAAGGGAATGGAATTAATATGAAAAAATGAAAAAATGGTAACAAAGTCTGTGTAAATAGGGAGAGATGGAGTGGTTGAAGGAAGGGCAGGGAAAAAATAAGAACCAAGAGAGATTATGTAAAGGTGGAAATCTCCAATGATGAATGCCATTATATTGTATAGCTAAAATGTACCAATAAAATTAATTTAAAAAATTATGACTCCTTGTAAATTGTTTGCCATTTGACTTTTAAAAGTTTAGTAAATGCCTAAGCCAGTAGTTGACAGTAGTTAAGAGCAGCACAGGCTTTGGAATTGGATGTAACTATGTTTATGCTTCTGTTGCTTATTCACTGCCTGACTCTATACAAATTGCTTAACCTACTTAGGCCTCAGGTTTCCTAATTGCGAATGAGGATAAATGGTGTGGTAGACATTTTTCATTCTTTGCCCAATAATCATGGTGGATTTCCTGTTTTCATGCTTACTTCTCACTGTAAAGTCTGAAACCACCAGACATAGTCCTAGCCTTCCTTGCAGGCAAGTGTGACTATGTGACCTAGTTTTGGCTAATGAGATAAAGTGAAGGTTAATTTAGAGAATTTGGAATGATTTTTTTCCCAACATAAAAGAGAATAGTCCCTGAGGAGAGATCTCTTGCTCTCTTTCTTAAATTCTAATCTTGAGGCTGTTGTACGTATGTGGAGTTTGTATTTTCTGGAGTCACAATCGCCATTTTGTGACCATGAGAGAACATACCTGTGAATAGAAACCCAGCACTCTGAGTATGATAACACAGAAGGGTATAAAAATCTAGACTCTTGATGAGATTATTGAGATGCTGGACCAAGAGTAGTATAGTAATTTCCTTGAAGGGAAAGGAAAAATTATGAGAAAAGAAAAAAAAATGGAAACGAAGTCTATGTAAATAGGGAAGGATGGAGGGGGTGAAGGGCGCACAGGTAATGGGGAGAAAAATAAAACCAAGATACATCATGTATAGGTACAAGTACCCAATGATAAATGTAAATGTATAGTATATCTAAAATGTATCAATAAAAGAATTTAAGGAGAAAAAAAAGAATGTTTTGATGGATATTGGTAATCAGATTACCTCTCATAGGATCTGAAAGAATTTGTAACTGATACACCAACCCCAGTCTCTCAGGTTGCTATGAGAAATAAATAAGATAGTGTGTGAAGACTTCCTTATAGAGTTCCAACAAAATGATGAGCACACAATAAAAGCAACAGCTTTTATTATTTCAAAGAATAACTATGCCCGGAGATTCATTGGTGAGATTTGAAGAAGCACTGGAAGTTTGTGATGTATAAAACTTGGTCCTCTTGTACTCTGTCTTCCTACTTGGATAATGGAATCCTATCAGAAGGAAATCTTTGATATTAGATTCAGTTTAATCCCTCTCACTTGATAAACAATGAAATTGGTCCTCAGAAGGGGAACGAGACCATCCAGAGGTCACATATCAAGTTAGTGGCAAATGGCAGTGAAACTCAATCATCCACACTCAATTGCCTTTCATCTCCATTTCAACAAGCTCAATGGTGTTATGGAGGAGGGAAATAACAAGATGAGATCACATGAGGGATAAACTTAAAGAACTGGGACGCACACTACACTAGTAGGTTATAATTAGTGCATATGATTTAGCATTTTGCACCTTTGTTAAATGGACATAGATGTCCTGGGGTTTGGAGGGCCCTTAGCTGGAGACCCTGTGACTAGCTAGATGGTACATCTATTGGTTCATTACTAGTTTATTCATTGATTGTTTCACTCACTTAAAAAGAACTATTTGCTAAGAGCCTACTATGAACTGGATATTGGGTAGACTTCAACATTTGCAGGAGTGAACTGGGGCTGAGAGTGGTAAGTGAAATTACTGTTCCCTATCCTAAGGCAAAGCTCCATACTTGTTGAGTTACATTGTCACATGTAAAGATTGATTTAGGTTCCACTTATCATGTTCAATTCCTTTCCATTTGGACCTCTAAAGATATAGTTTAAACCTCAGGAATAGTTCCCACTGCTGGGATTATTCTTTGAGATGAAAATCTTAGTTACTTGCAGACTTAATAAAAGTTTTTGGAAGAGTCATACTGATTTACTAGCCTCTTCCCTTGTACGCTGGAGGAATTCAGTGGGATTGGCTCTTGGGACATGGAAGTTTTCATATAGGGAGTGAAAAGATCTGATCATGGAATATAAGTGTGAGACTTTAGATCAAGCACAGAGGGCAAATATATGGAGGTGGATGGAGGGTATATGGTGGCATAAGAACCCGGGCTTTGAGGCTATCGAAATTTGTATTTAAATCTTGTTTTGTTGATTCCTAGCTCGGTATCTTTGGGTAAATCTCTCACTTTATATGTGCCTCTGGTATGTATAAAATAGTGCAGAGATTAAATAAGATACTATATTTAAAGCTTTTGCAGTGATTGGCACATAGTATTCTGAGATAAGGATTCGAGTGCAAGTGTTTTATTTAGGAGGTGATCCCATGAACTGCAAAAGAAAGGAAAATAAGACAATAAAGGGTTGCTTTTGGGTAAGTTTGTATTGTGGTTAACTAGAACTAAATCTGCCTAGGAACTTCTGGGAGATGGTGTAGAACATCCTCAGATCTTTTTCACTCAAGGTAAAGAAGCCAAGTTATTTATCTTACAATTCCCACCCATTACTGGGGAAGTGCTGCCACAAGGGCACTGACTCTTGGAGCTCCCAGGATATCCTGGGTCAAAAAATCAGGGAGGAATTCCTAAAGTGGAGACTTGCTGAATTAGTCTCATTCTGAGAAGAGTGAGGGCCAAGGGACATGAGCCCACTGATCTGAATTCAAAGTCATGTTCTACCATGGATCTACCAGCCATGTCTTCTTGAGCAAGTCATCTAATCTGGCTACTCGAGGCATAGTCCACAGAAACCTGGATATAATGGGGAGCTGATAGAAATGCAGATTTTTGGACTTCATTCCAAGTGTATTTATTAGTTATCTACTGCATAACAAAGTGCCCTGAAACTTAACAGTTTATATAGTGACCATTCACTGTGTTGGCCATACTTCAGTTTGCTTTAGTCGACCTTCATTAGGAGTGTCTGTCCCTCTCTTATCCACAGCCATCTCTACAGCTAGAATAATAGCTTAATATTGAGCCCTAGTGAAGCTTGAAATGAAGACAAAAAGTGAAAGCCATCTGGCTCAGGGAATATGTGAGATTTTTGACTCAAGCAGAGTATGTTAGTCAGCTTTTCATTGCTGTAACAAAATACCTGAGGAAAAAAAACCTTAAATAAGGAAAGGTTTGGCTCATGGTTTCAGAAGTTTCAGTCCATGGTCAGCTGGCTCCATTGCTTTTAGGCCTGAGGTGAGGCAGAAATATCATGGCAGAAGGGCATGGCAGAGGAAAACTGCCCACCTCATGGCAGCCAAGATACAGAGAGAGAAGGAAAGAACCAGACAAAGGAAGGGGTAGGAGACAAGATAGAGTCCCTAAGGGCACATCCCCATGACACATCACTTCAACTAGGCCCCATACCCTAAGTTTCCATCACTCTCAATAATGTCGTCAAATTATGAATCCACCAATGGATTAATCCACTGATGAAATCAAAGCCTTCTTCATCCAATCAACTTCTAAAGTCCCACCTCTGAACACATGAGCCTCTAGGGGACATTTTAGGTCCAATCATAATATATGGACTCTTAGGGATGAAGTGGGATCTTGACTTAATGAAAATTCCACCTCCCCATCTCTGCTTGAGCCTTCAGTGCTAAGGTTCCATGATGGCCTGTACTGGATATAGCCATGGTGACAGACGTCATAGAAAGAGCTCTGAGCAACTGTAACCCAGATTTCTGTTATGTCTTTCCTCTAGTCAGTGGCTCAAACCTTGTTGGTGCATGAAGGCACCAAGTAGTAACTATTCACTATGTTCATAGAACAATTTTAAGCTTCTTAAGTGGATTAAGTCATTTAATTTCCACAATAACTCCATGAAGTAGGTTTCTATTATTATTTCCATATTATATGTGAGGAAACCAAAGGTCAGAGTTATTATATAGTTTGCTCAAGGTTACATAACCAGGAAGTATAGAGTCAGGAAATTATTTGACTTCAGGTTATGGTTACAGGATGTCAGGACTGACACAGTCAGGTTGCATACCTTTAGATTGTCAAGAACTTGATGGTTGTGATTATAGGAATATTACCTTGTACTGAGGTTGATGTTTTGGCCAGTTTCATTTGCTGCTTTTAGCCATTTTACTACAGCATATTTTTATATTCCTACTGATTCATTCATTCATTTAACTAATGTTTACTGAGTACTTGGAATGTGCCAGGTACCATTTATGGAGCTGAGTATGCAGCACAGAGTGAAGTGACAAAAAAGAGAGTAGAAAGGTGAGTTATCCAGACAACTAATGCTATAGAAAAAATAAATCAAAATAAAGGTTATTGGGAGTATGTGATGCAATTTTAAAAGGTGTTCTGGAGGTGAGGGAGTGAGCTTGTGCTACCTGGCAGAAGAACATTCTAGTCCAAGGGAATAGGCAGTACAAAATAGATGGCCAAATCACGCAGGGTGTGTTCAAGGAACATGGAGGGAACTGATGTGTCTGGAATGGAGTAAACAAAGGAAGAGTAGGGAGTAAACGAAGAGTGGGGGAAGATTGCCAGAGAAGTAGCTGGAGATACTCAGGAGGGCCTATTGCAGAGACCTTGGCTATTCCTCTGAGTAGTACTCGGAACCACTGGAAGATTTTGGGAAGAGGAGTGACCTAAATTCAACTTATATTTCAAAAGGAACACAGTAGCAAAGTGCAATAGCTCCTGACTTTAATCTCAGCACTCTGGGAGGCTGAAGTAGGAGGGTTGCAAGTTCAAGCCCAGCTTGGGCAGCTTAGCAACTTAGACAAGTGAGACCTCCTTGTCTCAAAAAAATCATAAAAATGAACTGGGGATGTAGCTCAGTGTGAAGGCCCTGGGTTCAAACCCCAGCACTGAAAAAAGAGGAAGGAAGTAAAAGAAAGAAAGGGAGAGGTAGGGTGGTGGGGGGAGGAAGAAAGAAAAGGGAAAAGGAAACACAGTAATGTGGTGTTGAGAATGGGCTCTTGGAGGGCAAGGATTGAATAAAGTAGAGCAGTGAGAAGGTTACTGCAGTAATCTAGGTGAGACAGGTGGGGGGCTTGGACCAGGTGCAGTAGTGAGAAGTGACCACAATCTAGATACAGAGATGAAGACCTTGCAGCAAGCAGGAGGTTAGGATTTGTTTACTCCATCTTTCCTAGCTGTCCAGGTTGTTGGGGGCTGGTGTGACTGGTATTCTTTGGCACTAAGTCCCTTGGCTCCTCCATGAGGCTGGACCCATCAGACATGTAGGCACCAGGAATTATCACTGGAAACATCTATAGTCTCTCTGGCAGAAAGATCAGCAGAAGCTTTTATCTTAATTGAGTTACATGGGGCACCATCATCCATACATCTTTTCCAATTAACTTGGGGGAGAATATGAGAGTGATGGCTGAAGGGAAGGCAGCCCCAAGCTGATAAATATGGATCAGAATAGACTGGTTGGAGTCTCTGAGGACTCATCAGACAGAAGGAGGGAGGGAAAGAGGATTTGTCAAAGGTGTTTTGGTGGAGAGAGTTCAGAAGGGTGTTCTGTGGTGGGAGATTGATTTAGGAATTGACCCAGTGGGCTGAGCCTTGCCTCCTAAGCCTGCCTTAATGGGAGAACATAGCCTGTATTCTCCAGTCTTGGGACATGGTTTATGCTACCAGACTTGGCAGAATGTTGGGATCAGGATCTAGGAATCTACTGATGTCTGCAGTCAGGCTGGCTTGTGTAGGCTGTCACAGCTGGATGTGACATGGTGATGTATCGTCCTGGGAATATATTAATTTGTTCATAGAGATCTAGAAAGAAAGAGGAAAGGAAAAGAAGGAAAGAATTTAGGTTCTTAGATTCACCAATTTAAGATCATTTGGTGAGCCAGGGATAAGACAGCCTCGGGTAGGGTGTGGTTAGTCTCTGTCCGAGGTGCTGAAGCAGTCTCTTCCCTCAATGCACCTTTTTGCTTCCTACATTCAATTCGAACCAAAGTTGATTGAGCGTCTGCCACACCTCACCACATCCCTGGTCCTGTTATACATGCTGGTAATTCAACAATGAACAGAAGTGACCAAAATCCTTGCCTTTTTAAGCTTGTATTCTAGTGGGTGGAGTTAGAGAGAAGAACAGAAAGAAAGTGGGGTAAGGTGGGGGTGGTAAGTTATCTATTAGGATGTAAAAAGTGCTTTGGAAAAAATAAAGCAGAGAATAGAACAGGGAAGCTAGTTTTGTTGCAACTGTGAATAGGGTGATCAGCCAAGACCGTGTTAAGATGGTGGCATCTGAATAAACATTTGAAATAGATGAGGGGCTGGGGATTTAGCTCAGTGGTTCTGCCACCTGCCTCACAAGCGCAAGGTCCCAAGTTCGATCCCTGGTACAAAAAAAAAAAAAGAAGAAGAAGAAGAAGAAAGAAATAGATGAGGAAGTGAGCTCTTCAGATTTGCCTGCATTTTTACAAGTGGTATTACTCAGGTTTCCCATCTCATTCCTGCTTTGTCTTATGTCAGTGATTTTGCTGCTGATGCTTTTGCTCTTTCTGAAATACTCTGACCCTAAACTCCTATTACTACCATACTCAAATACTGTTCTTTTCAAAATGACCCTTATGTAAATATCACCTTCCTCAGGAAGACCACTATTGCTGTCCTCTGACAGGAAGTAATACATCTTCCCAATTAACCTTCACACTATCTCCTATGAATCACTCTCTGGCTCTTTATTTTCTACCATGTTTCTGTCAGTATTTAGTCCTGCAGTTTGGATCTTTCATTAGTCTGGAAGTTCTACAAGTAGGAACTGTGCTTGGGTGGTTAAGATCATAATGACTGAAATGAGACACTCCTGTATTCAAATCCCAGTTTCTCTTCTGGTTATTTATAAAGCCTTAGACAAGTCATTTCACTTCACTGGACTTCAATTTCCTTGTCTTGGGGAGGCAATAATATCTGACTTAGGATCATGTTGTGATAATAAAACATTAGTAAATGTAAGACATTTAGCAAGGATCTTGGGACATGGTTAGCATTAAGGAAAAAGTAGCTTATAATTGCTTCTTCTTGTATCCTCAAGCTTGTCCTCAAGGTGCTAACATATAGTTTTATCCCATACAAATGTGAATGAGTGCATCTATTTCTAAAACTTTCTCAAAGAGGAGTCTGTCAACCACCTGCACAGAAACCAAGCAAAACAGCAGGCACTCAGTAATATGAACTTTAAACAATGTCCTGGGTGATTCTTGTTCATGCTACAATTTGGGAACCACTGAGAGTAAATATAATGTAGAGGTAAAGAGCATGAACTCTGGAATTAGACTTCCCGGGCTTTAACCCTGGATTCACTATATACAAGCTGTACAGTTTTTGATGGACAACTTTGCATAATTTTCCCCCTAGATTTCCCCTCTGAAATGCTGAAATGTTGGACTGGGTGATAATAATAGCTACAGCGTAGAATTTTTTATTTTTGGAAAATATGTATGTAAATACCTAATAGGTATTATAAGATATATAGATATAGATATGGAGGGAAGAAGAAGGAAGCGGGAGGGGACACACACAGAGATATTCTAAGCTATGTGTATGGCTAGGAACAGTGCTGGCATGCAGTGAGACTTAACTATTATCTTTGGTCTGAAAGCAATGTCAATGAACAGTCAGTTCACTTGAACTTGACCAGGGGGCTCCTAAGCTGGCTTCAGAGGCCTCCTTGTTTGACAGTCTTGCCCTGCTCTCTGTGCACAGCTGTTCTAAAGACATGAACCTCAGACTGCAAAAGAATGAACCCAAAATGAGCCTCAAGCATTTGCCCTGCTGCAGCTACTGCTGGTAGGAAAATTGCACCGTCTCTGCTCTTTAAAGAATTCCTCTGGCAGATGCACACACAGCTGTTGCACCTCATTCCTGCAGGCAGAGAGCAGACAGACACTACTAAGAGTTCGAGAAACTGTGCCTGATCACCAACTTGTGCAAATAAGACCTGCAATGGCTTCCCCCATCCTCACCAGCCTCTCCTCCTTTATTTCTCTTTAAGCAGGTTATGGAGTGAGAGATGCTTCTTAGTTCTTGCTGTCTCTAGAAGGGAAATTTTAGGAGGAAAAGACCCAGGAAGGGAGAATTGCTAGGCAGGGAGAAAGTGACAATGGAAGGAGAAGCTGGGTTGCACTGGGAGGCAGCAAGGTATATTGGTTAAATTTCACTCCAGCAACACTATTTTGCTGTGTGACCTTAGAAAGTCATTTCCCCTCTCATATCCTTATTTCAAGATGAACAGAAGAGCACAGTGGTGTGAACAAGATGGGAGTCCAATCCCTATAGTGATCCTGGCTCTACCCATGATAACGGGGTGACTTGGACAAATCTCTTCTCTTCTCTTCATCCTTAGTTTTCTCTATGGAAAGATATGATATGGGAATATTTGTCCAGTGTGCTCAATAATTCTACTACAAGATAAAGTGACCCATTGGATGTCAAAATACATCCTAAGCTGTAAATGCTGGAGAAGAGTGGGGTATGACCCCTTCCATCCATGGAAAATTGGCACCCTCAGCCCCCTGAGTTCAGAAAACATTAATGATCAGGTTTCAACATGCAGCTCAGCACATTTGCTAATATAGCTCCAGGACTGGCAGAGGAGAATGGCATGGCTTCCACCCATCAGGTTAAGGCTCTCTCTTGGAGGGCACTGAGGCAGTTTAGTTCAGTGGTTGGGCACAGGAGGCTTGTTAAGATGAGTCTAACTTCCAGCCCTAGGACTGTGACCTGCAGCTGTGTGACACTGGGTAAACCACTTACTTCTCTGGGCTCCAGATCTTTCTACATTAAATCAGGGATCATTAACTAGCACACAGAATTATTAAGGATTAAAGGTGCATGCAAAGTACAAGGTATTTTGCCCAGTACTTGGTACATCATAGGAGCTTAGAACAATGCTTGTTCTTATTCATGAATTTATTTTTTGAGTCTGAGGGAAGAGCAGGCTCATCAGGTTTGTTAAGTGATTGCAGAGCCGCTGAGGCAGACAGCGCGTCAGCCGAAGGTGTGAGGCATGATGCAAAGAGCTTCAGATTTGAGATCACCACAGGTAGAAACTGAGGCCTGATGGTGCTTTGTGATCTTAGACATGTGTTTTCCTTTCTCTAAGTTTTAATGTTCTCATCAGCAAAATGGGAGTAGGTGGATTTAATCCATGTGCCTCACAAGATTGTTGGAAGGCTCAGATGTGAATTCACGAAGTGTGCTGTAGATTTAAGAGGAGGCAGATGCTGAGGGTGGGGAGCCATCATTGCATGTGACAGCTGCATGCCATGGGATTTTTACTCTTTACCAAACTATAGCTTGCTGGGAGCTAGGTAGACTAGGCCAGATAGAATCGGCTTCTCAAGTCCCAAGGCTCAAACATTCCCTACTTCTGGAGGATGTGGAGAATTGCTCTAAACCCCAAGCTCTGCTCTTCTCTGATGACTTCATGCCAAGCAAAACCAATCACTGGACATTCCTTAAAGCTCCTCCCACTGGCACTTTACCTGAGGATTTTTTTTTTTACCTTGAGGATGTCTTACAAGCTGCCTCTCATGCCCAATCTATGCTACATATTCAGGAACCTGAGGGTAAACAGAAACCTGAGCGTTGGAGACGCTCAGTGAGGAAAGACCTCATTACCTCTTAACTCACTGGTTAAGAGAACTGATGGGGGTGCCGGGATTTAGCTCAGTGGTTCCAGCGCCTGCCTAGCAAGCGCATGGTCTGGAGATCGATTCCCTGGTACCAAAAAAAAAAAGAGAGAGAGAGAACTGATGGGGGTTGTGAGGCACCCAGAGACTAGCAATAGCTGAAAGCCCTTCCTACAAGGAAAAGAATGGGTTTGCCAGAAACTGGTGAGAGATAGAGCCAAAGAAGAGGGTAGCAGGGCTAAAGTGATGGAAGGACTTAGTCACAGACAGAACAGCCCCACCCTGCAGGTGGGAGAAATACTTTGAACTCCCAGCTTTCTAGTCTTTCCTGGTGACACCCATTGTCCAAATCCACTGAGAAGCCACAGGACTGGGGACCCTAATGCTGTCTCTGTGATCTAGTCTTCAGGGACAGAGAGTGCACCAGGTTGAGAATGTCACAAACACAGACTCCCCAGCCCACTCCCAGATGCTCCTTCTCACTTGCCCTGTTGGGCCAGGAAATCTCAGTGAAAGGCACATGCTCTGCTCTTCTGGAACCCTTTTTTAGAGCAATGTTGTCTTCCTTGGGAATTCTCTCCTGAGGACCAGGACTTCCACCAAAATTTTCCTTTACTTGAGACAGGCCAGGCTGTGAATGTGAAATGTAGGAAAAATTGGACTCTGAATGCCTCTGCGTTGGGCTGGGCACAGAGCTCTGGGTGGGCTGGGATGTCAGTAAACACAAGTCCACTTCTTCCCAGGTCTTTCTTTGCTTTCCTGTCTCCGTGTAGCTTTAGGGACATTTGATATTCATGGCCACAGGAGCAGCATAGTGGTCAAGAAATAGCTTTGGAATCCCACGGCCCTGCTCCTTCCACCCCTGGCTGTGTAGTCCTGGGCATGGTTGTTAACCTCTCTGAGCCTTGGCTGTCTCGGTCCATACAGTAGGAGCAAATCTATGTCACAGAGTTGTTAGGAGGGTCCAATGAGACGTGGAAAGCAGGGGAGCAGACTGTCAAGAAGTGATCGCTGTGGTGATGCATGGGGACTGGCGTATGTCCCTCCCTGGTGAGGGTGACATGGGTGGAGTGCAGCCCCCACTCAGCCCCTGCCTCATCCTGCTGCTTTCATCACACGCCTGTGCCACTGGCCCTGCGCCCCTAGAAGGGCTGTTTGTCTGGCTCAGTCTGCAGAGCCCTAGGCATGAGAGGCTGGGGAATGCAAATGTGGCCTTATCTGAGTGTTTGCAGCTGCTGCCTTCCTGGAGCCCATCTCCAGAAACAAGGGCAGACTCTGGGCCCCCCCAGGAAGCCTCAGGCTTTTCTGGCCCTGCTGAGCCTATAAAATCAGCCACAAATATAATATCCAACATACCTCTGGCTTTTCTATTTGCAAAGTCTTTTGATTTTCAGCCTCTTATTGTAACTTTCAGTGACCCTGGGTTATCATTGCCAACTGTACTGTACAGAAGAAGGAAACCAAGGTCAGAAAGGTCAAGAGATTTACCCCAGGTCACAAGGCTAATTGTTGGTGGAGTGGGGATTATAACTTGCAGTTTAGCACCAGAATTTAAAGTTCACTGTGTTAGTGGGGGGTGGTTCTGGATGCAAGTAATAGAAAAGAATCTTGATGTAAGGTACTTAAGAGAGACTTCATAAAGTCTGTGACAAGCAGTCTGGTGGCCATTTGGTTGTACAGTTAATCAGCATTTCTTTTTTTTTTTTTGTATTAAATTCTTTTATTGGTACATTGTAGGTATGCAACACAATTACATTTCTCATTGGGAATTGTACCTTTATGTAATGCATCTTGGTTCTTATTTTTTCCCCATTCCTAGCCCTCCCTTCATGCCCTCCACCCTTCTCTATTTACAAAGACTTTATTTCCATTTTTTCCA
>NW_004624747.1:14643175-14762008 GCF_000247695.1 Heterocephalus glaber | reverse complement strand
AAGTTCCATTTGACCCTGCTATTCCACTGCTGGGGATCTTCCCTAAAGAATTAAAAGAATCATACCACAGTGATATATGTGCACCCATGTTCATAGCAGCGCAGTTTGTAATAGCTAAAACTTAATCAGCATTTCAACAGTGACATCTAACTTGGATTTTATTTCACCTCCTCTTCCTCCCTCCTCTCCCCCTTTCCCCTCCCCCACTCCCCTTCATCTCTTCCTTCCTCCTTCTCCTTCTCTTTCTCTTCCTCCTCCCCTTCCTCTTCCTCCTCCTCCTTCTCCTTCTTTCTTCTTCTTTTTATATCTCTGAGCTCTTGGGAATTTCCCCCAATCTGGCTCCTTTCAAGATCACAAGATGGCAGGTGTGGTTCCAGATGTCATGTATCTATCTATCTATCTATCTATCTATCTATCTATCTATCTATCTCTAGATTCCAGGGAAGATGAGAGGCCTCTTCATTATGTCTCTTTAAAAGCAAGGAAATATTTTCCAGAAGCCATTGGTCAGAAACTATTCCCAGTCCAATCCCTGGAAAGGTACTGGGACTGCCTTAGACCATTAGACTTTACCTTTAGGTCAAGAAGAAAAGGAAGAAACAACTATGAAAGGCAATGAGCCACTGTCTCCTTCCATACTTCTGACAATTATACTGTTCACTGTGGCTTAGTGACTCATCTTTTATCTGCCCATTATTAGCTGCAAAGTGGGCCTGATGGTGCATGAGATGAGTCTGGTGTTTGTATGTTGGATCTGTGGTCTCAGCTGGGTATTGATTTGGAGGGTAGCTGGGACGAGAAACTTCTCCCCTCTGGAAGGTCTAAACTGTAGTGGGTTGCAGTCCATCTCTGGGATCAGAAAGCAGTGGCTCCCAGACCTAGCTGTGTGACTCAGGGCAGTCCTTTCTGACTTCCATTCTTCTTCTTGAAAGGGGGCCTGTGAATGGCTTATGTCTGACTATGGTGAGGATTATAGATTAACTGTAGTAGTGCCTAGCACTGTGCCTAGTGCCTGGTGTTTAACAAAGGCCACCAACAGTTGCTTTAGGTGTTACATTATTTTTCCATCTTAGGAACATGGAGAGTTTGTAAAGTACTCTAAGTCCAGTTTGGCCTCAGTGAACATGGTTTTGCCTTCACCCCTGTGGTCAGGTTAGGTTTACCTGGCCTCTCTGGAAGAGAAGGGATGGTTGCTATCCTTTTGGCTCAGAGGGGACCTTCCCAGGCAGCTATATGTCCAGACCTCCCTTTCTGCTAAGCTGTTCCACAGTTGATATGCCCTGCATAAAACCCGCCTGACATTCCTTCTGCTTGGTTAGTGCTGTCTGAAGCAAATACAGAGGATCCTAGAGACCAGTCTTCCTTCAGGTGTATCAAGTGTCTGATGGCATTTCCTGTCCCTCAGGGGCTTGGGGACAGCAAGTAATGCCTAGGAGCCACTGAGCCCCCCTGGTGATCAAGTCCTGGAGCTACGGTCCTGGAGCTGGCATCGGGAAAGACTGAGAAGAGGTCATTGTCAGCAGAGACTGCAGCATCAGTGTCCACCAAAGTGCCTCCTGTGTGTCAGTTCAGCAGGAAGCACCATGCTCCCCTAAACCCCGCTCTGGCCTTTGGCCTGGCAGATCATGGGTAAATCTCTCAGAGTCCTAGTGCTACTACTTGCTTCAAGGTGTAGATTCCAGATTCTGCCTGGGTTCAAATTCTAGTCTCATCAGTGATGTGTGACCTTTGACCTTAGACTCAAGCAGTCAGGGGCACCTCTTTAAAAGTGGGATCCAAATCCAGGATAATCTTCGCATCTCAAAGTCCTCAGCTTGGTTTAGCTACACCTGCAAAATCCCTTTTGCCACACCAGGTAACACATTCAGAGACTCTGGGGATTAGGCTGTAGACATCTTTTTGTTCATCATGATACTGTAAGATTCCGTTTATATAAAGTTCAAAACAGGCTAAAGTAATCTAATAGAGTGATTGTCCTTGGTGGGTCATGTGAGGGATTGGATCTGGATGCTGACTGGATGTGGATGTTGGTTATACAGGTGTGTTTGGGACATCCCATAGATCTGGACCTTGTTGGTATGTGCATTTTTATGAATATGTGTTACATTTCAAAAATATGATTTATTTCAAAAGAAAAAAACGGTGGAATCCAAATAGTACCAACCTCATCAGGAGGTCTTGAGGGGTTAACTGTGGCCTGAGATGTGAAACACTCACTGAAACAAGGAACTGGGCAATTCCAATTATGTGGCCCATTCTTTCAACACACACTTTTTTTTTCTGGTGAAAGAAATATTTAAAAAAATTAAATAGTATTCATTGTCATCATTTACAGCTTTACATGAATTCCATCATCAAAGAAACTTGAAGGGAAACAAAGAAATTCTCTTTTCATTAAAATTGTTTTGTGTGTATGTGTTGATTTTGGAACAAAACAAAGTTGATGAGAAACAGCTGAATGAACATGTGGTCGTAAAAAAATGTTACATCAAAAAAAGGGAAGGAAAGGGGAAAAAACTTAAATAAGACAATATGTGTGACAGAGACATCCGGGTCCTCCACCTATTTAACAAAAATATCCATAAATGTTGAGAGTTGTGGAGTGAAGAATTAGGGTCAGTTACTCAGTGCTTTCTATGTGACAAGCACTTTACAAACCAACCTTCATAACAAGAAGGGTCTGGTTATGCTGATTTTACAGATGAGATTCTGGAGTCCTGAGAGGTGAAGTGACTTACCCAAGGCCTCTCAGCTAAAAACTAGATGACTGGCATTTGAACCTAGGTCTGGTTGACTCCATAACCACACGTGATTCAATTGTCCTGCTAGCCTGGTGGTCAGGACTCTAGGCCCGTGTCTCTCACACCAGGCCTCCAGTCTGGCTTCCACTGCAGAGTAGAAACAAGGTCATTGGAGCTGAAGGAGACCGAGAGTCTGAATTCCACCTTCCCTATTCCAGGCAGAGCCCTCCCTCCCTTCCCTCACTGCTCTGACCAATGAAAGACTCCAGCATCTCAGCCTTTCCTAGTTGGAATTTTCAGGGTGTTCCTTTTTGCAAGGAGCATCCGTATTCCTGTCTGAGCTCAGCTGGCGGCACTCCATCCGTGTAAAATCTGATGTTTTACTTCATGTTTGTGCTTAACAAACAGAGTTGAGACTGGCACTATATTTTATTTAAACCAGTGTGGGTTTGTGAGGAGTAGCATGGGGTGCCAAAGGAGGCTGATGGAAGAAACCTCTTCTGCCTCTACAGCTTTTGGGAAGACGACAAGAGAACCTGTTGCTGTGTTAATCACGGAATCACAGAAGGCAATGGCTAGTGTCTTCTGAGCCTTTCCTAAGTGTTGTGGACTCTGGTCCAGTGTAGCTTGAGCATCAGGATTTTTAAAAGCTCCCCAGGAGATTCTAGTGCACAGACACGGTTAAGAGCCATGGCTCTGGAAGACTTGCCCACATAAGAGAAATGAGGCCATTCTTCCTGGTGGGTGGTGGGTGCCACAGAATAGTCTTAGGAAGAGGCTGGTTGGAAATTAGCCAGATTTCATCTTTCCCACAGTTATCTTCATAACAACCTCATAGCAACTACTGTTTACTCAGCACTCACTCTGCTCCATGCACTGTGTGGATCTTTGTCTACATCATCTCATTTTATCTTTAGAAAAAAAATCCTGTATTTGTAACTACCATTATTCTCATTTTGCAGAAGAAAATTACCAACTATCTGAGAGGTTAAGGCAGGTTTTTATTGTCACTTAGCTGGTGAGATAGGCTAAAAAGTCAAACTTTGGTCTTTATTTTCTCTCTCTTTTTCCCTTCCTTCCCTCTTTCCCTTCCTTCCTTCCTTTCTCTCCTTCCTTTCTTCTTTCTTTCCTTCCCTTTTTCTTCTCTCCTTCCCCCATCCTTCCTCTTTTCCTTCCCTCTATGATGTTTTCTTTCACTAGTTCCTTCACATTTTCTTCTTTTCATTTACTCTTCTCTTTTGCTGCCATCTTCCTTGTTTCCTTCCTGTATTTATGTGAGTTGTACAAGTTTACAGGACATACAATGATACGTGAGATAAAGCCCACACCCTCAAGTGTTTTTAATCCTGCTGCAGAAGCAATATCTTCATTCATTCATTTGCTCACTCATTCATTTTTCAGCAGTTTTTAAGGCTCCTTACTATGCTCTAGACAGTATTCTGTATGCTAGGATGGTAGCAATGGGCACAATGAACAGAAATCTCTAACTTCATAGCCTTTATTTTCTAGTGGAACATATTCATGGGAATCCTATTCACTAGTATAAGATTATATTTTCAGAGCTTCTGTAGGGTGGTGTGGCAATGAAGACAAGAGGCACACAAATGGAGCTAAAGGTGCCCAGAGGAGGAAAATCTGGGGACAGAGGATTGCTGGGGAAGACCGTGAAGTCATTCTGTGCAACAGGAAGTCTCCCCACTTTGTGTTAATACATCTTTTGTTTTCCTTTCTCAGCAACATCTGCAACTGGAGTCACAGCTCCCACTGTGTGCAAGTTCTCTGGTATCCTATTTACTCCTTCCTGGGGAGGGTTGAGGTCCCAAGTTCACTGAGACCTGGATTTGAAGGAACAGTTTTTGGTAGCTCAGAGAATTTATATGCACGATATCGGGCTTATTGGCTTATTCAAGCTTCATTACACAAACAGAAAAGCTGAAGTGGAATCAAAAAGTGTGTGCATGTGCCCATGTGTTTATTTGTGTTTGAGTGTATAGGCTTAAGTGTATGTGTGCAGTATGAATGGATGAGGGGCATGTAGATGAATACATGTGTGATTGTAGGAATATTGTGTGCATGTCTTTGTGTGAAACTATCTTAGGTCTGCATATAGTGTTGAGGTATGTATGTTGCCTGCATGTTGATCTGTGTACATATGAAAGTATATGTGGGCACATGTTCATGCAGATTATGAAAGCATAAGCGTATATGTTGAAGATATTTGTGGCTAACTTTATAATGTGAAACACATCTATACATGCGTGGGAATAAAAATGTATGCATGTCAGAAAGTATCTCAAATGTTTGTATATATATATATATCAATTAGTCAGCTAATGTCACAGTAATGCTGTGTAACAAATCATTTTAAATGTCAATGCCTTACAACAAGTAGTATCTATTTCTATGATTAAAAAGCTATTTCTGTAAAAGGCTAGATGGTATATATTTTAGACTTTTTAAAAAAAAACCCATGCTAATGTCTACACTTGCCACTATTCGACCCTGCTCTTGCGGGATGAAATCACCCATAGATGACATATTAATGTATAGGCATGGCTATTAAATCTTTATTTACAAAAATCAGTACAGGTTGGATTTGGTCCACAGGCTATAGTTTTCTCACCTCTAGTCTGGCCTCATAGGTCTGTAGGTCAAGCATAGTGTGGATGATCTAGGATGGGCTCAGATGGGCTGAGCTCAGGCCATACATGCAATTTGTATCTTCCTCATGCTCATCCTGGGACCCAGGCTGGAGAGGCATGCTCTCCTCTAAGAGACTGCTGGAGACCAAAGGAGAAATCCAAAGTACACAATCATATCTAAAGCTTTCTCATGCCTCATCTATTAATGTTCTGTTGGTCAAGCCAAGTCATGTGACCTCATATATCATCAGTAGGTGGGGAAGTAAACTAGGTCCATAGTGAGAGGGAGTTATGTGACAAAGGGGCTGTATGCAGGGTTTTAATGCAAGGAGGGTGTAAAAAATTTCAGGCAATTATTTGAGATACTGTAATATATATGAAGGCCACGTGAGGGAGGGACTCTGTGTGTGAGAGTGTTTGGTGTGTGTGGTTCTCAGGGGGAAGAATCTGTGGCTGCATGTGTAAGGAGGAGGAACTTGGAAAATGTCATGTGGATGTATGTGTGTGAATACTTGTGGATATATGTGTGTACAAATGTGCATCTGGGTGTATATGCATGGTGATGAAGGGTCTGGGTTGCAGTGTGTGTATAGGTTATCTGTGTATGGGTGTGGTGTGTGTGTGAGTGTGTGTGTGGTGCATGTGGAAGCTCTGTATGCTGCTCAGAAGTGTGCATGCACACAGTGGTGGGAGGGAGAGTGAAGGCAAAGAGTGGGAGTGAGAGATGGCACACACCCCCTTCCTCTGGCACAGTCTCAAAACCACTCCAGTCTTACAACGTGAGTTCTTTGTAGCTAAGATTAATTTTCTTATTTAGCATTTATGTGGCACTTTGGATCTGCAAAGTGCTTTACAATCAGTTTTATTAGTTGTGCTTTGGTGTTATATATAGCAGCAACCTCAGCTGCACCCAGAGACATTCTCCAGAGATGGGAACCAAACAAGGCAAACTTTACCCTCTCCTTCAAGCTTTGCCCAATTCCTGGGACAATGTCTACTCTTTGTCTGGGCCAAAGGAAGTATTTTAATGGGTGTTATTGATGGCAGTGGTAGTGCATGAGGGCACTCATGGATTGTCCCCAAAGGCTTCCCTCATCTGATGAAACATTTGTGATTCTGATCACTTGCCTGGTTTTGATCCTAACTTGCCAGGGCTGGTGGATGTGGAGCTATTTACAAGGCTGCTTTAAAATGCCTCCACTTCCATATCAGTGTCCTTGTTTCTTGTATCTGTCCTCACTTACACTCTTGCAATATGGTTACTGACTTTCATGCTCCCCAAAGCAGACCATGAGACAAAGACTTGGGTGCAAATCATTTCTTAGGGAGGTCATCACAAGAAACATAAGGGAGAGAATAGAAAAGTAAGATGGGAAAGAGAGAAAAACTGGTAAAATAAAAGCATGTTAGTGAGTTGATTACCATTGTGGGCAACTAGAACTTAATTATGCTGAGAAACCAGACTTCAGAACTACCTCCCTAGAAAACTGAGAGAGTAGGATCTTTATCTAGCAACTTCCTTACTGGATTTAAGAATTTCCCCCAGGATGTTAACTCCCCTAAACACTGAGTTGAGACTTCTTGAGGATAAGCAGGCTACTTGGGATCTGGAGAGATTGCTCACGTTTGGGGGACAGACAAGACACAGTGTCCAAGGTGGCAGGCTTCTGCATGTGGGTGTTACCTGGTGCAGCTGCAGGTGAATTAACATGGGCCAAAGTTACATGGGCCAGGGATCAATAGCATATGCTAAGCACTCCTACATTCTAGTCAAACCTTTTCTTCAAGGTCATAAATTCCATTAACAAGTTCTTGGCTCATTGCCTTTGTCCTCTGCAGCCATTGACTGTCTTGTGACTGAGCCATCCTGTTTTTTTCTCTCTCTGACAGCTCCATCCCTATTTCCCTCTTTGTACTTCTCTCAAATGTGAACAATCCCCAAATATCTCTGTTTCTCCCTCACTCATACAGAAGCTCACCCGCATCCTGTGTAATATGCCATGTCAGATTCTGGAGCTCCTCCTGCCTTTCTCTCTAAGTCTTGTGTTACAACTGCCTCACTGAAATATTCATTGGAGAATTGCTTCAGCAACTCAGACTCAGCATTTCCTAAATTGAACTCATCTTTGACCTCTTACACAAATCAGCTGCAACTTTGATTCTCAGGTGTGCTCCAGGGTCAGCTGCATCAGCATCACCTGTGAGCTTGCAGATGCAGAATCTTGGGCCTTGCCACAGAATGAATGAATCAAGATGTGCATTTTTAACAAGTTCCTGGTTGACTCTTGTGCACATTAATATTTGGTAAGCATTGGTCCACACATCTCATTCTCTTGAGCTCTATTAATGGCACCAAGATTTTGCCAATGACTCAGTCTTGAAACTTTGCAATTACTTGAGTCCTAGGAGCAGGTAAACAGTCTTCAATAAAGCAGGAGTTGGTCTCAAACAAGTAATCATCATTGTCACCACTACCACCATCATTGTATTTTGCTACTGATATGTTTTGGTTGAATAAGTCCATGACAATACCATCATAGACATCATACCATTTCAATAGGTAGTTATGGAGCTCTTGCTTCCCACTTGGCATGTTAAGCTGTGATGGTCCAGTAATGAGCAACACTCCGCTTTTACCCTCAAGGAGTTTATAGTTTAGAGGAAGAAAACACAGATGGACGCAGACTGAAAAGCAGAGGATACTTTGGAAATTGTGGAAAGAAAGTCTACCACAACTCAGAGTAGGTCTCTGAAGAAGTAACATTCAGCTAGAAGGAAACTGAAGGGTGATTATGTCTGGGTAGTGGGGGCAGAAGAAAGGGCATCAAGCAGGGGAGTGACTTGTGCATGCATATACTAAGCTGTATGTTATATACAGTGGCAACCATATGTTTGAGAGGGGCAGGGTATCTTTGAGGATGCTGCTCTATTCCCAGTTTTGTGACTTGAGGGAAATTAGCTCACCTGTCTTGCCTCATTTGCTTCAACTTTAAAATGGAAAGAGCAGTATCTACCTTCTCAAGGTCATTGGGAAAATTAAATAAAAATCAGCAAATTTCAGAATTGCAAATAGTTGGTCCTCATAAATATTGATTGAATATAAATTGTCAGCAATTGGAGCTTATGCCTTAATGATAGAAATAATAATCATGTTAGATGATGAATGGTGGCCTTCTGAAAGATACGTCCACATCAAATCATTGACATCAGTGAATATAACAGTAGTTGGAAAAGAGATTTTGCAGATAGAATTAGGATCTCAAGATGAGATGATTCTGGGTTATTTAAACCCAATATCAAGTGTCCTTTTAGGAAGATGAGGCAGAGAACAGGAGAAGGCCATGTGAAGATGGAGCCAGGGGTTGCGATGTAGCCGCAAATCTAGGGGCAACTGGAGCTACTACACGGTTCTGAAAAGGGCAAGAAAGGATTCTCCTTTAGAGATTTTGGAGAGAGCTTGGCTCTGTTAACATGTTGATTTTGAATCTCTGTCCTCCAGAACTTTGAAAGGATTTTTGTAGTTTTTAATGCCAAATAGTTTGTAGCAATTTTTTATAGTAGTTACTGTTGGTAATACACACGGTCACTGACTTTTGTACATTCTCTATGTGACAGGCAGAGTCCTCCTGAATGACCTTTCGAAGTGATCCTGTTTTTCTCATTTTGTGGATAAGGAGTACTGAGTTTTATGGAAGCAAATCTCCTCTCACTTGCTCATTCATTCACTAAATATAGATTGTGCTGGGCACTAGAGGGCAGAGTGGTGAGCAAAGGTTTGGAGAGAGTACAGGGCTTATTAGCCTAGAAGAGAAATAACCATTGAAACTGGTTGAATCGTACCTCCTTCTCCCTAAATTCATGTCTACTTGGAACCTCAGAATATGGCTGTAGTTGGTCTTTTACTGATGTAATCAAGTTAAGGCAAGGTCATCCTAGATTAGGATGGGGTTTTTCTGATAACCGTTGTTCCTCTAAGGAGAGAAAAATTTGGACAGAGACACAGAAAGAAGGCCATGTGACCATCCAGGCAGAGACGAGAGGGATGCATCTGCCAAGGATTATTGGCAGCCCCCAGGAGCTAGAGAAAGCAAGGAAGGGTCTGCCCTAGAGCCTCCAGAGAGCGTGGTCCTGGCCTCACCTTGATGCTGAATTTCTAGCCTCTAAAAGTGTGAGTCAATAGATATCTGATGTTTAGGTTACCTCCATTGGTGGTAATTTGTTATCGCTGTGCTCAGAGACGAATACACCATCCATTCAGAGTGAGGATAGGAGGCCAGGGTGGGAGTGTTAAGGTGCGGAGAAGAGATGGTTGGTCCAGAGAGACTAGCATGTGCAAAGCTTCAGTGGCTTGAAAATGACCTATGTCTTGGAGGAACGGAGGGAAGGTCAGAGCCTCCGGGACTCTCGGCCAGTAGTAGCAGGGCAGGGGCCTGTGCATGAAGCACTCTGCCTCCCCACCAGCTGCTCTTCTGGTCCCAGGCTTCTCACCTGGAGGCGCTTGGGTCAGGAAGCCTGTCTGTCCATCTATGGGGCACTTCCGACTCCTCCTTCCCTCCCCTGCCACCGCCTGCAAAGCTAGGTGTTTGAGTACGAGTTTGGAGACCCTGTTGTCCTTGAGCGCTGCAGGAGGCACCTGAGGAGTCACAAAAATGCCATATGCCGCAGCTCCCAGCAGCTTCTCCGCCCAGGAGTGGGCTCTGCCGTCAATGGGGCCCGAGTACCTGTAATTGGAGCGACCACGTGAGCGGGCGCCGCCGCAGAAAAGCAAGGGACAAAAGGGAGATGAATGGCTGAATCTCCAGGCTGCCCGTTGCTATGGTTTCTGCCGGCTGGTGGGGAGGGTGGTTACCAGGCAACAGGAGACGGAAGAAGACAAAGAGAGCCAGTCTGGTGTGCGCAAGAGACAGAGAGGAATGAGGAAGAGACAGAGGACAGGAGAGGAGAGAAGGGAGAGGGACACGAAAAGAAGAGAGGAGACTGGACAGAGACAAAGGGGGTGGAAGAGGCAGAGAGACAACACAGAGAAAAGGCATAAAAAGAGAAGCTGAGGCAGAGACATTAAATCAGGGACCAAAGAGACAGACAGGCATACCGAAGCAGAAGGATCTTCATCCACCCATTAGCATTTGCTATGGGCCAGATCTTCCCGCCCTCTGGAGATAAAGCTGTAGCAGGACAGATGCTATCTCTGCCCTTGAAGCTACCAAATTTAGAAAGAAAAATTGATAGTAGAGATGGAGCTAGAGGGAAATATTCCCCTCCTGTCCACGGACTGACTGAGGCTCTCTCTCCAGGCTGACATCTCTCAGAATTTGGTGACTTCTGGGGAGGGCATAGCAAAAGGCATTCCCCCCTTGCTCCCACCTCCCGTCAGTATCCACAGGCAGTTCCACTCCTGGAAGGCTGTTTGTACAAAGTGCCTCTGAGTTGAATCGATCTCTCCCTAGGTGTTCTCTCATTGATTACCTACTACAGGGCTTGAAATTTCCCACCATTATGGAGAACTTGCACAAGTTGCTTCACTTAGAAATTACATAGCTGCAGCATGTTTTTAATGTTATTCAGTTGGTCCTGTATCCTGGGAATTGTCACTATCTCTTGTTTAAAGGATTGGAAACTGAGGCCACAGGAGAGCCACTGCTTTGCCTGAGGTCACACAGTCACTCAGTAGTAAAGCCACTAAGGTCTTCTGATCTCTATCTAGCCCTGGGTTCTTTCTGGTTTCCTCCCCAATCTGGGTCAAGGTTTGTTTGTTAACAAGAAAGAGAAACATATCAGATTGACTCTAATGAAACGGGGGATTTACTAGAAGGACACAGTCAAAGGACTTCTGAGACCATGGAGCAGGTCTCAGAGCTGGTTGTCACAAGACGCTCCGCTGGGGCATCATGCAGAGATCAGAAGCCAAGGAGACTCACCTCTGTTACCCCCTTTCTCCCCTTCTCCCTCTCTCGCCGTCTAGTGGCTCCTCTGCTTTTCTCTGCACTCTGGCTCAGCTCGCAGTATCCAAGTATGCCAAAAATGACCTTCAAGGAAGTCTCCTTTGTTTTCCATTTCACATTCTCAAAAGAGAAACCTGATTGGCTGAAGTCAGTTGTACAGCTGAGGTCCTACTAACTGCAGCCAGGAGTGAGGCTTCTAGTGTGCAACATGACTGGCTACTTGTGGTCACTTCTTCAACATGAGGTGTCTAAACAAGGGATGAAGGTGGGGATGGAGCAAGCCCGAGAACAGGGCTGGGGATGAAGTCACCCCTATCCTGGGGAGACCAAGAATTACCTTGTTTTCTTCCCAGGCTGTTGTAAGGAGTGCATACTTTTTCAAAGAGTTTGAAAATTGTGAAGAAAATCAAGTATTCAAGAGGATATTTGGAAGATAAAACATGCCACCCTTTGCTTCCTTTTGCCAAGATCATGGCTCTGAGCCAATGGGGTAGAAAACTATTGAAAACTATGCTAGAAAATTATTGTTGATAAAGGAATAAGGGAAGGTTAGTAGAGTTCAGAGGATGAGTGGGCTAATGTATCTGTCATGATAGTGAAGATGAAGAGGGTGATGTAATTCCTTCCCTTTCTTTCCTTTCCTTCTTTCCTTCCTTCTTTCCTTCTTCCCTTCCTCCCTTTCTCCCTTCCTTCCATAACTTAATGATCTCTGTGAGTTCCAAGAATTTCATGCCTTCTGGAGATAGGGCTGTTACCAAGACAGACACCATCTGTCCACTTGGAGCCATTGTAATGTGTCAGGAATTCTGCCAGGTGATGGAGATGCAGTGGTGAAAAAGACATGACCTCTGATTTCCAAGATTAGCAGGAGGTAACAGGCCAAGTTTCTGGTAACCTACTGGCTACTGGGTATCTTAAGGGTGTGCTACTAGGGAGATGTAACGAGATCAGAGGAGATGACTTCACTCAGCCAAAAACACTGAGGAAGGCCAAGATGAGGTGAATCCAGAAGGTCATTTGGAGGCTGAGAAGGTTTTGGAGAGACAGGCACTGCTAGGATTAGAGTGAATGATAGACAAGAACATTCTGGAAGAATCACAGAGGCACGAGTGAGTGAATATAAGAAAGGCTGAGCTCGCCATGATGCGGGTGTCAGGAAGTGTGGGGCACATGGGAGCAATGGCAAACAAGGCTGGACATTATTAAGGAGCTAAAATGTTTGGGCTCTGTTCTAAGGATACTGTGAAACCACTGAAAAATTTTAACAGCTATGACAGATAAGATGTATCCTCTAAAAAGATCATCCTGAGCCAGGCATGGTGGTGCATGTTTGTAATCTTAGCACTCTAGGAGGCTGAGGCAGAAGAGTGAAAGTTACAGCCAAGTCTAAGCAATTTAGTGATTTAGCAAGATCCTGTCACAAAACAAAACAAAACAAATTTAAAAGGGCTAAGAATGTAGCTCAGTGCAGAGGCCCTGCGTTCAATCCTTAGGATGGTGGTGGTGGTGGGGAGATCACCCTTGCTGAAGTGCAAAGAAGGTTAAATGAGGAAGGCACAGGCAAAAAGGTTAAAGATGTTCTAGAGTGGGAGGAACGTTGTGTTTCTCTAACTGTGATAATCTAACATCCTTCTCAGGTAACTTAGCGAAAAATACTGATTACAGGGCCCTGCCCACTAGGGATCAATTTAGTAGGGTTGAGATGGAGCCCCTATATCTGCATTTTTAAATAGTACTCTAGGTGATGGGCAAAAATGGTTCCCAGGCTACTTTCTGAAAAACTTTGGTCTGAGGGATGGGAAGGAGTGAACATGAATTAGGAAGTGCCTTAGAAACAGCTTGCTTGTTCCTACTTTGAAACCAAAGACCATTTTATGGCCCTTGTGGCTTTACACAAGAGTGGTTATAATTGGTCCATCATTATCATTTCACATCTATATCATGCCACACACTCAACCTCCAACATCTGTTGCTTATAACCAGGGACTGAGAGACAGCAGGGTAAAACTTTAATAGTTTGTTATTCTCACTATTTTTTATATGCTTCCCTATTCCTGCTGTGGTGGGGATAGTGCAAGTAATATTAAACTTTGTAGAATAGTTTCCACAATACATTTGGGAATGTCACAGATCTGGTTTGGAATTCCTGCTCCTTCAGTTCTAAGCTGTGTGCTTTTGGATGAGGAACTTTACCTCTCTGAGTCTTCACTGAGACATAGAGATAATTAGAAATTCCTTCACAGCATTGAAGGGAGGAGGATTTAATGAAATAACTGAATTAGGTTTATATACCATTGTGGATTCATGGATCCTTAATGTATTTGATGTACTAAACTCCATTGCATTCTTGCTTTTACTCAAATTATCCACGTTTGGCTAGTGGAGGACTATTAAAGTTGGCCCTTGGGTCTTTTGTAAGACCCTCTCTTTCTCACTCTCCGGCGTGGTACAACTTTCAAGTCCTCATGTAGTTTGTGTACAAAGCAAGAATCAGAGATCTTGCTGAGGATCTCTGATTTCTGTGCTTGGGGTTGTGATGTTTGAGACCAGTCTGGGTTCTGGGAGTCCTCATTGCCCTTAGGTGAGTTATTGGTTTTAGGCATTTTAAGCAAATACTTAGGAAATGCATATGCTTTGCAGGAGAAAATGCATGCTGAGTTCTCACTGATATTTTTTCTTTGATTTTATAACTGTATCTCTTTTAAGCTGAAAACTGTGACTCTTAAATTAGATCCTATTTGGTTTATTTTAAAGTACAAATGTATCATGTTTTAGACTTACAAGAGTAATAAATTACTAACAATAGGAAAAAATTATTCAGGTCTTCACTCTGTAGCAGGCACAGCACCTTTATCATAGCACTTAATCTGAAAACAAGCCAGGCAGGGTGGTGTGATTATTTATCCCCATTTTACTGATGAGAAAAGTTGAGACTCAAGAAGTCACAAAGACACAAGTCACTAGTGATGAAGTCGACATTTGAACCTCCAACTGCCTGACACCATTACTTTCTGCTGTTTTCTGGAGTTTTATTTTTCTCCTTGCTTTCTGGAATTAATAATCTACCTTCTCCAACTACATGGGCCACTTTGGCATTTAATACTCCCAAGATGACTTGACATTTATTATGTGGAAATACACAGGAGAAGGAGGGAGGGATGGAAGGACAGAGGGGGGGGGTCGGAATTAGCTCAGTGTTATTGCTAGAATAGAAAAGATCTTGAGAGATGTGTGAACTCATATTTTCAAAGTGACAGATTGTTACTTTCAGCTTTATTAGCTAATGGGTTCTGCTTTAAGATATTGAGTATTTCTCTCCTGCTGCCAGATTGTTTTAAGTGGGGGAAGCAAATGGGTGGAGTTACGGGATCTTGAGAAAAGATTATTGTGGGGCACAAGCTAGAACAGACTGGAGAAGTTACGTAAGGATCACTGATGCCTCACCATTGGGTGTTAGCTCGAGCTAAAACCCCAATAGAATACCATTTCTTTTTATTCTTTCTGGTGCAAACAGTAGTCAACCTCAGGTACTCAGCTTATCGTTAAACACTGGAACAAAGTTTTCTTTGAACATTCCAGCCGACAGTACTCTTCTCATTCATAAACTAGTTGTACTGGTTGAATAGTGTTCTCTCCGATCTCACACTCATCTTGAAACTTCAGAAGATGACCTTATTTGGAATTAAGGTTTTCACAGATGTAATTGACCTAAATGACATTAAATTGGGTTAGACCTTATGGGACATTAATTAGGGTGTCCTTATAGGAAGGGTGTATAATGGTACAGAGACATGTGGAGGGGGACAACCATGGCAGACCAAGGGAGAGACTGGAATAATGTAGCTACCACTTAAGGAAAGCCAAGGATTGTTAGGAACCATCAGAATGTAGGAAGAGGCCAGCAAAAAATTTTACCCAAAACCTTTGAGGAAAAAGTCCCTGCTGACACCATTTTAGACTTATGTCCTCCAAGAATATTTAATCAGATACAAGGGAGTAGACAAATAATGAGAAGTCAGGGAAAATCATTTTTTCTGGTGGGGGTCCTGGAGAATGAACGGAGGATGCCTGCACTGACCTGCATCCCCAGCAACTTTTTTTTTTTTAATTTTTGTGACAAGGTCTAGCTAAGTCACTAAGTTGCCCAGGCTGGGCTTAAACTTGTGATCCTTCTGCTTCAGCCTCCCAGAGTGCTGGAATCACAGGTGTGCAGCCCCACACCTGGCTCTAAGGGAGAATCTTAAAGGATGATTAGGGTTCTGCAAGTAGCGAATGAGAGGGGACAGGAAAAAGGTTCTAGGCAGGGGCCTAGGCTCAGCAAAGTCCAGGAGAGGAGAGACAGCCTGGGTTAGGCAGGGTGCTGCATGTGGACCAATGCAGCACACGTGTGAGAAGACATGGGGAAGGTAGGCAGGTGAGATGGCTCAGGGTGCCAAAGGCCACACAAGGAACTTCAGGGTTTCATGGAGGCACCAAGAAGCCATTTAAGGCATGTAAGCAAGAGAAGTAGCAATAACCAACTGTCCCCCTGAACATGTCTGAGGGCCCAGAGGGTGAGGTCCCTGCAAGACTGATTTCTCCCTATGTTAGAATTCAGTCTAGACCTACAGGAGACATGAAATTTCCTCCTTGTGTGGGGACCCTGGCTCTGGGCCACTCGCAGGCTGATGTTGCACAAAGAGGAGGGTGGTATTAGTGGAGCCAAGTGTTCCTCCAGCCCCTGGCTTGACTTCTAGACTCTTCCCAGAAGTTCAGATGGCCAGCAGCCCCTTCAGTTTTCTAGAAAGTTCTGCTTTACTAAATCTTTCTAGCCAAGGAGAGGCTTCCCTCTTGCCTTTGCCTCTCCTCAGCCCAAGTCCCATCTAGTAAGAGAAGAGAGGCCAGAAGCACAGGGATGTTGTCTATGTTTCTAGAGAGACAGATTTTTCCCTCTGTGTCTGCCTTAATTGGCAGTTTCCTGACCTCCAAGACAGGTCTGGGATGGTCCTGGCATTCCTTCTGCGGGGTAGAGGGACACGGAAGAGAGAGGGCTGGCCCGGCCCACTGACTATTGGTCTACCTTTCTGTCCATCGGTTTTAGCTCCAGACTAGTCCCTTCTTCCACCTATCTGCTCTTCACTCTCCAGTTCTTGAGTAGTCTGCTCCCACCCCTCCTGCAAACCTAATCAGATGTTGCACAAAGGGAATTGGGGGGACTGATATTTCCATATTTTCATACTTGCTGTCTACCACTCAACTGTGGCTTTAGGCAAATGCTTCTACCTTTGCTCCCTCATCTAGAAGATGGTCCATTAATAGTGTGTACCTCTTAAGCTGTGAGGAATAAAGAACTTATTTTAAACAAAGCTTTCAGAATGTGTTTGACACTATTAGCTATTACAATTATAATTATAGTAATAAAAGTAGATAGCCACCAATTTTTAAGCACTTATTATATTCCAGGCACTGTGCAATACAGCCCGATGAATTAGGAACTCCTATTAGCTCCACTTTACAGAAGACCAAACTGAGGCTTAGAAAGGTGGGGGCATTTGCCCAAGGTCACTCTGCCTAGGAGTGGCAGAGATGCTATCATCTCCTACCCCAAAAATGAGTTCAGTGGTCTGGATCTGTGGGCGCAGCAGCCAGAACCAGACACGGGGCCATCCTTGTGGCTCTAGGCTCCAAAGTCCCTCAGGGAAAACTGGGCAGTGGGGGAAGCCTAGCACGGGTGATGGATGGTCTGAGACAGCTCCTGCTGCAGCTCTGCGTAAACACAGAGAATCACAGGTCAGTGCTGCCAGCCAAGCCCCCACCCTCTTGTTTTACCCCAGAGCCAACTTGTCAACTTGATCTTCTGCCCTGAACTCCAGCTGTCCTCAGGATGTTCTTGCGTTTCATGCATTATGCAGACTTAACAAAATGTGTGCTCTAAAGATTAAAGAGTCTATTTCCCTTACTGAAAGCCCTTTCTTTCTGCCACTGGATTGTTTTTCCTTTCTCTTATTCTTGTAGCCATTTTTGCTTTGTGTTTATAAAGAGCAGAATCAATTCTCAATTGTTGGCCTCAGTAAATATCTCAGGTCCTTCTCACTCCAACCCAAGGAAGGAACGGAAAAAGGCACTTTTTATTTTTACCTAACAAACATCTAACACCAAAAAAAAAAAAGATTCAATAAAGATAATTATTTTGCAAACATATTTCCAGGTAAAATTTCAAAAGACAACAGGACTGAGTTAAAAGTAATCTTTTGTAATTAATATGAATATTCATAATGAAATAGTGAGTACACGATTTAGGCAGCCATGCTTATTTGGCAATTTTAAGGTCTCCAATTATAAAAAAAGTACACAACCGGGCAAGAAGTCACCTTGATAGGTAGCCAAATGATTGAAGTTGTATGAAGCTATTCTCTGGCTTTGGCCCCTGCGAAAAGTTGATTCTGTCACCCTCACCAATTAGATAAAGTCATTGCTTCAGTCCGACAGACATTACTATTCCAAAGGAGCTTCTATTCTACTCTACAATACATGGATCGGCATCTTTTCCAAAGAATAGTACTAGCAACAGGGTTAACTGAAGAGAACTAATGGCTTAAATTGACCAAGTGCTTACTTCTGCAGCAGTATAAATATGGATTATTAAAGTTGTCCACTCAAGTATAAAGTCTATGCAAAACTCTCATAGGCAAATGTTTGAAGGCTAAGAAAAAAAATTTTCTTTAACAAGAAAGAGCAACTGCAAGATCTCTTGAATAATGTTCTAGATAGTTCTGCAGAAAACTTAGCAGTTTGGCACAGAAAGTAAGAATTCCCCAGTAGGAATTAAAGTTCTTCCTAGAAGAATACAAAGCAACATTTCAGGCAGCTTTCTGAAAATGAAACATTAGTTTACCTCTACACAAACAGGAAGTTGTAAAGAAGGCTTTTGCATGTGCTGTGGTCTACATGGGACTTGACAGAGCTTTCTCCCTTGCTCCAGGGCATCAGCTGGTTTACAAGGCCAGACACAGCACTTACAGTGCTTTGTCCAAATCTGATAGGAGGTGGGACACCAGTCAACTGGGAGAAAATCACAAATGTTTGCACGTTTTAGTGTTTTCCAGGTCAAATCTTACTATTTTCAAATGAATCATTAAAAATATAACATTTACTCTGTTACAGCATTTTACATAGTTAATGGGGAATCAGCATGAAAGCAGAACTTTGTAACAGTCATCAGCTGGACATTTTGTCTCAGCCATATTTTCAGCATTTGTTCAGCTGCTGCTAGATGGTAAAGAAAGTTTTCCATTGCTGGTGGAAATCATTTTTGCTTTAATGCCTCGAAATTGAGGAGTCACTTTCCTCCATCGTCCACAACTTCTAAAATTGGTTGCTAGGCTGGTGAAGATTTCCTTTGTTTTTAGGGCAACATCCTGTACAATCTGGCTGTCCGACTTCTCTGGGTCTCCACTGACTGGACAATCAACTGACCAGTTTCTTTGTGCAGCCTGCCCATTGTCAGGGGCTCTTTTGCAAATGGAGCAATAGTGATGTCACTCTCTGCCAGATTCATGAACACATCACAAAGATCCAGTCTACTGCTCACCCACCTCCAGGTCTACAAATCTAGCTGTATAACCTGTGTGCATCTGCAGGGCTTCCAGCTCATCAGCATGAGATGCGCATAAGAATGCAGGCAGTATGATCCTGTGGATGCCACGCCAGGACAGGCAGGATCTTGGTAAACTCCTGGACAGCTTCTATTTTGGTGGGGGTGGGGGAGTACACAAAAAATTTAGCAAAAAATATTTTTCCATTCTAAATTGAAATACTGTGTCTTTGGTGGTGCCTGCAAAGTATGCCTTTTGATCATCAAAGTCCCTGCTAAAGAAAGAGTGATTTTCTTCACTCTGATATATTCTCTTTGTAAGAACTGCAATCTCCCTCTCCATCATTTAAACTGGGCTCCCATTCCTTCAAAAACAGAGGAATTTGGAACTTCAACTATTGTAATGTAAAACGATGTTGTTCTGTGCTGGCCAAAGACAAAGAAATGGAGAAGTTTGTTTTCATCCATAAGGCAACATTTTCTGAGCAGCAGACTCCTTAATGTGGCTGTTGTGGAAGGATAACACCACACCGACAGCACTTTTCCATTTGTCTCCTTTTCTGCAGTGGAAAGACTGGCAGGATCAGCCTGACTGTGAGCATCAGCTGAGTGCCTGCTGCCTCAAGCTCAGCCATCTTCAGGCAGCCTGCCCAGCTTCAGTGCTCTTGTAGCCTTTTTAAGCCACCCTGCAAAGTACCTCCTCTCTTCTTGTTCTCAGCAACTCAACTTATGATTCCATTGATTGGTGCTGGTCTCACTGCAAATCCTTTCTCATCATCAACAATAACAACAACAAAACATTTTGGGGAATCTCAAGATATTCAGAACAAATTTAGTGGATTAGAACTCAGCTAGGCTGGCTCTGATAATACAGGTCCAGTCAATGGTATGTGGGTAAACTGGTTCTGCAGTAAAAACACAAAAGTCCTGCATTGTAACATTTGCTAATTTCCACGGTAAAAACATTCCCATCAGAATTGATTTCAAGCTACTGATATGATATTCCTGAATATGACCTTGGGAAGAGATGCCCACAGCTCTCATGAGCTGGTATAAGCTGGCTTCGGCACACAACTGGGTTCAATTCCTATGAGAAATGGAGACAATTATCATTATTAGTTTGGGCTTGTGTCCTGACCATGCCACTCATTAGCTGTGTGAACTTGGCCAATTTATTGAACCTCTTGGGGCCCCAGTTTCCTTATCTGTAAATGAGAACACTAATAGGATTTCTATCTGTGGGTGTAGACAGATTTAAAGAAGTTTTGTATTGAAATAGGTGAAGTTCTTAACACTAATCTGATACACGGAACTTAATAAATGGAAGATATATTAAGTCAAACTGGGAAGGACCTGTATCAATCAGGGTAGGCTAGGCATTGCTGTAGTAACAGACAACCTAAAGTCACAGAGTCCTAAAATAACAAAACTGTATTTCTCACTCATGAAGTGTCACAAAGGTATGTTGGTTGGGATGGGTGGGGCAGAGGGTACTTTGCTTATTACTTTTCTAAGAAAGCAGGCTAGTGGAAACTCCATTTTAATATGTTTTTATGATCATCATAGAAGGAAAAATAGGAATATGTTGAATTGGATGCTCTGTTTTAAAGCTTTTGCCCAGAAGTGGCACATATCATTTGTGCTTCATATTTTATTAGCTAAAGGAAACAAATAGACATACCTAAATTTCAAGGAGTGAAATAAGTAATCCTACCATGTGCCTGAAAACAAAAGCAGAACGTCTTGATAAGCAGTCTTAAAGATTAGCATAATCTCTCAGATATCATTTTCTCTAGTAGCTTTTATTTTTTTCTGCATTAAGCAGCTATTGTTGAAACTGAGCACAGAGAGTAGATGACATTATACCCCTGTCAATCCCACTACTTTTGTTGAGGCCCTGGAATCAGCAATTTAGAGCCCCAGGCACTGGAAGAACATGATAGAAAATGCTCAAATCTTGTTTCAATTCTCATTTCAAAGATATAGTCATTGAGAGAGTAAGGTGCTTAGCCTCAGCCACATAACAGACAAAGATCAGAGACAGAACTGGAACATACATTTCCCAACTGCCCATTTAGGCCAGTGTCTCCTTATTTGCATCCCATTAGCCCAGGCACCATCTTTGTTAATAAGGATAACTGGGGCCGGGAATTTAGCTCAGTGGCTCCACCGCTTGCCTCACAAGTGCAAGGACCTGAGCTCCATCCCTGGTACGAAAAAAAAAAAAAAAAAAAGGATAACTGGTAAAGGGGGTGGAGATTGAAATGCCTGCAGTAGTTACTCAATAATGATGAAGTTTAAACTAGAGGAAGGTACTGGTCTTATGTGTGTATGGTGGTGTCGTGGTTAATATGTAGTTGTCCCCCCAAGCACCTCAGGCACTCATTGGTGGGGCTTTTGGAATGTGATTGGATTATAGGGACTTAGAGCTGACTTCTGTTAGGAGGTGTGGTCTGCTTGGAACAGGCAGGTCACTGGGCATAACCTAGAAGGGTTTATCTCCTTCCCCAGCTCCTTCCTTTGCTCTCTGCTTGCTCTCTGCGTTCCTCTACTGTGCCCTTCTCCCATTCCTCTTTGGAGCTAGCTGACCATGGACTGAAACATGAGCCAAAATAACCATCTCCTTTAAGCTCTAGGTGTCAGGTATTTTGTCTCAACAATGAGGAAATTGACTAAGACAGATGGTTGCACAGAGTTTTTGGAAGGAAAGTTCCCTCCAAGCACAGGTTGGTGTCAGGAAGAGAAAGCACGAGAGAGGAGAGTGAACTCTAGGGCTTGGGAGGGCTAGGAGGGTTTGTAAGCAGTCTTTTGGGGCTGGAATTTGCAGGTGGGACAGTATACTTTTTATGTTACAAGTGACATGAAAGCCAACTCATTGATTGTCTAGGGTGGTTGAAGAGTCCAAGGATGCATCAGGATGTAGAGTGGCTTTATTCTAGCAGCACAACTTATGGCATCAAGAATCCAGGTGCTTTGTGTTTCCTTGGGCTCCCAGATCACATTTATTCAGCCATAAAATGGTTGCTAAAGTTCTTCACAACATATTGTCCAAAGGATGAGGAACAGTTTCTTCTGGTAGTCCTTATGAAAGAGAGAGGAGGCTTTTCTATCCAGGAGCCTCTGCAAATATGATCAATGGTCTTGATTGGCTCCATACATATTCATACATAAACCAGTCATTGTGCCCACACGGTAGATAATCTGATTGGCTCAAATCCATCTACTGAAACCATGAGAATCGGGGAATGCTGGCTCCAGAGAGGGAAATGAAAGCTGGGAAATGCCAATCACCAGAGTGTCCATTGTAGCTGGGTTGACAAATGAAACGCTGGGATTTGAGGTGAGAGAGGAGGAGCTTAGCAAGAGCAGGCCTATCTATTAGAAATTCCACCAAGATTCCTGAACTCCAGTCCCTCCTTACATTATACTTCTATCTGAAATACTGCATGGTCTCTGTCTTTTGACAAATCTAGATTCAATATTTTGGGGACACGTGTCTTTGAGAAGTAATCTTGGGTTATATTAACCATGCTTTTTTCTGTTTTTTAAAAAAATGTCTAGGACCTAGTGATCTTTGAGTGACTGTCCCTTCTAGGGCTAGCCAGTTCCTGGAGACAATAAATGACTAGCTCACTGAGCATGGTTTTCAAAGGCAAATCAACTGCCAGATCCCACATCTCAATCACCTCCTTTATCAAGCTCTTAACCTCCAGGCCACTACTCTAATCATTCCAGGGTCAGGTACCAGGCCACTAATGATGATTCCTATGCTTCACAGTCTGCTGAAATTATTCATACTGGTCAATTCTAAGACAATCTCTATTATCCTGTCTTGATTGTTTCTTCCTGTGGAAAACGATCTAGGGACTTACCCAGGGTTTCCCTCTCTGCTTCTACCTCCTGATCAACCCTGGTGCTTCTCCAAGTATCTGCCTTTCCTACAGTGTGGTGTGCTCCTGGGAATTGTGATTATCTAACTATTCTTTCCATGCCAGTTATGTCCCAATCTGTCAGCTCCACATACCTCAAATTTACTTTTAATATGCTGTATTTTAAAACATAGCAATGTGTGGTTCTAACATGCTGCCATCTCTTATCTTTAGTTCTGGAATCTTTCCTAAAAGATACAGAAGCTCTGATATAGATTCACCTTCTCCAACACCTATTGAGTCTGTTTCTCTGCAGAAAGAGGCTGAAGAAAGCAGCAGTTGCCTCTCTCTGAGTAGAGGATGGAGCTGCAGAGGTTGGGATGAAAATTTTTTTACCCCACTCCACTTCACCCTTTTCCTTTAAATATCACCACAGCCACCAGCTGGAGCACATCTTTCCTAAAGCATTTGCCTTATTCACCTTCTAATGCACATCTCCAAGGCCTCAGAGTTTTGGCAAAGCTTCGTGATGCTTGGTTGATTTGGCTGCTGCAGCTTGGAATTTGGGAGCAGATTCCTGCAACTACTGTCAACAATGAGAAAAAGGAGACAGGCAGGGACCCAGGAAGGCAATCTGTATTCTTCAGGGTCCTAGCACGTAACAGCATATTCCAAAGAGATAATTGAGAAAAACTTACTGAACTATTTAGGGAGTCGGGGCAGTCATAAAGAGACCATCATGGAATGACGAAGCACTGAGGGGCTGGCATCAGAGGGGTGTTGTTAGCAGTGAAGGGAGAAGGTGCAGTGTTCCTGGAACACTTTAAGACCTGTGATTGTGGAAGAAAGTTCACCTGACAGAAGCTTGGTCCAGCAACAGGTGTACAGATATTTGCAAAATCATAACCTGGTGGGGAGGGAATAAGACAAAAATGTATCTTCTTAGAATCAGAAGACATGGCAGCATCTTTATGTAGTTCATAGCAATCAGTTTCCTAGGGAAAAGACAGGGTAGAGAAGGGCAGAAAGTAGTACTGGAAGGACAAATAACCAGTATAAGGTCTTAGTTGCATATTAGTTACTCAGGTAGAGGTTTGGGTTTTGGGCAAAGAAAGCAAAGAAGTTGAGATGGGAACATATGTGGAATCCTCTACTGTGGCTAACTGCTTCTTCTTTGGACACTTTGGAATGGTTAATGAAAGGAGGCATTGTGGTATATTACAACAGAAGTCATAATTGTCATCAAGAAAGGAGTATAGGACTTGGAGCCATAGGGTTTAATTTATACCACAGTGTTAAAGACTGACAATGCAACTAGTAGAACTTAGAACAATGAGATGGCTAAAAGGATATGGGCTAGGTACCAAAGGGTGGAGACAAGGTCTTTTGAAAAATAGTGAGGACAAGACACGGAAAGGATTAAGGACTCAGAGATCTCCTTCCATTTTCTAGTTTGTTCAGAATCAATTTCTACTAGCATTAGCTTCATTGATCCAATGTACCACACTTTTATGACTCTGCTCCCCAAACCATTTTAATATTCTATGTGGGGAACAAAAGTAGAGATGAGAAGCTACAATGACATTTCCTGGAGGCTCCAGGAACTGGGTAGGTCAGGAGAACATTGACTTGGGTACCAGAAATGATGACCAGAACCAGGGAGGAACTCAAAGTGCACTGATAGCCTTTGTCTCCCTTCCATGAGTTTGTGCTGGTTTTAACGAAATGGTCTAGGGCAAAAGTGAAATATTTGTGTTTTTATCAATCTCTGGTATCAGAAAAAAAATTCTGAAAACTCCAACTTCAAGCTTCAAGTCTAAGAGAAGAGTGATACCTCCAAGACAGCCCCCAGTGATCCTCACCCCATGGCACTGAAGTATTTTTCTAGTTTCTTTCCAAGTTGAATGAGGGTTACCTCATGGGATGAATAGATGATGTGTGAATTCCAAGGATAGGTCATAAGAGGCATTGCAGCTGCTTGGTCTATGAAATTACTTGCTCTGGGAGAAGCCAGCCACCATGCTGTGAGGCTGCCCAGTCATCCTTTTGACGGGACCAACTTGTCAATCACATTGATAAGCAACCTTGGAAGCAGATCCTCCAGCTCCCATCAGGCTTCAGATGACTGCAGTCAACATCTTGCCTACAGTCACATGAAAGACCCCAAAGAAGAGCCACTCAGCCAAACCAAACTGTTGTGGACCCCAAAGTTTTGACCTACAGAAATTGTGAGTTGTAATAAATGAACGTTGTTAGTTTAAACCACCTAGTTTTGGAGTGATGTGCTATATAACTAACAGAATTGATAATACTTATCATGAAAATATACATTTCCATATTTCATAAATTTTCCCACTCATCTATTCATTTACTCATTATTAAACCATTTAACAAACATTTATGGAGGACCTATAATATGCAAATAAAAGAGAATACAGCTGCTAACTCCAAACCGTAATTCCTACTCTTGATAAGTGTATAGTATTGTCTCTTGATTAGAGGAAGCATCATCATGATTAGATACATGGCCTTTTGGACAATCTGCCATCAATTTCTTTCTTGGGTGTTCCTTAGCTACACAGACATAGCCAAGTTCATCTCAGCTAATCGCAGTTTCTTCATCAGTAAAATGGTCATAAGAACAGTTTCTATTTTATAGGAGCATTGTGAGAATTAACTAAGATGATTAAGTGCTTTCCATTTTGCCTAGAAAATACTCCATAAATGACACCTGTTACTATTAACAGTACTTACAGTGTCTCTGAGAAAAGCACATCAGTGTTCTCTATTCCTTTTAACAGATGATGAATTATCCTCAGAGAAGTTATATGATTTTGCTTAAGGTCACTCCAGTCTTTAAACTCTACAATTCAGTGCTCATCTGAAATTTCAGAATGGAGATTTCTAAGAGAAACTATGGATTGGCTATCACTCCAGATGTAGGCTGTATCCTTAGCTGTTGGAATATCTCGTCTTGGAAGAAAATCTTTACCAGCTGTGTTAGTTCATTTTATGTTGCTAATGACATAATACCACAGACTGGATGGTTATAAAGAAAAGAGGTTTATTTTGGCAACAGTTCCCAAGTCTGTGGATGGGGATCATGTGGAAAGAGATGGGGAATGTGTGTGTGTGTGTGTGTGTGTGTGTGTGTGTGCACGTGCACGCATGTGTCTTCTGGTCTCTCTCCCTTATAAAGCCACAAGTGTTCAATAATGAGGGCTCAACCCTGAGGACCTTATCTAAACCTAATCACCTCCCAAAGGCCCCACCTCTGAGCAGCATGGTTGGGTTAAGTTGAATCTCACAGTGGGGATTAAACTTCAACACATCAACTTTTGGGAGACTCAAATAATATCTAAACCATAACAGAATATTTTCTTAATAAATTTGATTACTTAGAATACATTTGAATTACAGAAAAGTTGTGAATATAGTACCGAGTTCCCATATACTCCACGCCCAGTTTTACCTATTATTAACATCTTATATTACTAGATACATTTGTTACAGAGAGTAAAACTTTATTTATACATTACTATTGACTAAGCCTAAAGTTTATTTAGATTTCTATAGTTTTGGCTTGATGTCTTTTCCTGTTTTGTGACTCCATTGGATGTCACGTGCACTTAGTTGCCATATCTTCTTTAGGCTTCTTTTGACTATGCAGTTTCATAGACTGGTCTTGTTGTTGATGGCCTTGACCGTGAAAGTTATTGATGTCTTGACAAATTTTGAGGAATACTGGTCAAGTTTTTATAGGATATCCATGTATTGGAGTTGGTCTGGTGTTTTTTCCTCATGATTAGATGGGGTAATGGGGTTTGGGAGGAGGACCACAGGGATTAAGTGTCATGTCAAGGATATCTGTCAAATGGATTTATGGCTGTTGTTGTTGAACTTGGCCACTTGGCTGAAGTACTGTTTATTAAGTTTCTCTATTGTAAAGTCATGCATTTTTCCATTTCCATACTGTTCTTTTTTGGGGAAAGGTGTGTTGCCTACATTTAAGGAGTGGGATTTGTGCCCTTCCTCCTTGGTGTTATATGGTCAATGTTTTTAATTCATTAAGTTTACTGGTACATTTTAGGTATACAATATGATGACATTCATCATTGGAACTTTTAATCTGATGTTACTGTGGTGGAATTTCCCAACTCCTCCATCCTTTTCAAAGCCAAGAAGAGAGATAGGAGGTAGGCTAGAGCCACACAGTGAAAGGCAGGGTCAAGTCCCAGAAGCTTCAGGTTCCATATAGCACCAATTGATCTGTAAAATGTGTAGAGAAGGCAGAAGAATCAGAGTAGCTAATTCACTAAGAACTACTTAGTGAGTCTGCTGGGCTAGTTCATATCTATGGTTAATTATGTCTCAAGTTCACAGTCACTCCTGGCAATGGGGTAATGGGAGGCCTGGAAAAAGAAGCAAAGATAAGAAGGAGGGAGCATCTCATCTGTGTGGGGGAGCACTACTCAACCCTCAGAAGCAAATCACCAGGCAGAATAATAGGCAAAGCTTTGGACTTGGAGTTCACAGACTAAGAAATATGGAAAGTTTACACTTACATAAAATGCACTTAAAAACAAATTTCAATTTTTGCTTTATAAAAGGAAAAAAGTCAAGAAATATATACTTTGAGCTGATATGATGTAAGAAAATAGACATATCTTTATACTACTGAGGAGAGGGCAGTCTATAATATGGAAGAAAATCTTTAAAAGTATTCATACTCTTTCCATAAATTTATTCTAGATTATCATGAATTTGGGCAAAGATAAAACTATATGAATATTCATTTTTTATTATTTATGGTATTTCAATATTGGAGTTAATTGGAATGTTTAGTGACAGTGATTGGTTCAGTAATTCTCCCTTCTTTCTCTGATGATGAAATACCATCTCTTTCTCCAGTATCCCTCAAAGACAAGAAAAATTGGGCACTAAAAGTGGTTCTCAAATGAAGGAGGGATTTTGTCAAGCTCAGGACATATTTTTGGTTATCTTGACCAGGGAAGGGCTAGAGGTGCTACTGGCATCTAGTGGGTAGAGGTCAAGGGTGCTGACAAATATCCCACAGTGCATAAGACAGAGAGCCCTGTGACAGAATTATTCATTCCAAACATTAACAATGCCAAGACTGGGCCGGGGATTTAGCTCAGTGGTTGCGCCACCTGCCTCGCAAGCTCAAGGACCTGAGTTCAATTCCAGGTACCAAAAAAAAAAAATAATACCCAGACTGAGAAAGTCTTGTCTACAAATATTCTAGTTCACTTTCCCTCAAGTGGGGCAGATCTGGGATGTGCATTTTACTCCAATTTCCACTCAAATTTATCTGTAGCTGCCCACAGTCCTTGCTGGTTTAATAATGCACCTCCCCCTCACCTACTTCTGTTCCTTGTGCTTCTCAAATAAACTACTTATCTTTAATCCTTGTCTCAGAATCTATTTTGGGAATAACTCAAACTTATCCCGTGGAGCCATGTATGTGTTTCACTGTATTTGATATTATCGTCTTTGGCCAACAAAGAAAAAAACCTGCTACATACTCCCTCTCTCTCTCTGTCTCTCTCTTTCTCTCTCTGAATATTCACAATGTGTAATTGTATGTTAAAGGCTTCTAGAACTCCCATACCAGTAGCAAACAAATTGTCTCTTTATTCTCTCTTCCTTTCTCCCTCTCTTACTCCTTTCTTCCCTCCCTTCTTTCCTCCCTATTACGGAAATTTTAAAAACTATATCAACAATTTAGCTTTTGAGAACTCATGGAATTAGTGGTCAATTAATCTAAACATGTCTTGGAAATTGTGGTTACAAAATATTAATAAGATGGAAAGTTGTTTGTGACCTGCCTCCATTTTTGTATTGTTAGTGGAGATGTTTGATCTTGGTCTCTACATCCATAGTAAATTCCTGCTAGGAGCTGGACTAACACATAGTTGATGAATGAAGGAGCGATAGGCTGTCTCAGTTGTACATCCCAGCTCTTCCTTGTCTGGAGACCCTTACTCCTGGGTTCTAGGACACTAGTCCAGTAGGGGTAGAGAAATGGAGACCCCGCTTCTGAGCTGTAGGTTATTTATTGAGTACTTACTACATACTAGCCCTATGCTGAGGACTCAGTATCACTCACCTCATTTATCCTCATACCAATCCTATGGGGCAGGCACTGTTTTTACAATCTCACTTTTGGAAAATATGAGTCCAGAGACAAGAGAGTACCTGTTGAACTGCCTGTAGCCATTAAATGCCACTTACAGTTCCAGCACCAACCTGCCTGACTGACTCCATAGTCCTTACACCTAACCACTATCTTTACTGGCAAGAGGCTGGAATAGGGTGAGAGTCTTAAAAGAGGTGATGCTATGTTCTCAGTGCAAAGAGAGGCACCATAGTAAAGTAGTTAGAACTCTAGATTCTTGAACCAGGCCACCTGGGTTTGAACCCTAACTGCTATAGCTACATGACCTTGATTTCTTACCTATGAAATGGAGACAGAGATGTATTTTACCTCTGTTATGATTTAGATCCAGAATCTTCAGCCAAAAGCTCAAGTGTTGGAGAGGGCTTTTGGAAAGTGAATGGGTCACAGGGCACTATACTCCTCAGTGTATTAGTCTACTGAAGATATCAGAGCTGAAGGTGCTCTTAGGAGGTAGAGTCTGGTTGGAGTCAGTCACTGGAGTGTGATCTGTGAATTTATATCTCCCTCCCGCAATGCTCCCTTCATTCTCTGCTTCCTGGCTGCATGAGATAAGAGCAGCTTTCCTCTCCCAGGCCCTTTATGCCTTGGAAACCACCAACTATAGACTGAATCCTCTAAAAACCATGAGCCAAAACTAAAATTCTCCTCCTGTAAATTGTGAGTGATATATTTTGTCCCAGTGATAAGATAGTGGCCAAAACTGATTTTGCTACCAGAGAAGTGGGGTTGTTGCTGTGACTATACTTAACTATGTGGTTAAGAGGCATTGGAAATGGTTTCCACAAGAAATTTGGAAAGGTTTGGCGATGCTTTCTAGAGAAACCCTAGAATGCTGTAAGTCAAGCTTGTTGAGAGATTGTCAGAGCTCAGAAGACCAGAATGCTGATAAAAATGCAGACAATAAAGGCTGAGCTCAGGAGGTTTCAGTTTGGAACAACAACTCCATTGGCAGATGGACTTGAGGCCATGTGTGTTATGCTCTGGAAGAAAATTTATCTGCACTTTGCTCATATCTTAAGGCAGTGGCAAATTAATCTGGTAGAAGAAATTTCAAGGCAGTCCAATGTTCATGCTGTGGTGTGAGTACTGCTGGCAGCTTTTAGCCAGATTTACAGTGAAAATAAAGAACAAAAAGGAAATGTAAGAAGTTTCCAGTTTCATCAGATAGCAAACACTTGCAAAACTGGGGCCATGGATGGCAGGGTTGCTGAAAAGCCTTAAAATGAAGCCAAGTACATTGGACCAGGGTAATAGGAAAGATGGCTTGAAAAGTTCCCTCAGGAATCAGCAATACCCTCTCCTTTGAAGGCTCAAGTTTGCAAAACTGTAAAGCTTTCATTTGAGAAGAGAGCCCCTTGACCCCTTTCTGGAGAAGAACCACTGAGGGAATTGGTTTCCTGGGATTCATTTCAGTGCTTAGCCTTCCAGGTACTCACCGGCCTCTGCAACCATGATCCAAGAGGGTCTGGCTATTGCTCAAGTGGGTGGCAGACCTTGGCATCATCTATGTATTGCTGGTTTTACAAACATGCAGAATGTGAGGGTTATGGTAATATGAAGGCTTCTATCCAGATTTCAGAAGACTAGGGAGATCAGGAAATGTGTAAAGATGTGAGCGAAGCCAAAAGTACAGTGGAGATCTCAGGAGGTTGGAGATGCCAGAAACATAGAACATCTGCTAAAGAAAGCCACAGGCAGTGATGGAGCCACCCTAAAAGGACATGAGGGCTGCAACCAGCAATGTCATAGGGGAAGGGCCACCCAAGTGCTTTGGAGCTCATAGCTCACCACAACATGCCGTGTGTCCTAGATACAGAGCTGTAGGTTTTAATGTTTGCACTGCTGAGTTTTGGTCTTGCTTTGGACCTATTCCCTTTTATTCCCCTGTTACTCCCATGAATGGGAATGTTTACCTTGTCCCATTGTATATTGACCAAGTTTAAGTTTCATTTTGAATTTTACAGTGGCTCACAGTTAAGAGTTTGCCTTGAGTCTCAGAGGAGAACTTTGAACTTGGACTATTTAGTACTGTTGAAACTGTTAAGACTTTGGTGATTCTTAGATGTAAACTAAATGCATTTTGCATAATGACATGGCCAGGAACCTTTTGGGGGCCGACAGTGGGATGTTATGGTTTAGATCTAGAGTATATCACAAAAGCCTCATGTATTCAGAAGTGGGGATTTTGGAAGGTGATTGGATCATGGGGACACTTTACTCATCAGTGGATTAATCCATTAAAGAATTTACAACTGAATGTGCAGTTAGGAGGCGAGGTCTGGGTGGAAGAGGTGGGTCACTGGGGGTTTGACCTGGAAGGGTATATCTCCTTTCCCTACTCCTTTCTTTGCTCATTTGTATTTACTCTACAACAATCTTATCAAATTAGTGTTATCATCATCCCCATTTTGTAGAAGAAGAACTGAGGCTCAAGTAGTGATATTAATTGCCTAGTCACACAGCTGGTAGGTGGCAGCATCCCTGTCTGACCCCAATAGCTCCACTTTCAAGAAGCTGACACTATTTTGGGAGGAAGCCACTGACCCTACCTCACAGGCCATGTCTGGACTCAGGATAACGTTGGCTGGGTCTAGAGGATTCTTCTGTAGACCAGAGGCTATGGTAACTAAACACAGCAAAAACTAAATTCTAATTACAATGAAATTGGTGCTTTGCTTAAAGTAAACATCTCAATTAACACAGAAGACCTTTTTGGTTCTGTAGCTGAAGGCAAGTTTGTCTTTTGGATCAATTAAGTTGTTGACAGCCCAGATGGCTACATGTAAATCATCACAAGATGCCTTTAGGTGAATTTTGGTGTGTTTGCTCCACTGGGACTGTGTGAAGGTAGGGATGAACTAGGGTCAGGTTCAGGTACTCTGAGTGACCTTTACTAAGAAAAACATTTTATATTTTATATTATAATCAGTCCAACCCACAGATGCACACATACAGATTCAAATAAAACTGTTGCATGGTGGTTATTTTCCATTCCATTGTTTAAAATATACTGATTTCAACTAAATTAACTTCATGAGACCATGTCTAGCTTGTGACCCATAGTTTGAAAGAGGCTGGATGAGCCAGAGTGCCTGACTCGTATACTAGGACATTCAAATATTCTGGGAAGATGTCCTGGAGATGTTGTTATGGGGTAAAAAATTCTGGAGCAAGACAAACCTTAGCACTAAGTGTTTGTGATGGCCTGCTGCTCCTGGTAAACCCCTTCCTCTTGTTTGACCCCATCTCTATGGCTTCACCGGTATTCTTCTCACTAATGCCATACAGCTACAATGACCTCTGTTCCTGCTCTAACGCAAGCTACATTTCCACCTCAGATTCTTTCTACCCAGCTGTTTCTCCTGCTCAGAACCCTCTGCTTCTCATTGACTCTGTCAGGATATCAGCTTATCAGCAAAACTTACCTGCCCCATACCTCCCATGACTGCCCCCATCATTTTTTGTTTATCTTGCTTTATTTTTTTCTTAAGTTGTCGCTATTTAATGTATATCTATTTATTTTTCTTTTGTCTATCACTCAAAATTAAGTTCCACAAACCCAGGACATTTATTTCATTTCTTGCTGTATCTCAGATTCTCAAGTGATGCGTGGCACATAGTAGTTAATGAATTTTTTGTCAAAGGGCACGGTGCCCACCACATCATAACTCTTAGGAAATATTAACAGCTATTTTATCTTCTGTGTTCAATTTTTTTACTATATCTCTAAGAAAAAAATTTTTTAAGGGCTGGAAGTATAGCTCAGTGGTAGAGTACTTGTGTAGCATGCAGGAGGCCCTGGGTTCAGCGCCAAGCAACACACACACACACACACACACACACACACACTCACTCACATTCACAAACACCTTAAAAATAACAAGTGTTGAGAATAAGTCACATACCATATAACTCACCCGATTAAGTGCACATATCTCTGTATATTCAGAGATGTGTGCAACATCATTACAATTAATTTTAGAATGTTTATCACCTCAAAAAGAAACCTTGTAGTCATTTTTAAAATTGACAATTAAAAATTGTATAATTTAATCATGTGTAACATGCTGTTTTGAAATATATGTACACTGTGGAATGATTAAATTCAGGTAGTTAATATATTCATTACCTCACACAATCATATTTTTTGTGGTGAGAACCCTTAAAATCTGGTCTTAATCATTTTCAAGAATACAATATGCTATTAACTAAAACCACCATGTTGCACAATAGACTTCTTGAATGTATTCCTCTTTGTGTCTAACTTTGATGAACATGTTCCTTATACCCACCACACCCTAGCCTCTGCTAACCACCATTCTACTCCCTACCTCTCTGATCCAAACTGTTTTACATCATACATATAAATGAGATCATGTGTTTGTATTTGTCTTTCCATACCTACTTTATTTCGCTTAACATAATGTCCTCTAGATTCAACCATGTTGTCCCAAGGAGAGAGGATTTCCTTTTTTAAGATTGAATAGTATTCCATTCATTTACTGATGGACATTTAGGTTGTTTCTGTATCTTAGCTATTGTGGATAATGCTGAAATGAACATAGGGATGCAGATATCCTTTTGACATATGATTTCATTTTCTTTGGCTATATACCAGCAGTGCAGTTGCTAGATTATATAATGGTTCTATTTTTAATATTTTGAGAAACCTCCATACTCGATTCCATAATAGTTGTACAAATTTACATCCTTATCAACAGTGTACTAGGATTTCCTTTTTCCCATGTTCTCACCAACACATATCTTTTTTTAAAAACTAAAAGCCAATGGTGGTGAGTTGATATTTTATTGTGGTTTTAATTTGCATTTCTCTCATTGTTAATCATTTTGAAATTTTTCATATACTTCTTGGCCATTTGCTTTTTTTTTTGAGAAGTGTCTAGTCAAGTCCTTGAGTTTTTATCAATGATTAGAATGAATAATTGAAAATGCAAAATAAGAAGAAAAGGTCCAAAGGGTAGTGGTAGTGGGAGGGGCAGGGGAAAGGAAAGAAGGGAAAGGAAAAGTGCTGAGAAATGGAAAAAATGGAAATAAAGTCTTTGTATATAGGGAAGGGTGGAGGGGGTGAAGGGAGGGTTAGGAATGGGGGAAAAAAAAAAGAACCAAGGTGCATCATGTAAAGGTACAAGTTCCCAAAGAGAAGTGTAAATGTGTTGTATACCTACAATGTACCAATAAAAGAATTTAAGAAGAGGAAGGAAAAAAAAACCTCAAGTTGTGGCCGGGGATTTAGCTCAGTGGTTCTGCCACCTGCCTCGCAAGTGCAAGGTCCCGAGTTCGATCTCCGGTACCAAATTAAAAAAAAAATCAAGCTGTTTTCTTGTTATTGAGTTTTTGAATTCCTTATATATTTTAGATATTAACTTCATATCAGATGTATTGGTTGCAAATAATTTCTTCTACTTCTTAGGTTGTCTTATCAAGCTGGTGATGATTTCCTTGGCTGTGCAAAAGTTCTTAATTTAATGTAGTCCCATTTGTTCATTTTTGCTGGTACTTTTAGGTTTTTATCCAAAAAATGATTACTTAGACCAATATTGGGAAGCTTTCCCTCATGTGTTCTTTTAGAAGTTTTACATAGAAAACTCATGCTCTTTAGTTATTATTTTTATAATCCTCTACCTCTTCAGCCATTAACTACCACATATCTCCTTTTTGTCCCTATGTATTTTCCCAATATGGTCATTTTGTGTAATGGAATCCTATAATATGTGGCCTTTTGTCACTGGCTTCTTCCACTTAGAGTAGTATTTGTAAAGTTCATCCACATTATAGCATGTATCAGAACTTCATTCCTTTTTATGATCAAATAATATTACTTTGTTTGGATATGCAACATTTTATTTATCTATTATCAGTTGATGTACTTTTGGGTTGTTTCCATCTTTTTGATATTATGAGTAAAGCTTCTCTAAGCATTCCTGCATAAGTTTCCATGTGGCTATATATTTTCATTTCTTTCGGGTAGATACAGATGATAGAATTGCTGTGTCACATGGTACTTCCGTGTTTAATCATTTGAAGAATTACCAGGCTGTTTTCCAAAGCAATCACACCACTTACATCTCAACTAGCAGTTTGTGCAGGAACAGTTTCTTACATCCTTGTCCATATTATTTTATCTGACTGTTTACATTTCAGTCATCCTAGGTGGTATGAAGTAATCTCATTATGGTTTTGGTTTGCATTTCCCTGATGTTGAGGATCTTTTTATGTGTTTATTAGTTATTTGATATCTTTGTTAGGGACATATCTATTCCAACCCTTTGCCCCATTTCTAGTGGAAATTATTCTTTTATTATTGAGTTGTAAGAGTTCCTTTTATTCTTTAGATAAAAGCCCCTTATGAGATAAATGACTTATAAAATTGTCTCACATTCTGTAGTGTGTTTATTTACTTGCTTGATAGCATACTTTGAAGAAAAAAGTTTTCAAATTTGATGAATTCTAATTTACCTAGATTTCATTTGTTGATTGTACTTTTGGTGCTACATCTAAGAGCCCAATACCAAATCTAAAGTCAAGAATATTTTTCTCTTATGTTTTCTTCTTTAAGTGTTTTACAAATCTAGATCTTTGATCCATTTTGAGGTAATTTTTGTGTGTAGTATGAGGAATAGACTACTCTTTCCTTATTGCATGAATGGTCTTGGTACCCTTTTTGGAAATCAGTTGATCATAGATATGTGGCTTATTTCTGGACTTTCAATTCCATTCCATTGATCTATATTCATATCCTTATGCTGAGACTATAGTTGCTTGATTATTGTTGTTTGGCAGTAAAATTTTGAAATTAAGGCACATAAATTCTCCAGCTTTGTTCTTTTTTCTCAAAGTTATTTTCACTATGGTGGGTGCTTTGCAATTCTATATGATGTTTATAATCAGTTTGCCAACTTTTTCAAAGAAGTCCTTTGGGATTCTGAGAGGGGATTGCATTAAATCCGTAGATCAAATTGCAGAGATTTCAATATATCTTAATTATACTAAGTCATCCAGTGAATCGACATGAGATGTTTTTCAACATATTTATATCTTCTTCAGTTACTTTCAATATTTTGTATTATCCAAAGTATAAGTTTTTTATTTCTTTTGTTAAATTTATTCCTCTATATTTTAGTCTTTTTGCTACTGTTATAAATAGAATTTTCTTAATTTTATTTTCAGGTTGTTCATTGGAAATACATGGAAATACAATTGATTTCCACTTTAATCTTGTATCCTCAAAGCTTAGCTAAAGATCTGTCAATTTTGTTGGTATACCTGGGTCAAATAGAATTTCTATTTTTTTATATTCTGAAGAATTTTCATAGTGATTATAGTAATTTACAATGTAGAAATGTTCTTTTTTCCCCACAATTCCACTGGTATTTTTGTTTGTTGAGTCCTTGATTTTGAATGCACTCTTAGACTTGATCTTCTTTCACTCTTTGCCGCAAATAAAATCAGTTGCTTTGGGTAGAGATTAGGACCCCTCTGGTCTATGGCTTACTTCTCCCCCGGCTAAGATCTCTGAACCACAATTACAGCACTGGCCGGACATCAATGCCACACTTCCTCCTGAGTGATGCCCCCATTTTAGAAGCTGAGGGCTCTGTAAGGGTGGGAAGTAGCCTCAGGTCTTTGCAGCATGCCTCTCCCACTATGAAACCTCTTGCTCCACAATCCAGGCATGCAGGGCATCAGTATTCTCCTGAGTGCCGTGTTCAAGATAAGGCCTCTGTTTCTTCAGTGGGACTGGACAGAAGAATGGAGCCCCCTCCTCACACTTGACCACAACTCAGCCTCAGCAATAGGTACCGGGGACAGGATGAGAAATGCTGACATCCTGAACCTCCCAGGAAGAGAACTCTCTGATCAGCAGCTGGAGACCGAGGGAAATGTGTTCTTGTAGCTAAGCTGAAGGGTGAAGGGAGGGTAGAGTCTAGGCTCAAACACCAAAGAATTATTTTTCTTGCTGAATTTTAGTAGTCTTTCTTGAATAACTATTTCTTCATTTTTTGTCTGTCTATAGGACCATTTAGAGAGATTTTTAAACGGGTGTGTGTGTGTTTTATTTGATAATTTCACCACATTCACTGGTCTTGAAGGGAAGCAAGCTCTATAAGTCCAATTTAAATCTTGCTTAATTTTTATTGAAGTCTCTTTTTCCCCAACCAATTTTCACATGCCACCATCCTTCAAGAGTAAATTCAGTATTTCCTTCTCTCTCCTATCCTCTTCTTCTAGATAAGGGTCTTACCACTATTCCTGTGTCATTATTATATCAGTCCACCATATGGTTTTGCAATTACTTGCCTTCTCTGTGGCTTCTCCACTAGACTCTTTGCTCCTTTTAGGACACATATGGGACTTGGCATGGTGTTCAACTAATGAATCTCAGACAAATTCTATATAGACTTTGTGCAGGCCACTTTCCCTTTAGCGTGTGTGCATGTGCAACCCTTGAGGGTAGAATCACTAACAAAAATAGCAATAATTTATATGTAGCAAGTATTTTTCCAAGCACTTTTTACATATATTAATTCATAATGTAATCTTCATAGCAATTTATTATGCATCATTTAAAATGCGTAACCTTTTCATCCCTCATTTACAATGAGAAAAATGAGACAGAAGTTTTAAGCCATTTGCACAAAGTTATACTCTAGGAAGCTATAGGGCCAGCACTTGAGTCCAGGCAATCTAACCCTGCGACTGTTCAGATAGACTGTCTAAAGGGTACGTTGGGCACATTCTACGTACTTGATAGCTAGCAATTAAATAAGTACGTGCATCCACAAATGAAAATTTCAATTAAAGAAAGGAATATCTGAGCTGGTGACGTATTGCAGTGGTAGAGCACTTGCCTAGCATGTGCAAAGCTCTAGGTTCAATAACCAGCGCCAGAAACAAAACAAAACAAAGCAATACAAAACAGAAAGGAAAAGCAATGTCCGATCTTTTATCTGTTTTTATCTTCTGAACTAGTCTACTTCTTATCACCATACTCCTTCTTAGATGATGAGATCTAAAACAACACCTTACAAGATCACCTGCTTGACATCTAGATAATCACCTTGTCTCTGAGAAGGCAGGAAGCAAACTATTGTGTCAACTCTGGCACATGCGGTTTGTCTCACCAACAGCCAGTCGAAAGTGATTCTTCTCTTGGCAACAGGCACCCTGTTGTTTTCCTGGCATTTGCACTCTTTTCATTTTTAAAGGCAGTTTTAATTCTACTGTTCTGCTATCTTCACGGAGAGTATTTTCTACCACAACTTTGTGTTCATTTTTCTCTTGACACACATGTCTGTATATCAAGTCCTCTCACAGATGGGCTCCAGTAACGTCACACTTAACTCCTCTGAAAGTGGTGGGTCTTCTCCTTTGGGAAACTCCTGCTACCATGGTGAGCTGGCTGATGTCCAAAGTCTCAGATGTTTCCTGACCAAGACACAAGTGTGTGTTTGTTCTCTGCTACCTGTAGATGGTCACTTTCATGGATGGCAGTTGAAATCATGATCAAGGTGACACCCCAAATTTGCATACTTAGTTTATATGGCACTGAGTACTGGTATTTTATTTTTTAAAATGTGGGATAGAGTTGTCATTATATTTGCTTTTATTTAATTTAAGGATAACTCAATTAGTGGATACAAATCTTAAACATGCAATCGCTTCTCAGATGAAGAAGTAGGACATTTTCAGCATCTTAAGGGGTCCCTTCATGCCTTTTCCTAGCCAACGCTCCATCTCCAGCAGTGATCCATTCTTCCACTGTAGACTCATTTTACCTTTTTTTTTTTGAAATTCAGAGAAAATGGAACTATACTGTATATGTAATGCTCACCATTATGTCAGTCCAAGTCACCCATTTTGTTGCATGAAACATCAGGTCATCTTTTTTTTGCTATATAGTTTTCCTATTGTATGGACATGCCACAGTTTTTCTATTCTTCCATTGATAGATACCTGGGTTGTTTCCAGAGTTTGATTATTATAAATATAGCATGCACAACTGTATGTGTGACATAAGTTTTGGTTTCTCTTGGATAAATTCATAGAACCAGGGTAGTGAACAGAAGCAAACTAGTTCTTGAGAAATAAAACCAGAAAGAGACATATATTTAATTTTATGACTCTTACAGAGGTTTTGTAAAAATGGTCATATACTTTATATGTTTGAGACTCTCCATTGCTTTAAATCCTCAACAACACTTGACATGGTCAGGTTTTTAACCCCGTTTTGATGGGCTTAAAGCGTTTTCTGATTGCAATTTTAGTGAGAGTTTTTCTTATGACTTATGAGATTGAGAACATTTTTTTTTTTTTGTACCAGGGATCAAACTTGGGTCCTTGCGCTTGCGAGGCAGATGGCAAAACCACTGAGTTAAATCCCCGGCCCCACGAGTACATTTTTATGTGCTAATTGATCATTTGTATACCTTACTTTATCAAGTGTTTGTTCAAGATTTTTGACCATTTTTCCCTGATGTTTCTTCATTTTATTATCGAGATAAAGAACTTTCCTTTTGTTCTGGATATAATTACATTTTCAAATCCATGTATTGTGACTATTTTTCCCCATTTGTGGCTTCTCTATTAATTTATTTAATGATATCTTTTGAATATATGAGCAGAAGCTTTAAATTTTAATAGTATCCAATTTATGAATTTAAAAATTCTGATTAATGCTTTCTACATCCTAAGAAATGTTTGCCTATTGCAAGATATTCTTCCATATTACCTTCTTGAAACTTTATGTTTTAATTTTTACATTTAGATGTACGAGTCACCTTGGTATCATGTTATATAGGGGTTGAAATGCACTTTTTTCATGTATGTATCTAGTTATCCAGCACTTGTGAAAATTTTCCTTGTACTATAGGATTTTTTGGTGCTTTTGTCAAAAGTCAATTGACTGACTGTACCTTGTGAATATGGTTCCAGAATCTTTTTTCTGTTCCATTGATGTACTCATGCCTCTTCACATTACTCTAGTCCATTATCTTGATTATTGTAATTTTAGAATAGGTCATATAGGGTAAGTTATTTTTCAAAAGTGTTTTGACTTTCCTATATTCTTATGCAAACTTACCAAATTCATATGTTGAGGCCCTAACCCCCAGTGTTGCACAATGTGACATTCTTTGGAGAGGGTGTCTAGGTAGGTTCATTTGGTGGAGTTTTAATTAGCTATGACTGAAACCCTTTTAAAAGGGAAGGGAAGTTAGAATGCAGACATGCACATAGAGAGAATGTCATGTGAACTTGAAATGAGAGGTTGGCAAATCAAGAAACACCAAAGATTCTCAGCAATCTACCAAAAGCCAGGTGAGAAGGAAGAAATGGGTTCTCTCTCACAGCCCTCAGGAGGCAACAATTCTGCCAACCCCTCTTTCTAGAGCTTCAAGTCTTGAGAACTGTGACATAGCATGTTTTGTAGTTTAAGCCACCCAGTATGTGGTACTTTGTTATGGCTGCTCTAGAAAATGAATACTTTTGCTTTTTTCATGAAATTATAGAACCACCTCATCAATTTCTTCTTTCTGGGATTTTGATTTGGATTACCTTCAATTTGGGGAGAATGGGTCTCTTAACAATATTGAGTCTTCTGATTCTTTAACATGGTACATCATTCCATTTATTCAGGTCTTTTTAAATTTGTCTCAACATTCTATAGTTTTCAGTATAATGGTATTGCACATTTTTAATTAAATTTATTTCTAATTATATTTTCTGATGCTTTTGCAAGTTTTATTGTTTCTCTAGCATTATTTTCCATTTTTTGTTGCTAACTGAAATAAAATTTACTTTATTATATGATATTGTTTTATTCTGGGACCTTTCATTTATTCTAGTCGATTTTGGGGGAGAATTTATTAGAACTTTCTACATATAAAACCATGCTATCATGACTGTCATTTGTTTAAAGTAATTTGTAATAGGCTTTAACAATGATTCCCTATATAACACTGGTTAGACATCTAATCCTTTTGAAATTAGGGGCCTTCAGTCATACAAGTAGTAGGTTACATGGACTGGTCTTTGAGATACTTTAAAATCTAAGGTGATCACAGGCCTGGGTCTGCCATTTATCTGTTCTGTTACCCTGGGCAAAACAACACATCTCTCTGAGCCTTGGCTGCCTTGTATCTTTTGTTTTGTATATTTTATGTAAAGTAGCATAATCATAGCGAAATATTAATGTCATAAAGTAGTTAGTTATAATCCTTGAGCTTCTACAAATACAGAGGTCAGGCTGAGGATATTTTGTGAAGGCCAGCCCCAAACATCTTGGAATATCATCATTAAGTGCACCCTGAGATGTGTCTATTCGTGTGTGTTTGTGTGCTGCAGGTGTGTGCGTGTGTCCTCCTCAAAGTCACCAGCTTAGAAAATCTTCTTCAAACTGAAGTGTGTCTCACAACCCTCAGAGGAGCTTGTAAAAACATAGTCATTTGGGCTTTACACCCAAGTGTTGTACTGATTCATAGTCTTGGAGGGGGCCAAGAATGTTTATTTTAAGTAAATACCATCAAGTAACTCTGATACAATTCTCCTGCTGACCAAAAAGCTTACTTTAGGCAGCGGTCCTCCACCCAGGCTGCATAAGTCACCTGGAGGGTTTTTAAAAGTTACAACGTCTAGGCCCCCATTAAAGAAAAAAAATATCTTCAATGACAGTTATTGACAGTTAGTAAGGAAGACTTTATTGAGTATCATGTGATAGGTATAGGTACCACTACAATAGGATTTTTTGGTGAGGAGAGATTGGGTACAATTTCCAATATAGCATGAGCATGTGAGAATTTATAACCAACGAGCAGAGTGATAGAGTTAGTAGATGGACAAGGACTAAGAGGAAAATCAGGGGTTAGGGGGATTCAAGCTAAATCAGCCTGACAAGATTCTTGCTGAAGAGAGATGAAGGTGATTAGACATCATCTAGGGCAATGATGGCGAACCTCTTAGAGCTTTCCATGATAATAAACTCCCTGCTAAGGCATGCGTGCCATAGGTTTGCCACCACTGACCTAGGGGATTATGGAAAATGAGAAATGTGATCGATCATCTAGAAAGGAGGATTCTTGCTAAAAACTAACTTAGCAGGGTTCTTTGCTAAAACTAGATTTTATGAGGAAGTATCCAGATGGATCTAGAAGTTTCAGGACCTGTCAAAGGTTTGGCCAACCAAAGAAATTTTGATACCACCTCAGAACTACCAAGTAAGAGTCTCAGGTGAGTGTAGAGAGCTGCTCTAGAGAAAGCTGACCCACAGGTTTATCAGCTTGTCTGCTGTCTTTCGTCCTTATATTTACCTCTCCCTTTTATTCTATATATCTTGTGTTTTGTGCATTTATCTGTTTTAATAGCCTATGTTTCTCTGTGACTTTCAATGTTTGTGCTTCTTTAGTTTCCCAGCTCTTCTCTTCTCGGTGTCTCTATATTTTTGTGTATCTTTCTGAGTGGATGTCTTTGTCTGTCTCTCTCTCTGAGTGTTCTCTACCTCTCCTCTCCTCTTTTTCCTCTCCTTCCCCTCCCCTTTCCCCTCCTCCTCCTCCTCCTTCTCCTTCCTCTCTCTCTCTCCCTCTCTCTCTCTCATCTCTTTTTCCTGGATCACTTCCTCTGTGTGTCCCTGTCAGTTTCTGCCCTGACTCTCTCCATCTTCTCTGGGCCCCTCCCATTTCCCATGTCGTTCCCAGCCTGCCTCCCCACTCTACATCTGAGCCAGTTGTGAGTGCATGTGCACGCGTCTGTCTCCGTTCTTCTCTATCTCCAGTCCTCTTCCTTTCCTCTTTTTGAAACTCCACCCCTACCCTGATCCTGCAGCTGTGCAGCTTTTCTGCAAAATACAAGAAGAAGCCTGAAACATCAGGTCAAACCTTCAGACCCCGGCAGACCTCAGAATGTTCAGGTCTAATCAGGAGCCCCATCTAGTTGTATCCCACTCTCCTTCAGAGCTTATCTGGGGCCCTCAGGCTCCTGTGCTGCCAGAGATAAGGTGCCCTCTGTGGCAGGGTTGACTTAGGCATGACCTTCAAAAGACTAGATAAGAAGCACAGCTCCTGGGATCCTGCAGAAGCTCCCCCTCTGAGGCTGAGGCTGAACACTGAACTTTTATCATGGATCCTAAGGATCCCAGGGCACACTCAGGGGTTTCATGGTCCATCCAGAGTCCTTAAGAAGATCAGATTAACTTCTTTCTTTGAGCTAATATTATTAACTCATCACTGATTAAATATTTGATTTATCTCTCTCTTTTTTTTTTTTTTGTATCGGGGATGGAACTCAGGACCTTGAGCTTGCAAATCTCATATTTATTGAACAGTCCTATATACCAAATTCTGTGCTGAGAATAAAACAGCAAAGATAACTGATGCAATATTATAAATATTAGCACTCATAATAACTATTGTGCTATGATTGAATGACTACGGTGTTCTAAGAGCTTAATTTACGTAAAGAACTTTATACCAGAGTTCCTTGCAAGGAATGAATTACATTTTTATTGAAAAATACTTTAATTATCTCCATGTAATCACTATAGTTCTTAGTCAATTTTGAATATTAATAGACTGGACTCCTAAATTCCTTTATTCAGGGGAGATATTTAAAATGGTGAACAAATGGTACCTTGTTGCCACTGAGTACATTTGCCCCACTTCTCAGTTCTATTGCAAATAGTTGTACAAGCATCCAGTCTTTCATTTTTTCATGCATGCAATCATACATTTATTCTTTCTTCCAGCATATCATTAAGCTCACTGGATATTGGGTACTGTACTGAGAATGGGAGACACAATTAATAGGACACTATAAGGAAGTCATAGGAGGTATATAGAGAAGGACATTGACTGAGTTCAAAGATCTACTCAGCTAAGCATCTGCTATGCCTAGTTACAGCTTAGAGAAGGCTTTCTGGAGGAAAGGATATTAATGCTGAGACCTAAATAATGAGCATGAGTTACCTAGATGAGGACTCTTTCTTGCCAATTTAGTATACTCTATAGAATGGACTATTGTGCCCTGAGCATAGTAGGGCTTCAGCCATTCAATAAATGATATATGATGAGTAGGAAAACAATTGGCTGCCTAAGGAGTAATTGACTAAGGAAGTCATAATGAAGGTATATTATCTTTTTTTTAGAAATAGTACAGTACAGTTAGCATGTCTTTTGTCATTAGACACATCCACTACCTGCCTAGGGATCAAAGGCAATTTTCTCCACCCAAAATTCTGGGTGACATGAGAGCTTTCAACAAGCTCTTTCACTACTCACTCCTCCAGACAAGAAAGAGACAAAGTAGACATGAAGACAAAGTAGAATCCAGTAATATAGGCCACAAAGGTGAAAGTTGGTGAAAGGAAATAACAGGTTCTTGGTTCTGGTCCTTGGAAGGGGCCGCAGTACTCTGTGTTTCTACAGTTTCTGTTCATTTGAAGAAAACCAAAATCTTCTAAGTTCTATGTTGGAGTCTAATTAACAAAATTTTTAAAAAGATCATTACAAACAACAAACAAAATATCTATGGGCTGTATTTGGCTGGCATACCTAATTTAGAAGTTATATCCTAGAAACAGGAAGGGGATGAGAGGGACTTATATTTACTAATGCAAACACATTCTGAACAATGTACTGCATGTTTTATGTACCTTTATCATGAATATTCATGACATGAATATCCCTATTATCTTATTTAATCTTTGCAACAACCTCATGGGGCAGGTATTATAATCTCTGTTGAGGAAGATTGCCAAGTTCATTCTGCATGGACTCTATATTAACCATAAGGAAGCTTAATATTCAAACAGAATTGTAAATGAACTATGAAGAAGAGAATGGTTTTGAATCAGAGACCTGATTTTATAAGATCCTCAAGTGGTAAGAGCTTTAAATAACCAGATAATTGTGTAGAAATTGTCCTTTTGTTGACTGAGTGTCTTCATTAGCTATTTTAAATACTACTGTTCTTCTTGCGACTTCCTTGCCTAGAGAGTTTTAACGTCCTCATATAGCAGTACAGCTAGCCTCTTATGTAAAATGTATGTAATCTATTAATTATTATCATGTTTATACTATTTGAGATCTACTCAGCTAAGCCCACTGCTATGCCTTGAGTTTATGATCTGATCATATCTCTGAAATAAATTTTTTATCTGATTATCTATAGGAGCTTCATCAGAAAGACGATCAGAAAGCACTTTTCTTTACTATGGCCTTCTTTAGTTTTTGCCACTGAGATGAGGATCCTGTTGATATATCTTGAGTATCCAGAGTTCCTGTATCAGTGAGGATTTTACTAGAGTAGTTCCAAGGCTCCTCTGAGTGTTTCCAAGTGGGATTTAGCAATATCATGGATCTTCAAATCATCTCTGTGGAGTTGTTGTCTGTTCTGAGATGTGAACCCCATGGACAATCAGATAAAAGGGCTTAACTATCTCAGAGGAATGGGAAGGTCAGAAACTGAATGGAGATGCTTAACAGAGAGGATCTCAAATTCCGGTGTGCATTAAGCCATCAAATTGCTTTGTAGAATAATGATTTCTGACTCTGGTTCCTGAAGATTCTAATTCCCTGAAGGTATTTGTTGTGATAAAAGACTAACTTATTGTAGCAAAAGATTCAGAAATAATGTGGATTAGAGAATAAAGAAGTTATTTCTCCCACATGCATAACAATCAAAGCAAGTGTTTCTTGATTGTTGGGTAACCCTGTTTCATCATAATGACTCTGGATTGGGGTACAGGCAATCTGCTTTTTAAAAATTCCCCCAGAGATTTTGATGTAGATGGACCAAGTATAGTGTTAAAAAATATGAGCTTTGTAGTTCCTCAGGTCTGAGTTTCAAAGTGAATTCTAGCATTTATTGGTTGGGCAACACCTTTGAGTTTCAGTTTCTTTGTATGTTTAAAAAATGCAGAAAATAGTAGCTTTATCTCTGAAGGTAGTTGTGCAGATGTGATAATGGCCTGTATGAGAAGTGCTAGCACAGTACTTGGTGCAAAGCAAAATTGAGAGAGAGAGAGAGAGAGAGAGAGAGAGAGAGAGAGAACGGCTTTATTGTTAACTGAGTCAAGTGCTCTAGACTAACTATTAAAACTACCACATCCTTACATCACTACACTTAGGTATTATACTCAAAACATCCCTTTTTATGTTCACATCAATCTTCATTTCATTCTTAGTTTTAGATGAAAAAAGTGATATTTAGAGAAGTTAAGTATACCCAGGGAGACACTCTGTTGGTAAATGCTGGTGTCAAAATTCGAGGCAAGGTCTACTTCTGGCAATATATGATTGGGTATAGCTCAGTGGTAGAGTACTTGCCAAGCACATGTGAGGCCCTGGGTTCCAATCCCAGCAAAATACACACACACACACACACACACACACACAAACACACACACACACAGAGCACTATATTTTTTAAAAAAGCAAAGGGGAGCTATTGATTCTTTGGGGGCAAGAAAGTGACCTATCAGAACTTTGTTGTACAAAGGTGAATCTGAGACTGTTTTTACATGATGTGTACAATGGGAGAAGAATGAAGGCAGGATGAAGAGTTCAGAAACGAGGTGAGGAAGTCATGAACTAAGCTAATTGAAGTGGAGGCCAAGTACATATCTGGTGCATTCTCTGTAGTAGTAACTCACCCATAAGGAGGCAAACCTTGAAATAGCAGATTCACTCTGCTTGAGAAGGCCCCTGCAAAACTGGCCAATGACTCTTCTGGTCATGACTTACAATGTTCTGCCTTGGTTCCAGACCTAATAGTTAACTTTGTATGGCTCAGTTTACCCTCTTGGAAAAATGGAAGTAACAACAGTAGCTATGACTATTTAATACTCTGTAAGGAAATATGAGGGAATAATTTTTTACAGTTATAATTATATACCCAATGTGAAGGTTTATTGCTCATTGAATAAAGCAAGACAGCAGGAAGCACTCATTGAAATTTCACTTTCACGATTGATTCTTCATGTCTTAATTTTGTAAATTAAAAATTTCAGATATTAAAGGAAAAGGTAGTGGAGAGAGATTAAAAGATAGATTTTCTCATATGGTTGTTTCCATGGTGACCAATTCCCAGGCATCAAGCACTGACTGAAATACAGATAAGAAAAAGGTAGCAAAGTGCTTTGCACAGTTTGTGGCTCATAGAAAACAAGCACTGTGTTTGAAATCAGAGTCACTTTCCTTTCCTCTCACCTTTCTTACTCAGTAAGTAATGACTTCCCATAGGTTGGAGCCTCCAGTGGCTCCTGAGGTCTTGTTCTTGACTCAGAGCTACTTCCCAGTGCTCATCCACCTGTGTGTATCCTAGTGGCTTTCGGCTGAGCATTAGACTGCCCAGAGATGAACACAAGGGACTCTAATCAAGGGATCACAACTCCCATTTGGCTGCAAAATGCTACCAAGTAGTAAGCCGGTAAAGTAAAACAGCCAAGAAGTGAGGAAATGTGCTGACATTGTTTAGTGACACCTCCCAAGTACCAAAACACAGCTTTTGTTTCTGGTTGCAGTTGTTCGACAAAGTCAAATATCATTTTTAAGACAATGAAAAAATAAAAACAGTATTAGAAACCAAAAAAAAAAAAGAAAGAAAGAAAGAAATCAGAGTCACTACCTCTATCACTGCAGCCTGGGCATGGATGCTTCTCATTGAAGAACAGCTTGGGAAACTCCCTTCTCTTTTGGGATACTTTAGCCTGAACATTTTGAAATTGAAAATGTTTCTAAGTCCATGCAACTTTAAGAACTTTGATTTGTGAGTCCCCCTTTACTTTGAACCAACCACTCTGTGGGGTTTTACCCATTTGGTTCTCTGGGTCTTGTTTAAGAGCCAAGTCTCTGCCTACTTCAGGCTCAGGATATACTCTTGTATTTTTGTCTTCTAGAAGCTTTGCTATGTTTTAGTTTTCATTTAGATCTATAATCCACTTGAGATTGATTTTGGTGTATAATATGAAGTAGAAATCAAGACTCAGATTTTTTCCATATGGATGGTCAATTGACCTAGCACCATTTATTGAAAAAGCTATTGTTTCTCCATTGCTCTCTGGGAGCATGTTTGTTATAAATCAAGTGCCCTTATATGCATGTACCATGTAATTGCTCTAGTTTTATATGTAATTCCTGATATCTAGTCATGAAAATTATCTGATTATGTTCTTCTTTGTGATAAACTTGACTCTTTGACTTTTTGCACATACATTTTGAAACTACCTGGTAAATGGACAGGATCTGCACCATTGGGGAGCTTTATCTTATCATTGCTATATTATTTAGAACGAATGGTTCATGGTGATAATATAAAGCACATTGATTGCAGTCAGTTTTATTATATTGGTTTTTTTCTCTCAGTGCTGAGGATTAAACCCAGAGCTGTGTGCATGTTAGACAAGAGCTTTATCCCCAACTTTATTATATTGCTTCTAAATTTTCTACTAACTGTGTACCTGGGAAGTCTATCTTCATTGCCCTTGACATGTCACTGACCTAGCCCCACCAATTTGACTCACCTATGAAAGATTTCAATTTGGCACCAAGCAATGTGGGTAAGCCAGCACAAGTGGGTTTCATTTTTAGGTGAGCATGATGGCAGATACACCCTGCTTTCCAAGGGGTGCAATGAGAAAAAAATTGTTTTATAAGTGACTCCTAAATAGCCTCTATATATGGTCCTAAAATGGCCCTGTATGTTGGCCTTCAGTTGCTTATTTCTTCACTTCAGGCTGAGACTTGTGAAGTCAAAGACCCAAAGAACCAATTCAATTTTATTTTCTTAGTGCTGGGGATTGAACCCAGGGCCTTGTGCATGCTAAGTAAGCTCTCTCTCTACTAATGAGATACACTCTAGCTCCCAAATTCCAATTGTGACACATCTAATTATTTAAAAGATAGCTCAATCAGAAAAGATTTAGTCATTTGGTGCCCATTTTGGAAAACTACAGCTCTTACCCATTGATTAGACAGGCCCTTGTGACTACTGCTGCTCTTTAGATCTTCCTGACTCAGGACCTCCTAGTGAGACGCTGAGCATATTCTGCTAGATGATGCATAAGCCCCCTGTCTAATCCCCCTCTCTCCAGGAGTTCCTTGTTTTCCTCCCCTCCTGCTGTGATGACTTCTCTGCTCATGTAACCATTATTCAAGTATCACTCAATAACTCTTGTCCTATGTCACTACTTCTGGTGATCATATGTTTTTTCTTGATCAGCCCTGAAATCCCTTGAAACCCGTCAAAGGTGGTATTTAAAACAGTTAAACTGAAGTGTGCACAAAACATAGTGGTAGCAGTTGTCTTTGCTGATATATTGTGGTTTGGATTTTATTCCTGGCAATATAATCCCTGATCACAGTTCTCTGACTCTCACAGAAGTGCTGGCTCTTTAGTCTCTGATCATGATTCTTTGACCTTCATGGCGATGCTAAAATTTTTTTGATAGTATTGAAAAACATTTTCTCTTCTTTTCGCTTTGAACTTGGTAGAGGTACTTTGGTTATTTGGAGCAACATACCCTGATAGATAGTGATTATTGACCACACCTAGTCATCCAGTTTATATGCTGACATCTTTTCTATATTCCATGCTAACCCAGACTTCCAGAATACTAAATTTGGCCCAGTTCACCATGCCAGACATGTCCCTGAGGGTTAGAAAAGTACCAATTAAGACTGTTGTCAAGCTGCAGGGTAATGAATGGTGTCATTGTTTGTAGTGGTCCCATGTTAGGAAGGACTCCACATGTTCAGGAGGCCTCCAACTCCCCAATATCTGGCGAGTGTTTAATGACATCATGTAGAAGTAGTCAGCATGCTGCTGGCTAGAGAACCAGTAAATCGTGCTGTGTACAACAAAACCTTCCTTGGTAAGGCATCCTTGTCCAAGGTACCATTAGTAATGCTGCTATTTGCAATCATAATAAAAATAAAAGTAATAGGAAAATCACGTAGAGGCCATTCCACTGCCTACTGGATTTTTAATTTTCCTGAGAATGCCAGAGGCAATCTTGAGCCCATTATGTCTAAATGAGGCACATTATAAAAGGCTTGCAAAGTCCAAACTGCTTTTACAGTCATTAATTAGCTAGACTTCTAAATAGGCTCATAAGATTGAGCTTGGCTATGGTCTCTGGTCTCTAGAATGGGGACATAGTATGGACAGAAATAAAATATCAGTTTTCAGTCATTATTTTCCTGCCCCTTTCCCTCATCTCAGTTCTAATCAGATGTTGCCTTTTTAAGAGCGTGAAGGAGGAAGGATACTACATAACCAGGCACCTAATGAAAATTGTCTGTGCCTCCTTGCGAGTCTGCTGGAAAAGTGAGCATGGGAAAGGACCATGTTGTATTAGCTCTTACATTCATAGTGTGTGGTGCACAGTAGGTAACAACCAGCACGCTTGATAGCAAGTGACAGAAATTTAACTTTGATTTCCTTCAACTACAATAGCATATATGAGAAGGAGTCAGGGTGTATGGGATAAATGAGGGGCTACAGAGTCAGATTTGCAAGCATCAGGAACCACAGCAAATGTCTAGTAGCATGAATATTCTGGTTCACAAGTTCATCCTTCTCAATCAGTTGCTCAAGATTCTGAATCCGTGGAGAAAACATCTGGTTAGATGAATCCAAGTCACTCTTCTACCCTGTAAGGCTTCCATAGTGGAAAGAGGTACTCATCCCAGGACCACTCTCAGTAAGAGTTCCGAGAATGGAGAGCAACATAACCACCAGTGACAAATGTCTCTGGTCTGGCAAGGTCAGTAAATGTTACATCTTAAGCTAAATTTGCTGCCCATACACCTTGGTGTAAAGTGAGGTATCTTCCCAAAAAAGGTCAACATAAGGAAATGTGACTTTCCTTATGAGTAGGGACCAGAGAGAGGCTTATGATGTACTGAGAACCGTGCTAAGTATTTCCCACACATTACAAACCAAGGAGGAAGAAATATTCATATTCTTATTTACAATTGAGGAAATTAAACCCTATGAGGGAGTTGTCACTTGTCCCAGGACACACAGGTAGGACACAGACCCAAACCTAGAAATATCAGACTACAAACTCCACATCTTTATCTATTCCATGCACTTCTTTCTCCTATACTTAGTTTTTGGTCCAAATACATTAAAAAAAAAATGGGACTCCTGGGTCTATAAATCTGATTGAGATCTGATTGAATGATTAATATATCTAATAATAATAGTGTGTTGTCAGCAGGGAGAGATGACTTGAGAAACAGAAAGGAGATGCTAGGAAATTTACCTCAATGCTGTTCAGGAGGTTGGAGGCCACAGACCACCAGACTCAGTGGTTCCTAATCCTTCTGCCGACAGGTGCATGTGTATCATGGAGGTAAATGACATCAAAAGATTCTATGCAGGGGCAGGGGATTTAGCTCAGTAGTTTCAATGCCTGCTGTGCAAGCGCAAGGACCTGAGTTCGATCCCTGGTACCAAAAAAACAAAAAACCCCAAAAGATTCTATGCAGAGCATCTCAGGTACTCTAGATCCAATTGAAATGGGTGCCTTTCCTGCTAAGAATTTGAGTTTCTATGGTACTGATTCTCTGGGAAGAATTTTGCTGACCCAAATGTTCAGCTCACTTGGAAGTTGGAGTTTTTATACTAAACTAATGCCATTGAATTCTGGTGTTATATAACTCTTCTGAATCTGGAAGTCAGTAGAAAATAGTAGATAAGAAAGAGAAAGAGAAAGGGAGAGAGAGACAGAGACAGAAAGACAGATATAGACACAGAGAGAGAGAAATGGATTGCATGTTAAGTGTTCTTAACATACACATGAACAACAACAAAACAAATAAACAAACAAAAATGAAGAGCACTTGAAAACTTTTGGAGGTGATGGATATGTTTATGATGATGGTTTCATGGGTATATCCCTATATCCAAATTCACCACATGTGCTAGTTTTTGTATATCATCTATACCTCAATGAAGCTGTTAATAAAAACAACGAGAAGGATTTATTGTTCTCAAGTGACGTATCTACAGGGCTAGACCAACTCTCTCAGTATCTTTCCTCTCTAGAGGTATTGTGCTCATGTAAATTAATAAATTGACACTCTGGTTTTATACATCAGCTTTGCAAGTATGGTCAATATGCATCCACAATTTTTTGGAGGATCTGCTTCCCACATGCTCACACATCGAGCTGTAGTGCTCCAAGGCCAAGTTCTGTCCCTGGACTACAGAGCACAGGGCTCTTGCTATGTGTCATGAGTGGCTTGATGTGCTCATGACATTGGACATTTGAGCAGAGATCTGAGGGAGTTGTTCATGTGGATATCTGAAAGAATTGTAGTCCATCTTTTTAAAAACTGTAAACATTTTGATGACTACCCAGCTATTGCTTTATTATTCATTAGATGTATATATTTTAGCAAATATTATTTTGTATCTTTCAATATTTTTTTAAATGATTTAAAGCAAAACCTTCCAGTTGGGAAAAATAGCAAGTAAAAAGTCCTGAGGCTGGAAGTAGCTTGGAAGATTTGAGAAAGACCAAGAGCCAGTGTTGTTTGTGAACAGAAGAAGAACGATAGAAGAGAAGGTGAGAGAAGTAAACAGAGACCAGATTGAGCAGGACTTTGTAGGCTCAGGTAAAGGTGTAGCTTTTCCTCTGGGTACAGTGGGAGCCTCAGGATTCTACGAGGAGTGATCTGGTTAGGTTTGTTTTTGAATAGGATCTCTGGCATCTTATGGAGAATAAATCACAGTGTAGGGGGAGGCAGAGAAACCCGTGGGGAGGCCCAAGCGAGAAGTGATGGAGGGCCAGGCCAGTGTGGTAGCACTGGACATGGGGAGACATGGTTTGATTTGGGGTATACTTCTCAGATAGAGGTAGCAGGATGTGCTGACACTACTATACTTATAAAAGACACCATGTGAAGACAGAGACACAGAGGAAATGCCATGTGAAGCTGGAGGCAGAGACTACCGTGATGTCCCTACAAGCCAAGAATTGCTAGTCACTACCAGAAGCTAGGAGAGAGGCATAGAACAGATTCTTCCTTGGAAATTTCAGTCAGGATTGATTCTGCTGGCTCCTTCATTTTAAACCCCTGCCTCCAGAACTGGGAGACTGCGTTGTTTGAAGTTACCCAATGTATGATAATTTCTTGTAGCAGCCTTAGGAAACTAGTAAAGACGATTTCAAGGTCTGGGTCTGAGCACCTGGAAGAGTATGTTTGCCATTGAAAGAAATGAGGAGAGGCAGGGGATTTAGCTCAGTGGTACCGCCACCTGCCTCACAAGCGCAAGGTCCAGAGTTCAATCCCTGGTACCAAAAAAAAAAGAAAAGAAAGAAATGAGAAGCTCTGGTTAGGGTTCTCTATTGAGATGCTGAATGCAGGTGTGGATATGAGTTTGGCAGGATTTGGGGTTCCTAGTCTCAGGACTGTTTACATTTGGAAACACATAATGTTTTGTTGTGTGAATCTGTCATGTGCAGAGTAGAGTGTTTGGTAGGGTCCCTACTTCCTATCAGCTAGCTACCCCTCACCTCGAATCATTATGAGAAAAAGTCTTTAACCATTGCCCAGTGTCCCTTAAGCAATATCTTTGTCCATTTGGCCTTCTATAAGAAAAATTCCTTACACTCTGTTAAAGCATAAACAGCAGAAATGTTTTGTGTTCAGTTCTGGAGGTTGGAAAGTCCAAGAACATGGTGTCTGAAGATTCAGGGCCTGGTGAGGGCTCACGTTCTTATTCAAAGGTGGTGCCTCCGTCTAATGGAAGCAATGATGGATCTCCCAGGGCCTCTTTTGTGGGAGCACTAATCCTAATCATGGGGGCTCTGGCTTCCCAAAGGCCCCACCTCTTACTATCATTACATTAGGGATTAATTTTCAACATGTGAATTTTGGTGGAGGAACAAACATTCAGATCACAGCAGGGGCAAAGTTGTCCTTAGTTAAGAACCATTGTTAAGACAAACCCACAGAAGCCTAAATTTATCTAAACTTGAATCTTTCATCTCTCATTCTTTCATAGATTGTTCAACTTTGTTATTGTTTCATTGATAGTTCTCATGAAAACCTTTTCTCAGTTTCAGATAATTAATACCACCACATGACATTCATTAATCATTTATCCTGTCTTCTCATTCTAATATGAATCCTACGAGGATTTTACTTGTCATATTTCCAAATGTATTTTCCATGTCTAGAACAGTGTCTGGCATAAGCACTTGCTGAATGACTGCATGAATTAAAAATTCCTACCATTTTCTAGGTACTCTTATGTGACAGAAACTCTTCATATACTAGCTATTTTATACTTGTAAAAAAAGTCTCCAAAGGCACTCATTGGTTCTGTTTTTCATTTGAGGAAATCAGAGTTTAGAGAAGTTAACCACCTTACCCAAAATAGCAAGTTGGATAATGACAGAGCTGGGGTCGGAGCTAGTTGATCCTTTGCTCTCCGACATTTTCATTGCCTTTTTTATTTTTGCATTTTTTTCTCCACCCAAATTGTGGGCATATGTGTCTATGTAAACACCACATCCTATCATGTTGTATGTATCATCTTACAACAACTTTTATTTAAAATTCAAAGGGAAAATACATTGTTAAAACCCTTAAAATACATTGGGATACTTGACTAAGCCATTTTGTGACTGTCGTATACCTTGGGCCCTGAGCCAAACAGTCAGATCCTCTTTTGTGGAGGGTTGGTGTGGGTTCCAGAGGAGCTTCTGTGATAGAGAAGGAACTATGGACTAAGGTCAAGAAAGAGTTTTAATCCACCATTGTTCAACAGTAGCCGTTTTGTTTCCATTTGTCAAATTGAGGTAAGAGAGCTGACTTTCACTCTCAGGGCTGTCATGAAGATGGAATGGGACCAGTGTTGGTGCGAACAGTTGTGAACTACAGAATGCTACACCTGGAATCCACTGAACATTTCCTGCCTGGCTCATTTCAGGTATCTCTTAACTCATTCGGAGAAGCTTTTCTGAATGATCCAATTTTTAAAAATTATTATTATTTTTGAGTTACACATGTACTGTAATACGTGGCCATATCTACCTTTTTAAAAAATGAAAACATTATAGATAACGCCCAGCTCTCTTTTGATCATTTCCTCAATCTCCATCCTTTTCTTATCTCCTTCCTCTCCTTTCATACCTTTCTCTGTGCTATAACAAATGCACCTATGGGGAACAGATCATACAATTTCATGTGTGTGCATAGGTGCACATACAAGCAAAAATCCTATCATATTGTATATATCAACTCGCTTTTTAACTTTGAAGGGAAAATATGTTGTTAATATCCTTGAGAAGCAAGACGGGTTTTGGAGATAGATGGCTTGGATTTTCATGACTCTTTGTATTCATGTAATCCTGGTCAGACCATTTGACATCTCAGTGCCTTAGTTTCTCTGAGCATCATTGGAGAGACTCCACAAGAATGGGCGTAAGGATTAAATAGTTTAATGTACATAGGACTTGGAGTTTCTGGAACATTCTGACCTCAAGACTAGGGTACATGGGCATTATTACACATTCAGCTAAAGATATTGTCTGTTTGTTGTAGCACAGTATTCTACAGTGTACTTTTTGTACGGAGATATTGGATCATTTTCCAATTTTGCCTGTTACAAGCAACTCAGCATTGAAAATCTTTGTGTATCTCTCATTGTGCACATCCAACCTGCATTTTTCTGTAGTACAGATGCTAGGAAGAGAAACTTCTGTACCCTAGGGTACATGCATTTTTTAGTTTTAGTAAATATTGCCAAATAGCCCTCCAAAGGGGCTGAAACAAGGCATACTCTTACCAGTAGAGTGTGATGATGAAATTCTTACCTGGTTGAATCTGCCTGTTTGGATGAAGGCAACCTCTCCACGCTCATTAAGCCACATCTATTTTCAGAGTTCATTTGACATCTCTGGCTGTTCCCTCTTCATTATTCCAGCTTTACATCCTCCAGCAGTTCCTTGCTATTGTTTTCATTCCTGACTCTTATTTAATGCGGCCAACTGCTTTTGGAATCCTGGGTAATAATGGCAGACAATGCACGCAGAATGGAATGTGGAATTGAAGGTACTGAATGTAGCTTTTATAAGGAGTCTTTGGCATGATTTCAGCCTGAAATTGAGCACTTTGCACTCAGCCTAAATTGCCTAAATTGCACCTGGCATGCTGGGTGGATGTGGCAAGGCACAGAAAGGATGAACGTTTCTCAGGAAGAGGACAGACAGCCTTCCCCAGCTTTGGAAGCAGGGTATCAGCTCACTGGCATGGGGAAAGGGCACAGACTCAGCTTTGGAGTTGAAACTGCACTTTCAAATCCTGTGGATGTCAGCCAAAAGGCCGTTGTTTACTAATCTCAGAGGTAGTAATTCCACAACATAAAAAAGGAAATTCAGTCATTTACAGCCTAAATTGTAAGATCAACATTTACTGTTATTATTATTTTTGCAGGATTTTGGGGGAAGTGTAATATTTGCAAAACAGGACATAGAAGAGTCTTTAAAAATTCAAACAAACACTTTAGCAGCTCTTTGGAGAAGATGGATTTAAAGCTATCTAGTAATTTTCCACCCATAGTTTGTCTCCATAAACCTCACCTCTCCTTAGGATTATTATGCTTAGTCAACTATTGGCTGGGGTGACTATTTTGTTCTATTTGCTTTCTCTGCCTGCAAAAAGAAAGGAAAGCTTTGAAATAAATTTCTAGAATGATGCCTTGTATTCAAATGCTAATGAGATGGTGAGGCAAAATGTTGGACACTAAATGTTTACATTAAAATGGAAATATATAATCGATTTTTCCAAAGGAGTCTCCTATTCACTTTTAAAATATACTTCAAGAGAATAAAAACAAAGCAACACACAACAAAATCACCATCTTTAAGTAATATTGGCTGAGGCAGCAACTTCTGGTTACAGGCAGCCCAAGTCATGGTCAGAAATAATTGTTTCCAATAATGCACCATTGTCTGTGTTATAATAAAAAAAGGGAATTTGTTTTTTAACTAGGCATGGAATTATCATTTTCTAATCATGGTACCTCCTGAGTCAAATGATACTTTCTCTTCAGGGAACACATTAAAGAAAAGTTGATCTTCAAAATGAGTAAGGTTGAGGGGTCTGTTAGTCTATTGATCTGACCATTGCTAGATGAGCTTAGAAAAAGTGAATTAAATACCAGTGTTTTGGAGTCTGACAGAAGTGGATTGGAAGCCAAGATGTGCCAATTCTTAGCTGTACAGTTAAGGGTCTACTAGAACCTCAGTTTCTACATCTGATAAATGCTGCACAGGCTGAAGGATGGGCTGGGTTACCAGAAAAGATAAAGAAGAAATTCACATTAGGTAACAACTTCACACACCTTCTTATTATGGACACAATATCAAAGTTAATGTTAACTAATATTTATCTAGTGCTCATTATTATGTGCCAGGCACTGCTTAGGAGCTATATTTCCATTAATTTATGTAATTCTTCCAATAACTTTATTAAGTAGCTACTGTTGTTTGGTAGGTACTATTAATATACCAGTTTTAAAGATACTGGTTAACTTATTCAACAAATATTTGTTGAATGTGTTTTTATTTCTCAGTAAAATAAGATTAGTAGATTTATCATTAAAGTATTTATTTTAATATTAAGTATTATTGTCAAAATATTTATTGAGTACCTACTATGTACCAGAAAACATGCCAAACTCTGGAGATACACTGGTAAGCACAAACAGAAACAGTTCTTACTCTTCTGGAAATTACGATCTGGGGGACAATGTGTTCCAGGCAGAGGGAACAGCCCTTGCCAAGGCCCCACAGTGAGAGGAGCAGGGCAGGTGGGAGAGTCTTTCCCCTTTAATACCATCTCTGTCTTCTACTCCTGAGAAGTGAAACTATTTGGAGCATTTTCTCAGCACTTTAGTTAGGAGGACTATTGTTCTGTGTGGCAAAGGGAAAGGGTGTGGAATTATAACCATAACTGACCATAACCCTCACTGCTCTCCAGGGGCCTTGACATCTTCTCATGCATCCATAGACAGTGCAAGAACCAAGTCAATGAGCAGTAGCAACTTTGACCAAAGCCCAAAGAACCAATATGGCAGCCCAACTGGCCACTGCTGACTTGGGAAATCTTGAGAGAACTTCACGTCTCAACTTTGTAGGACAATTGCATGGCACAGGACATGAATAATTGAGACAGGTCCACATAATTGTTGGATGAATATCAGCAGATCTTACTACACTATGTCAGATTTGGGCTGATGCATCTAGAATTTGTGACTCCTCTTCACCGCTCACCCCCAGGGTGGTGAGTATGTGTACATAAACCAATGACTAAAAGTCTGCCAAGTGTTTTAAACTTCCTGAAAGAAAATGGAATAGAAGTGTGAGATTTTGTAGCTATGATTGTTATTGATACTTTGATTCTCAGCAGAGCCAAGAAATATTCTTGTTTAAATGCTCTGTATTCTGGCAACAAGTCTAGCTACGTGTGTTGAGATGTTGCCAGCCACGGGGGCCTTGCTCGGTGTGCATGCATGCATATGTGAGGATAAACATTAGACACAGATAAGGGAGAGTTTTATCTGATTTGTAAAAGATCTGAGAAATTGCCACTAGAGCCTGTATAATTGAGAAATCTCTTCTTATTGAGGAATAAATATGAAATTGTTGGATTTTCCCTAGTAACTACTACAAGGAATTTACATTTTCTACCCTCGTCTTCTTGCTACCTGATAAGTCAGTTGGAGTCTATAACTTTGCAGTGTCCTCGGGCTACTCAAATAGCTTTATCAGCAGTCCATTTTTTCCTAATGTTTTTATTGTGGTAAAACATATATAATATAAAATTTACTAACTTTATCTTTGTGTGTATGTATGTGTGGAGGGAGTACTTGGGATTGAATTCAGGGGCTTATGGATGCTAGGCAAGCACTCTTCTACTAAGTTCTATTTCCCAGCCCATTTTATTTTATTATTTTACTTTATTTTTGTTTTATTTTGAAACAGGATCTCACTCTGTTCCCAGGCTGGCTTCAAACTTGTGATCCTCCTGCCTCAGCCTCCTAAGTAGTTGGGATTATAATTGTGGGCCACTGCACCAAGATTATCATTTTTAATTGTACACTCCTGTGGTATTAACTTTGTTAATATTTTTATGCAGCCATCACCATCCATCTCGAGAATTCTTTTCATCTCACAAACCTGAATCTCTGCACTCATTAAACACTAACTTGTCATTTTCCACTCTACTTACTGTCTCTGATTTTAATAGTCTAGGTCCCTTAAGTGGAAACATTCAATATTTGCCCTTCTGAAAGTGGTTTATTTAATTTAAGCACAATGTCCTCCAGGTTTACCCATGTTACAGTGTGTGGAAGAATTTCTTCCCTTGTCAAGCATGAATAGTATTCAACTGTGTACCTAGACCACGCTGTCCTTACTCATTTATTTGTTGATGGACACTTGAGTCACTTCCGTGTTTAGTTACTGTGAATAATATTGCTATGAACATGGGTATACAAAATACCTGGAGATCCTTCTTTCAGTTTGGGCTGAAATATATCCAGAAGTGGACTTGTAGATCAAATGGTAAGTCTACTCTTTGGGGGGTGGGGTACCGGGGATCGAACCTAGGACCCTTGCCCTTGCAAGGCAGGTGCAGTGCCGCTGAGCTAAATCCCCAGCCTGGTAAGTCTGCTTTTAATCTTTAGATGAATAACCATATGGTTTTCTGTTGCAGTTATGCACAAGGTTCCCAATTTCTATACCCAGTCAATTTTAGGCTTCAGTTTTAGATTTACTTCAAAGTTTCCCCTTTTGTTTGCCTGATATTTGTTGAACTGACAGAGTAGACCTGACTTGCTCTCTCCCTCATCTCCATACACTTTCCTGCTCCTTTTTCCTTTCTTTTCTTTTTTCAACTATGTTAAGGGGGTGAGGACAAAAGAGCACTTCCTCATGACACTGACCTTGATGAGTTGTTTGTTCTAACTGCTGTATCCAGATGAAGGCACCTCCATGCTGAAGGCTGGGCTGTCTTCTATCTGCTGGTAATTTCCACTTGTCTGGTTCATGGTCCATAGACTCAGTGGGTGGGTTGAGGCCAGCAGCCCTTCCTGGTAGTGGATTCTATCTTTACACAGTGTTACTGTTTTTCATCCTGCTGATCCTCAAGAGCTGGACATTTATGTTAATTACTTGACTGAGGATTTCTACATCACATGGGAAGAGTAACAGTCAAGCTCTCATGCCATGGCATGTGCACGCTTAGGGTTCCCATTGCTCATAAGGACCCACCCCCCAGGTAAATTCCCATCTTGTCTACCTTTGGTCCACTTGAGTTTTTCTTTAGCTGTAGACATTTCCTAGTGTGCAGCTGGCAGCTTCTTACCTCAAGACTGTCTCTGTTCTTCCTGAGAGCTTTCTCAGGCCTTGTAAGAACTTGCCTGGCTGAGATCTGGTTCAGCCTGGAAGCAGAAAGAAAGTTAATATGCACAGAGCAATCAGTCCCCAACCATTAAGAGATGAGAGTGATTTGTCAGTGTCTCATCCCCCCAAATCTTCTATGCCTTTACTGACTTTCTTCCTTTCCCACTCTACTTCCCCTACTCACTCACTGTACTTTTGGGGATTCCCCCCTTAAATAAACTATCTTAACTCAAATCTTTGTTTCACAGTGGTACTCAGAGGCTCACCAAGAACCCGGGCAGGTGACACATTTGTTTACAGCTCATTTGGGCTGATGGGAAAGTTTTCTGTTCTCTTTGGGAGGCCATACTTTATGCCAAAGTCTTGAATCCATCTCCCCTCTTTGCAGAGGCCCACCCTGTCTCCTATTTTTCAGGATTCCAGTGGCATTAGGATTCCAATCACTGACACCTCCCCAGTGACCTACCTTGTGTGTCTGATCTCATCTGGTTGCCCTGGTCTCAGCTGGAGTTTATCCCCATAGTGCTTAGTTCTCTGTTCACTTTGGCCCCTTGAGATGTTTGAGTCTGGCTCTCTGCTAATTTTTTCTCCCTAAGAACATATGTTAGTAGGGTGTGGAGTTGTCTAATGTCCATCCATCCATCATGTGGCCAAAAGCCTTAGTCTTCCAATCAACAAGCCTGACATGTTTGTGGACATTTAAGTGAAGATATTGCATAAGCAATTATCGGCAGACACTTCTACTTTGGGGGATCAGAGCAGAGAAGAGGCAGAAGTCCTGGCTCCAGGGTGCTAATATTCTAGTGGGGGAGGCAAATTAAGCAATCAATAGATACATATGGGATGTAGAGGACACATGAAGGGTGCACATTATAGAGAAAGACCAATCAGAAGGAAGGAGTAAAAGGAGGATGAAAAATCGGCAATTTTTATCATGCAGCCAGTGAAGTTCTCAATCATAACGTGAGATTTTGAGCAGAAACTTGAAAACTTGTGAGAAGAAAGAGTGCTTTGGCTGCCTGGAGGAAGGTCCTTGCTGGCAGAGGCCACAGTGGGTACAAAAGTTGCAAGGCAAGAGCATCCTTGGCATGTTCCAGGAACAGAAGAGACCCCAATGGGACTGGACCACCATGAGGAAGAAGTATGGAGGAGATGAGGACAGGAAGTAGCTGGGTTAAATTGGGTAGAGCAATGCAGGTCATGGCAACACTTTGGTTTATATTATCAGTAATATACAGGGGCTGTGAGCTGAGAAGTAACATGATGTGACTTGTGCCTTAAAATGATTCCTCTGGCTCTTGTGTTAGAGATAAGATGTAAGGAAGCAAAAGTAGGTCTGTGAGTTCAACTAGGAGTTGCAATAACCTGCAGAGTACATGACAGTGGCTTGGATTAGGGTAGCAACACCTGTGTGTTGGGAAATAGCCAGAGTGTGGAAATAATTTGAAAGGTAAATTGCAGATGGGTAAGTTATAGGATATGATGAAAAGAGAGTGACCGGAAGTTTTTGGCCTGAGTAATTAAGAGATAGAGTCACCATTTCCTGAGAAGGATAGCTGCAGAAGGAGTGAGTTTAGGAGGCATATCAGGGGTTCATTGTAGAACACAATAAGTCTGACATGCTTGGGGACATTTAAATGAAGACATTGGGTAGGCAAGTGAAATATTTGACTTGTGGGGGAGCACTCACAGAGTGGTCAGGTAACTTGCAATCTAGGGGAAGATACTAGTAAAATAATAGGCAAATTATTCCCAATCAATGCACAAGTGCACCCATAGGATCACTGCACTGGACTAGCAAAGCACAAAGAAGGGCCACAGACTTGTGCTGAAAAGTGCTGTTGGAGTGCATGATACTTAAGCTACAAGCTTAGATCCAATAGGACAAGCCAAATTAAAATGGGAGAAGAATGTATTTTAGCTAAAGGTAAGCACTTATGGAAAGGCCCTGAAGGAAAGGAGAATGTATTGCCATTTTGGAACTGAAAATAACCGGTTCTCACTCAAAGAACCCAGGGGTTTGAGGAAGAGTAAAGGGAGAGGTATGATGTGGTCAGGCCTTTGAGGCCACATTAAGAAGTTTAGACTATTTCATGAACTCACAAGGGTGTCATTGCCAAGTTTTAAGCAGGGTACTGATGTGGTCAGATTTAACAGGTGCATCTTCTCTAGAGAGACCTTCCCTCGGGAATGTTTTGAGCCAAATCCTGTGAGCTCATCTCCCTTGGGCCACCCCAAGCTTGCCTTCTTGTCCACCCCTATTAGCTCCACTTCTGACCTCATTAGACCTGTCACATCTAAGCAGGTCAGGCCAGGCAGAGAGGTTCCTGGGGACTCTGTCTTCCAAAGGCCCAGGCTCAAGCAGGAATAATCTACAGGGGTAGCTTGGCTTTCTGCTCCAAATGAAGCAGGGGGCCACCAAAAAGAAGGGCAACCGTAGGTGCTTCTCAGGGCAACAAACAGAACGGTCTTCTCTTTCTTGCTGTCCACGAGTTTGCTCAAAAACTTCAGGTTTAGGCAGGTAAGATTGCTAAAATCTAAGTCTCCAGTTTGGTGGTTTTGCCTCAGGCAGCTCTTTCTGTCACCAGATTGTGCTAAATACTGCAGCACGTGGGCACTGAGAATGCAAGTGTATGTCATTCTGGAGAGATGCTTAGACAACATCCCTGTGGCTTTTGGAATTGGGATAAATCTGGATATGGTAGATTGAAAGCAAAGGGCTAAACCTTTAAAAACCTGAGTTCTTGAGCTGGATCTATGTGGCCTGGGGCATGTAAATTGTCATATCTTAAAGGAATCAGTTTAGTTTGACAATTTAAATGAAATGCACAAATTCCTTGAAAATTATAACTTTAAATTAGCAGAGGAAATAGAATATCTAAATACCCTTGCATTAGTTAAGGAACTGAATTCATAATTTAAAAACTCTCCCTATCTCCCCCACCTCACGACTACAAACATATTTCATCAAATATTTAAGAACAAAACAATGCCAATATTATGCAAATTCTTTCAGAAAATAAATGAGAGGGGCTGGGGATTTAGCTCAGTGGTTCCACTTCCTGCCTCGCAAGTGCAAGGTCCCGAGTTCAATCTCCAGTACCGAAAAAAAGAAAAGAAAAAAAATGAGAGAATTGCCTGACATTCATATTGAGGTCAGTATAATATGGGTAAGAAAACCTTGTGAGGACATGATAAAAATAACATAGACATAAAATTCCTTAACAAAATATTATCAAGTAAGATTTACCAATACATAACAATGATAAGTCAGTTGAAATTAGAACAGTGGGTAATTACCTTCCACTCTCCCATATCAAACCCTTGGCAGACATCAGTAATGGATTCTTTGTTTTTTCCAGTTGAATCATTCTCAGACTAACTCTCCAGGCAGCCACTATCAACCAATTAAATTTGGCACACGAAAGGAAATCTATTTGATATCATTGAACTAACTGGATCCTACCAATATGAGGCTGAGATACTATAATTCTATTACAGTGCACCCTTGACTTGAGAACTCAATTCATTCACAAGAGCTGGTCATAACTCAAGTTAGTCAGTTGAAGACTCAGGCTCCTCTACACAGCCTTAAAAGTCTCTGGCCTGTATACAGGCAGATCTCAGTGTTCTTAGAGTGGCCCAGGATCTCTCAATTAACCCCACACAGGAAAGGATGTTGTCATGTTCCTTCCAGAACTTTTTAAGGGTTAAGTCTGTATCTGAGACCATCTGGAAGCACAAGTGGCTGGCATTTGGGTTGTAACTTTAGAGTTTGGTCATAAGTTAAAACTAAAACGCTGGTTGTATGTTTGTATGTCAGGCCAGTCGTAGCTTGAAGGCCCACTGTATTGTATTAAAATTTTGAGGTCATTTTACTGGCAAGCATTTTCCTCAGTGTGGGCTGAATTATTCTAGATTAGACGTGAAAGAGCAAGAATCAGTTTTTTTGAGCAATCTATACAAAAGAAATCATAAAATACTAAATGCCTAAAAAGACCATAACCTTGTTTGTTCTCATTTACTGCTGTGTTCCCAGCCCCCAAGGACAAAGTTTGACACAAACATCTATGATTGTTGAATGAATGAATGAATTCTGAGGAAAGCAGACAAGTGGTTCTATCGTCACAGTGTTGCTATGGTTACTACCATTGAGTCAAGGAAAATCAGTCATAAACGTTGAGGCCAGTGATTGGGGTCCAGCCTAAATGAATGGATCTTTCCATGTGATGTTCAGGAATCTACATGCTGATTATTCTTATATGAATAAGTTTACCTTTGTCTCTCCTCTGGGTTGGAGACACATCTACCTAGTTACTTCCTTGATATTTTTACCTTGTTGCCTCAACCATTCCTGAAGCTCATATTCTATTACAGACTATGTTGTCTTTCTGCTCTCCTGTGCCCAAATCTAGTCCTTCTTCAGAGTTTTCCCATTGCTGTAAGACTCAAAACCATCCATCCAGTTATACAGGTCACAACTATAGAAGACAGTCTGAGCACCTTTCTCTTCCTCATTCTCTACATCCTAATTAGCTGTCAGACATATCCACTTTTCTCTGTCTTCCTCTTCACCACCCTGTTCTGAGCTCCACAATTCCTTGCTTGGAAGATGGCAACAAGGTGCTGATTGGTCTCCCTGTATCCATCCCCTTCCACACCATTCCACACTTTGCATCTTGAAGGATCTGTCCAAGATATAAAGTAGGTTATTGACTCCCTGTTTAAAACCTGTAGGTGGCTTCTCATAAGAGAGTCATAAGAGAGCAATTCTCTAAATTGCTCTTCAAATCTTTGGATGATCACAACCCTGCTGTCTTATGCTGCACACACCACTCATCTCTTATTTTCTCTGTGTTTATCCCACTGACTTTACGATCCACCAACATAACATGCTCCTCCCCATCTGTCTGCCCAGAATTCCCTTTTCTCTCTCCTTATCTAGTTAATTCCTACACACCATTCAGATTTCTCATTTCTTTCTGGTGAAAGACTTCTCTAACCTACTTCCACCTCTTTCCCAATAGGTTGTTATAGACTCTCAGAGAATCTGTTTCATTCTTTCATCTAGTTTATGATGAAATATGTATTGATTAACATCTGCTTTTCCAAGTAAACTCCATTTGGGCAGAAATAATGCTCATTTTAGCTACCCTTATATCTCCAAGGGCTTACCACAGTGCCTTGCACTCAATAGATATTCAATAAGTCATTGATAAATGGTGAATGAGTGAATGAATAAATGAATGAATGAATGAATGAATGAAGAAAAAGTCCAGTTGGCTTTGGTAGTAGATTAGGGTTTCTAAATCTCAGCACTATTGACATTTTGGATGGAATAAGTCTTTGTTGGTGTATGTGTGTATGTATGTGGGTTTATTCAAAGCAGAATGTAATATTTAACAGAATTCTTGGCCTCTGCCCACTAGATGCCAGTAATGTCTTCCCCACTCTGACAGCCAAAACTATCTCCAAACATTGCCAAATGTTCCCTGGAGGGAAAAATTGAGAACCACTGTGGTAAATTGTATTAAGTATTCAAAATATTTGGTTGACATTTTTGGCTATGTTTCTTTGTTGTCCTGTGCCTTGTAGGATGTTTAGCAATATCTCTGGTCATTAGCTACTACATGTCATAGTCCTTTTCTAGTTGGAAAAGTCCTTTTCTAGATGGGTTGATAGACCCATCTCGCTCCCTTCTGATGTCCCTCCCTCTGTGATAAGTATATTTTTTTCTCCATTGATGTTGTAGTTGGCCCCATGAGTTGCTTTGGCCAATAGAATTTTAGTAAACATGACCAACCTACCTGGTCAGAAAAGTAGGCCAACAGAGATTCCAGTACTACTCTTTCCCTTCAGGCTCATAACTGAACATGGGGCTCCCCTTCATTCAGTTCTGGAATAAAAAAGACAAAGAAAAGAGCCAAAATCAAATTGCAGGTGACATACATGAGCAGTGAATGCTGTTGTAAGCCATAGACATTTTGGAGTGATTTTTAGTGATTTGGCCAACACTGACCAATATGGGATGAGAATTGATCTTGCATATTCTTCTTTAGGACATATGATTGGTAGGGTAACAAAGGGAAGAAATATCACTCAGGGTCAAAGCTCTAAGGTATTTCTTTAGGTTCTTACTGGAATTTCAAGAGTTTGGCATCTACCATGATTGCTGAGCAAATTTCTTTTCTCACTTCTATATTTTCCCTTTCCCGTAATCCCATTACCAAGTCTGAGTATGCTTCCACTTTTTGCAACCTGAAAGAAGACAATAAAGCATGATTGTGAGTGTGATACAAGTAAGGAGAAATATCTTTTGTATTCATCAAGATATCCCCAGAATTAGTATACTATTGAATGGGATAGTCAGTCACTATATATTCATTGAATGACTGAATGATCAGTAGAGAATGTCAACAGTGTTCCTTCCTTCTAGTTGGATTATGGTCAGCAGCCTATTAGCATAAGGAACATGTGTCACTTTTAGTCTGAAAAAGCTAAGACGGGACAGTTCTTCATTTTCTGTCTATCCCATTGACATAGAAGAAAGTATAGAAGTTTAGGAGGCAGAATTTCAGGTGGAAGCATCTTGAAGCTCTGCAGCACAATCACAGGAAAACTCCCAAGGACATCTGATGATCAGATCCAAATTCTCATGATGGATTATTATCCAACCCTGTGGTTCCCAAGTGGGAGTGATTTTGCCCCCTACTTTCCACTCACCCACCCAGGGTATAAAGTAAGTAAATGTATGAAGAGTTTGTGTCTTTACCAAATGGAAATAGATAATTGAAGATGCAATGTCCAAATGGAGAGAGTTAGTGCCAAGTAGCTCTTATGAGTAGAGGTTGTCATTCTATGGCTGGTGGATCAAATCTGGGCCCTTACTAGTTTGTATAAAGTTTTATTGGAACACAGCCATATTCATTTGTTTATGAATTGCCTGTGGCTGCTTTTGCATTACAAGGACACAGGTGAGTGGTTGCAACAGAGACCATATGGCTTGCAAAACTTAAAATGTTTGTTATTTGGCTCTCCATAGAAAAAGTTTGCCAATTCCCATTAAGAGGGTGGGTTTGAGTCCCAGCTCCAGTATTCACTAGCTGTGTGACATTGAGAAAGTCATATCCCCTCTCTGAACTTTAACTTTCTCATCAATCAAATGAAGAGAGTCATAGGACCTATTTCATATGATTGTTTAAAGATTTAATGAGCCCAAGTGCTTTGCATATTACCTGGCTCACAAAATATATTTGATAAGTGGTAGCTATCTTAATTATATTTGGGCATCAAATTATTCATTTATTTATCAATTTAACACATATGCACTAGGCTCTGACTGTGTGCCAGACAGACAGTCATGTAGATAAAAGATGGAGCAATACTTAATCCCTACCCTCAAGGAGTTTACTTTTTTTGTGTGTGTGTGTGTGGTACCAGGGATTGAACTCAGGACCTTGCACTTGCCAGGCAGGGATGGTGCCCCTGAGCTAAATCCCCATCCCTCAACGAGTTTACCTTTAAATGGAGGAAAAAGATTTTTAAATGATAGCCATTACTAAGTTTTTGTTATAAACAAAATAGTAATAATAATAATAATAATAATAATAAATAAAGCCACTTGTTGGGCTAGAGGCAGAAGCATGTACTTTCTTGGGGTCTGGCAGTGACTTTTCCTCCTTCTTCACAGACACTGGCAGCCCACAAGGGAACATGTTCATCTTGAAAGCACCTGGCAGGGAAGGCATGGATGGGGCTGGCTTGGTGGAAAGACCCCATTTCTCAAACCCAGCTTTCTGCACAAAATTATTCAAAGGGAAACCTTATCAAGCAGCCTTCTAGCTCAGTGTCATCCATCTTCCAAAGGTAATTCAATAGCCCTTGGTAGCTGATGATTTATGGGGCGGGTGGCTGCGGGGAGGTTGCTCTTTGTATTACAGCCTGTATTTTATCAATGACTAGCAACCTGCTGGCTGGGGCCAGAAGCAATAGGCTCTTTGTTTAATACTGTTAACCCAGGCCTTAGCTGCGGCCATCTCTGGGCCAGCAGAAGGCTGATGGCTACTTGGGTAGATGAGAAGATGTGATCATTCTAAGTTGAGAGCAAAGAAGAACCACTAGGTCTTAACACAGTAGAATCCTGTCTCCTATAAGAAGTTGTTTTGGCCTCCAAGCCTCATTTGGTCAATACTCTAGTCTTGTGTGGGGAACTGGTCATCCTGCTTTTTGGATGAGAAGCCAAAGCTGAGATGTGGTTATTCATCTTGTGCCTAGATTAAGAAAGCAGAAGGAAATTCTCTGTGAGGAAGACCAAGGCATTGTCTGTCTCTAGTATCCTGGTTTTGGCTTTTTGTCTGACTGATGCTTGTCTCTGAACATGCCAAGGCAATCTCTATGAAGCTCAAACCTTGCATTCATGTGCATACTTCATTTGAAGTACCTAGCACTGGGCCCAACACACAATAAGTGTTCATTAACGACTAAAGAATAAATGGTCCCCAACTTTTGCATATGGTGCTGTCTATTCCTGAAATACTACCCATCCCATTGTTTTGTTCACCCTCAGTTGTCCTTAAGATCACAGTTTAGATGTCATCTTGTACCAGTCAATATATAATCTGGAAAAGAGAAATTGTGCCAGCTAATTTAACCAAGAGAATTTAATGCAGAGAACTGGCTATCTATTGGAAAGTAAAAAGGTAAAGAGGGAAGACTGAGGTCTGACATAGTAACTACAGTGGATTAGTCATGCATTTCTGCATAACAAATCACTCCAAGACTGGCAACTTGAAACCATGAACATTCATTACCTCACATTTTCTGTGAGTCAGAAAATTGGGCACAACTTTATTGGATCCTCTACCTCAGGATCCTTCACTAGGCTACAATCAAGGAGTTATCTGAGGCTATGATCTCATCCAAAATGTCATCTGGGAAAAGATCTGCTTCCAAGCTTGCTCAATCAGTTATTCGGTTTCTTCATGGACTGTTGGGTTGCAGACTGTAGTTCACTATCTGTTGGCTGGAGGTCTCCTTCAGTTCACTGCCATGTGGGCGTCTCTGTAAGGTAGCTGACACCATGGCAACTGGCTTCATCAGAGCGAGCAGGGAAGAGAGAAAGACCATGACTGAGGCTACAGTCTTGTTATTAAATTCAAGTAACATCCAGTCACCTCTGCTATTCAGAGGAAGTCCATTGTCTACTCCAGGGGAGGAGATTATACCTGGGGATAAATCCCTGGGGACAGGGATCACAGGGGCCATCTCAGTGGCTGACCATGAGAGGTAGAAAGAAGCTGATAATACACCAGAGCTTCATGGACAGAAGGAACAGCTTGGAGTTTCAAATCTAGATGTTTGGAAGAGGGTCCCCATAAGGCTGAGAATGCTGAGGAGGTGGTCTTGGATAGCTGATAGTGGACATGTGAGGTTTTCCAGGAGCCTGAGAGAAATACCTGGAGCCTAGAACTAAGTGCTAATTCTGGAACCATCTGGCTCTGCCTGGGATGTGGGGAGAACCACCAACAGTGACAGGGAAAGGATGCAAACATCTGCTTCTGTTATGTGTTGAATTACATCCCCCTAACATTCATACAATGAGTTCCTAACCCACAGGGCCTCAGAATGTGACAATATTTGGAAATAGGGTCATTGCAGATTTAATTCATTAAGAGACAGATTCAGTTGTGACTTAATCCAATATGATGGGTGTTCTGATAAAAAAGAGAAATTTGGACACAGACATGCCCACTGGATGAAAGATGTGGGAACAGGAGGGCAGAGATCAGGGTGACATTCCTGCTAGTCAACAACGCCCAAAATTGTTAGCAAACCACCTTGATCTTGGACTTTGATCCTCCAAAACTGTGAGGTAATAATTTTTTGTTGTTTAAGCCACTCAATGTGTATTTCAGTCGTTGCCCCTTATCCACATTTTTTCTTTCCATCATTTCAGTTATTCAGAGTCAATCACTTTCTGAACATTCCAGAAATTAAAGTGTTCGTGAGTTTTAAGTAACATTTTTTACAAGGTATTATTATAATATATTCAATTATATTTTCAGTTGTTGTTAATCTCTTACTATGCCTAATTTGTAACAAAGCTTATCATAGATATCCTTACACAGGGAATAACAGTATATAGAGTATTCGGTACTATCCATGGTTTCAGGGGTTTGGAATGTATCATTGATGGATAAGAGGGTTCTACTATACTTTGTTATTACAGTTCAAAGAAACCAGCTCACTGTTCTTTAGGTTTGAAGTCATCTCCAGCACCATCCATCTTACAGCACTCACCAGGGATGCCTTAAGATGGCTGCCATCCAGAATCCCCACACAGATCACAGAAGAAGGGGTGGAAGCTGAGCGATGGTAGCAAGATAGTCTTTGAGGAAGCATTTGGTGACCTCCTTCTTTCTCACCACACAGGCCCTGGCTGGGTCTTTTGCTCTCCTCTGTGTCTCCTTGGTCCCCATACCATCTTCTGTGCAGGCACTTACCATATCTCTTCGGCTTGCTTATATATTTTCCTAGACTAGTGGTCTCAAACCTTTTTAACATGAGGGCTGGCTTTGTAGAAGACAATTTTCCTATGGATAGGGGTGGTGGAGTGGTTTGGGGAATGATTCAAAAGGGTATGACCTGGATCCCAGTATATCCAAGAAATTTACAGTAGGGTTCATGCTCATGTGAGAATCTAATGCCACTGGTGACCTGAGAGGAGGTGAATCCAGGCAGGAATGTGCATGATGGAGAGGTGCTGTAAATACAGATGAAGCCTCCCTCTCACCTGTTGCTCACCTGTGCTGAACCTGTCTGTGTCCTGGTGGCCATGGATCTGTACCTGTCTGTGTCCTGGTGGCCTAGGTTTGGGGCTCCCTTTCCTAGACTATGAGTTTCATGTGGGCAGGCATTCTATTCTTCTTGCCTCAAACTATCTCTGGGGCCAAGCATGGTTTCAGGCATATAGTAGGTTAGCAAACAGCATTAAATTGAAGGGAGGGAGGAAGGAAGGAAGGAGGGGAAGGATATAGGGAATAAGGGAGGAGGGAGGGAGGGAGGGAAGGACGGAGGAAGGCAGGGATGAATGATTATAGAAGAGAGAAAATGATGCTTTAAGGCAGGATGGCTGAGTTAGATTTTAAGAATTATATTATCTCATTTAGTTCTTTAATAAACCTATAATGCAGGTACTTTTATCTCCATTTTGCTTATGAGAAAACTGGAGATAAAAGAGATAAAATGATTTTCCCAATGTCACATAGATGGTAAATGGCAGAGCTAGAGTTTGGACTCCCTCTCTACTGCCTAGGTTTACTTTCCCACCACATTTTTAAAGCTATCATGTGTTAAGAATTTATAATATTCCAGGAACTGGATTAGATGCCATCTGCATATATCTACTCTATCCATATTTATATTATTACATTGCCATTTAATCCTCATTTCATAGAGTAAGCAGTGTTAATGGAGAGCTAGAAACCAAACTGAATATTCCACTTAAATCCAATTCCACTGTGCAGCCAGACAGCTGAAAATCAACCAATGTACATCCACTACAAGTGGATTGATAGATTGTTGATACATCTAATAGTTTGTTTAATTGATGGCTTCTGCCATTATTAGGGGAGATTTAAGAGGGGTTTTCATGATTATAAGACCAGTATCAATTAGTCTTGGAAGCAAGAATATACATACAAATGTTATTTGTCCTGTTGCTAAGCAAAACAAGCACCTATACTTGTAGCCAAAGCTTTAAGAATTTATTTAGCAAATATTTGAGCATGTAATACGTGTTTGGCATGATTCTCACAGCTGTGTGAGATATGAAAGTATATGATGCACTTCCTGTCCCCAGGGACCTTGTGATGTAGTTAAGGAAAAAAGATATGCACACATGGAATGTTAATTAACAAAACAAGGCCATCTAGGGTAAGCAGCAAATTAGTGGAGTGGACAGTAGAAAAATAGCACTTATGGGAATTCAGGGGACGGAGTGTTCATGATAATGATAATGAAAAAAATTAGTGTCATTTCATTAAGCAGTAATTATATTGAAGGCTCTGTACTAAATGCTTTATGTTTATTCCATTTTACAGATGAGAAACGGAGGCTTAAGGAGGTTAAAGGGCTTGCCCAAGGTCATCCAGCCAGTAAGCGATAAGAGGGACTTGATCTTGAGTTATCCCACACAGGAATGAACTCTTTATTACTTGCTGGGGTTTTACTCTGTATGGCCACAGGCAAGAGTCACTGTGTTGAGAGGCTGGAAAACAAAGTAATGTTTCTTAAAGTTGGTGACATTTAAACTGGGTTCTGAAGGATGAGTAAGAGTTCAAAAGTTAGAGAGCAAGAGAAGAAATACTGGGCCAGAGGAACAACCTATGCAAAACTTGTGTATTTGTGTCTTATCCATCCTTCCTCTTTTAGCAATGCCCACCACATACTCCTACTTTTTTTGTTTTTCATTTAAAAGTCATCCTTCCTCTCTTATGCATTCTCTTACGGGGAAGGGTTGGATATTTTCCCCTCTATTCTGCTGGAACTAGGCTTGATTCTTTGGGAGAGAAGTCTCTGTAATTCTAGAGTAGATCCATATCCATCAATTCTTTTAAACACTTGGAAGATAGGGCTGTAAGACCCCTCCTCCTTCAACACACACACACACACACACACACACACACACACACCTACCTACCTACTAGGAATGCTAGGAACATATTTTTAAGAGCTCCTTGGGAGGACTAAAGTGCTTATTGCCAATTTTAAAAATGCATTCTAAAAGAAAACAATAGCAGATGGAAATAAATTGCATTTCCTGCCCTGGGAGATCTTGAGCTGTGAAACTCACGTAACTGACCACTGATTTTTAGGGGAGGTGGGTGGATATGAGAAGTAAGAGGGCAGGAGGAAGGAAGAGAAACTCAGAGTGTACTTTGCAACAGAGTAAGGAAGTGTTTCTCAGAATGAGGGGTGCAACCCCTTTTTGCTCAAGGACCAGAGAAAGGTCTCTTAGAGCTTTAGTTTTTTTTTCTTTTAACCTGGGAAATGGGGATAATGGCACTGTGAGATCATGTAAGATGTTGAGCAGGAGCTCAATTATGCTAGTTACTATTAACAGTATAGAGTGTAGTGCAAAGTTGACATTATAGGTTGGGTTCCATTAAATTAGAATGAGCCTGAGATTCTCATGAATGTGATGTTTTGAGGTAAGACCCTCAGTTGAAAGGGAGGAGGGGAAGCAGGAGAGAGAAAAAAGAAGGAACAAAGCAAGAATATGGTATCTCTGGGAGGCAATGGCCTGATCCCACAGCGAGCTCTTAAGCTCCAGATGAGTTAGTTGTTGGCTGCAGGATACCTTGGGGAGGATGTGGAGCCAAAGTGGGCTGCCTGGTTGTGATGGGTCCTCTTTGGCTGAGAGTGCTTCCTCCCCAGGGATGACAGGAGCTCAGCAGCCAACACAGCATGTAGGTAATGGACGCACTGGGCTAGGGAAGTGGAACAGGACTGGCAGCACCAATGGGGTCCATCTCAGTAGTCAAAGTGAAGGATACTGAATGGAAACTCAACAAAGTGACTGTGTGTATGTACCACAAAGACAAACTTCTTAACTCCCAAATTCAGGGAAGTCTTATCCTGATGCCAACCAGGAGATCTCCAGCTCAGTGGTCATAAGGGTCTTGACATCTTCTAGAATCCCAGCTTCCCACCACAACTCATCCTAGCATGCTGCTATTCAAAGATGGAACATTTGTCCTTATGATCTATGGTTCTTTTTCATTTCAAAGAAGCAATTTGTGGTACTTATTATACTTTGTAGAAGACTATGTATAGATTCATTACAGTCCACCTCTTCATTAAGTCTGGGTCAGCCCATTCAGTGTTGAAGCATCCAGAAATTGTTGATGAATCTGGACAAGTTGAAGCTTTTCAGGTGTATTTTATGTCTAAAAATTTTTTCTTAGTACATGTTTGCAGCACATAATGATTACATTGATTGTGGGGAGTTGGCACGTGTATATAACGTATCTTAATTCTTTTTTCATCTCCTTTTCCTCCCTGCTTTCCCCTCACACTATCTCTTGGTTTCCTTCCTTTCTGCAAAAGATTTATCTCCCTGTTTCCTTTTTTTTTTTTTTTTTGGTACTGGCGATCAAACTCAGGACCTTATGCTTGTGAGGCAGGTGTGATGCCACTGAGCAAAATCCCCCACCCTCCTATTATTTTTTATTTTGCTCTTTATTTATATTTTGGGTTTCTCATATAGGAGAAGTCATGTGCTATTTAGTTTTGTGTGTCTGATTTATTTCACTTTCCATTATAGTCTCAAAGGCATCCATTTTTCTACCAATGACTTAAAGCTATCCTCCTCCTTTATGGCAGAGTAATACTCCATTGTGTATAAATACCACATTCTCTGTATCAATTCATCCATTGATCGATATATAGGCCATTTTCAAGATTTAGGTATTATGAGTTGTGCTGCTATAAACCTGGGTATGCATGTATCAATGTAATATGATGTCTTTAACTCTTCTGGGAAGATACTGAGATGGGGAGTAACTAGATTGAACAGAATTTGTATTTTTAGATTTTGAGGAATCTTAAGACTTAGCCAACTTCTTAGTGGAAGAAACAATCTCTTGTCTTTCTTTGTATCCTCCAGGATGAGCAACATGGTGCCTTGTATACAGTCAGTGCTCATCAGTTGTTGGTTGATTGAAGTGCATCTTCTCTGTGCTTTCTTGAGGACCATGATCTGCTCACTATCTGTGGGGCATTAGAGAAAGGGTCTTCAGTTGTGTGTCCAGACTTCTTTGTCTGTCACTTACACTCCCTCATTCCTTGATTTGTCCTCCAGGATTATTTCCAATGACCTTCCTCTTCTATCTTCACATACTTTATGCTCTTTCCTAATGGTTCCCAATATTTTCTTACCATGCTATTATCATCTGTCTAGTTGTCCAGGCCAACCTCCTAGGAGCAATTTCTGATTTCTCTTTCTCTAGCCACTAAACATCAAATGCATCAGCAAGTCTGTTTTATTGTACTCTCATTTATGCTGTAATATGGATTTTCAACCTTTTCTTTGCTATCATCCTGGTCTGTCTCTTCCCCATCCCTCACCCCATTGCAACTACCTCTTCACTGATCTCTCTGCTTCAAATATTGCTCAGTAAATGTGCCTGTGACTAGCACATTGCCTTGCACAGAGTGAGCTCTCAATAAATGCTTGTTTATTGAATGGATAGAGAATGAACAAGAGCATCTCTTTTTGACATTAAAAATGTTACAGATTCCCTTTATAGCAATCAGTAGTTTAGTATGCCTTGATTGATAAATAATTTGTTGACTAAGTGCATGTGTGAGTTCAGTAAGGCTTTTGAATGAACTGATCTGCAGATAATTGAAAAGCAGCTGTACTAGAACAAGATATTGGCAGATACCCGGCAATACCATTGCTGTGCTCCAGGAGGTGGTGGCTTACAGCTTAGAATCCACTGCTCTGGTTAAACTAGGAGGTCTTTGCTATTCCTGACCATGACTCATTCTGAGACACTGTTCTCACCTCTGTGCCTTTGTTCTGGCTGTGACCTCCACATGGAATGCCCTTTTCCTATTCATCTCAAGCTCTATGTATACAAAGCTCATCCATCTTGAAAGTCTCAACCCAAATGTCAACTCTGTTGAAGCCTTTTCTGATTTCACCAAATGGAAAGACATCTTACACTCTTTGGTAGACTCTCATAGTGCTTTATCTATACCACCCTTATTTATAGCTGTGGTTCCCTGAGTTGGAGGCCTAAAGAACCAATAACATTAACAGAAAGAAAAAGAAAAAAAGGAGAGGTCTGACACAGATCTAGCACCTTTTGATTTTGTCTCAAGTCTTCGAAACAAACAGGTCTTGTTACCACCATCATCTCATAACAAAATTATTTAAACACACAAAAGAAAAAAGGGTCAAGAAGTGCATTATTTCAAAAATAAAGTACCATTTAAGTAGTCAAATACATTTAGTTCTATGAAAATTTTTTTCAAGGGTAGTTCTTATTTTCCTCCTTTTTTGAGTTTTGGTAAAGAATTCATCATGTATAAGCCCTATTCTAGAGATGACGCATTCGAGAACTTTTTCTTCTTATTTTTTGGGGAGAGGGAGAAGGGAAGTACCCCAAATTGAACCCAGAGTCTTCACACTGTGACACATTCCAGCCCTTTTGATTTATTTTGAGACAGGACTTCACTAAGTTGCTATGTTGCCTGTGTTGGTCTCAAATTTGCAATCCTCCTGCCTCAGTCTACCAGAGTGCTGGGATCACAGGCATGTGCACCACACACAGCTTTGTCTTCTTTATGTCCTTGTTTCATCATCACTTCTAGCATGAGGCTCTCATGGGTCTGAATCAGCACCATCTCCCTGACAAAACTGGCCTATGATGAGCAATGGAAAGCTATTTGATTAAGCACCATTAAGGGCAGGTACATTGCTCTTTCTTTGCAATAGTTTTGGTTCCCCATTCTCTGGTCTCTGCGCCACCAATGGATAAAGAAAGCCCTTAGCATTGCTCTTTTCTGAAAGGTGATAGTATTGTAGATTTTCACTCAATAACTTAGTACCAAAGGAAATTTTCCAGGAGGAATTTTTCTATCCAAGGTGGGGAGAAGAGGTCATAATGTTGTTGATTTGCTATATCCTTGTAGGTGCTCAATAAATGTTTAGCACATTTCTAAGGATCAGCCCTGCAGTCTGTGACCTTAGCTATTTCTTTTAGTCCCAAGAGATCACTTGGTTGAATGTGAGTCTGGCTTTCCTCAGTGCTACATTCCAGGACACAACTGTTCCTTTAAGATGCAGTGGATTCTGGGTCTCTTCACAGTCACAGAGCATGGAGGTCTTGTAGCTCACCCTGAGGAGGCCTGGGCCAAAGACAACAGGATCTTCTTGGATCAAAAACTGCTAACCTCAGACACCCCAGAAATTCAGGAGACAGACTTTTCCTGAGGGGGCTGAATGCCTAGCACACAAGCCTCTGTCTGTGGATGATGAATTCTTTTTTGATCATCTGCTGTGTAAATCACTTATGGTAGAGTTAATCATGCATAGGAAATGAATCCTTTCTCTGAGTTAATGAGCACAGAGCTCAGAGCAGCATCTGTTTACTCCCTCTACTTTCAAATCTCTGGCAGTTTGAACAATTAATTGTACCCAATAATTTCCCTTTGTTTTGGGGCATTAGGAAAAAAAAATTCTGTTCTCCAAACACATACACCCATTGAGCAGAGGTCTCTACTTAGCTCTTTTACTCACTTAAAAAGTGTCCTACGAATCAAAGGATGTGGTGTGTGTGTGTGTGTGTGTGCATGTGTGTGTGAAAGAGAACTGAAAACAATTGCAGAACTTTTGCATATGTTGTTATGAGGATTAAATGAGATATTATCATTCTTCTTCATGAAGCAGGCTATGTGTCGGCACTTCACTAAGCATTTTATATGCATTCTGCATTTCTAAGTCTCACCAGCTCCCCAGAAAGTGGATATTAATATTTATATGAATAATCGCTTATCAAATATTTTCTGAGCACCTACCATGTGCAGTTATGTCTAGGTGATAGGACTGGAATCTAGTTGAGGTGGTAGACAATAAGTAAAAATATGCAATTAAATGATGTTAAAGGTTATAAAGGAGAAGTGATGGTGCTATAAGAGGACACAACAAGAGGAGGAGGATCTATTCTTGGGAAAGGGGATGTTAGATATCTTTTTGGAGAAAGAGACTTTTCAGCTGAACCTAGAAAGTTGAGCAGGAGGAAGTCAAGCCACAGAAAATAGTGAGGGAAGGACATTCTGAGCAGAAAATGAGGTCATACTATTCTTATTTCAACAGAGACTTTCATATTTAAATCTAAAGATGTGATCAAATGTGAGCTGCATTAGGGTTTGTGACAGATTGTTGGGACTGAAGGAAGGGACAAGTTTGAAGCTCTGCCCTATTCAGAGCACCTGGAATACTTCCTTGCGAGTGATTAATATGCCCTCATTACACTTTATTTAATGAATATTCTTCTCTCAGTAATCTTAGAACATCAACACTGGAATGAAATTGATGTCATCCAAGGGTCAGAGACTGCACCTACCATGGTAGTAGCTGTTGTTAACTGCTAGTGTCTGCTTATAGCTATCTGTCAGGAAGAGAACCTGTTAATAGCAAAGAGTGGTGAGATTGATTAGTGATGTCTATTTCAGGCATAGGATTAGAGATGAGTGGCAAGTATGTGAATGGAGGTAAAAAAAACAACCCAGACTTAACAGTTGGCATCTGAGCCTCTTCTAGGAAGAAACTGTCTGTCTTAGATGTATTTTTATAGACTTTTAGGTGTCAAAAATGGGCCCTGGACAACATGAGTGAGAGACACACTGTACTGCATAATTAATAAAAATTCAAGGTTGCATATTAGCAGAAAAAGAGGGGGAAATGAGCTCGCAGGAGAACCTCCAAGAGAAGTGAGGAGAACATAGGGAATTCCTGATAGAGAGTGGTCAATGAGTTCAGAAATCAGGGTACCTAATTCACAGTTTTACACTGTTTACTCCACTCCACTGTAAAGTTTGTTGATCAAAAATGACAATAAAAATCTTTTTCATGTGCTCAGACTTGTGCTGGTGGCATTTGGGTTAGTGAAGGAACAGAAGCAGTGTCCAGTGTGAGAGGACATAATATGGGGAAAGAAGAGAATGCATGGGATATGGAATGTTGATATGTGTTGAACTATGGGATGCTGAACCACAAACTGAACCAACTCAACACAATAGGGACCCTGGAGATAGAGAAATACAAGCTCCACCGCCATTCCCAGCATCCCAAACTGCTTGCAATGGAACCTGTGTCTCATGCTACATGTGGGATGGAGGTCATATTGCATGACCTGCTGCCTGTGGATGAAGGGATCATTTCTTCTACATTTCAAAGAATAGAAAAGTAGGGCTGGAGATTTAGCTCAGTGGTGCCAACGCCTGCCTCAAAAGTGCAAGGTCCTGAGTTCCATCCCCCCACCCGAAAGAATAGAAAAGTACAAGATGTTACAAGTAAAATATACACCTTTTCACTTCTATCTTCCAGCCTCTTCTAATTTTACAAATGGGGAAACTGAGGCTGTGTAGGAGGCAGAAACATAATGGAAGTCTCAGTCAATGGCTGCCCAATGAGACTGCTTTTCCAAGCCTGGGGGTGGGAGACATTAGGCAGGGTTAATGAGCCAGCACTTGTGTCTGCTGTCATCCTTGGTCTGCTGCACTCAGCTCAATTTGGGCAAAATATCACAGACTTTCAGATGCACTTTTATTTTTAAAGGGAGAAATTGTCAGAATTTAAATGAAGGCTGTATCTTTCCTCCCGGGAAGGGTCATTTCAGGAGAGTGCCTGGAACCATTAGGTTTTGCATGTAAACAGTGGGTGGTCACTAAGGTAATAGTGATCTAGGAACCCAGTGTGCTGACTGATAAAACACTGGTTCCTCCTTTTGCCTCCCTACAGGGCTTAACATTTGCACCATTAATCATCCCTTAGGGTCAAAGCACAATATTCAGGTCTCTTTATTGAGAAGGGAGCAAACTCTATAATAATCACCAATGCACTAGAAAGTATTCATTAGTGACAACCCCTCAAAATGGGCTACTGTTTCTGTTTGCAAAATATCTAATGTTGACCTAGTCATTTAAGCCCCATTCCACTTCTATGTGAACAGCAGATATGTTCCCATGTTTCATAGGAATAAACTGAATTTGTTTCCTGGAAGACTGTGACTTGCTTGGAGGTGACCTGAGGAGTAGAGGTGAGAATCCAAGTCTCAGCATATCAGCCCTCAAAAGTCTTGGGCAATTAGTTGTTTTATCTGTAAGCAAGAATTAAAATTTTAATTATATTTTGATGGTACAAGTAGTAAAGTTTTGCTCTAGAAAAATTAGAAAATACAATAAACCCAAAGAAGAAACTAAACTTCAGCCATCAGCCTACAGTTCAAAAATTATCTCATTTTCATTTTCATTTTTGAATATATTTTTCTTGTCTTCTTTTCCAGAACCATTATGGTTTTTTAATGAAAATGGAATAAGAGTATGTAGAATTCTATGAAATAAATGTATCATTATTTACTTAATGAGATCTATGGTGGGAAGCATTTACTGAGCTTACTTGATGAAAAACAAGATGCCAAGATAATGAAGGACATACTAATGGATAAAGTATAGTTTTAACCCAGATTAACATATTGCTTAACAAGGCGGGGTCAGATGATTCATCCATTTGTTTAGCAACTAGGTTGAATATCTGCTATCTTCCAGGCTCTGTCAAAGTATAAGGGAGGCTGGCTGGGGCTTTAGGTCCTGAGTTCAATTCCTGGTTCAAAAACAGCAAGAGCAAGAACAACAAAACAGTATAAGGGAGGCAACTGAGATCAGTATAACAAAAGTTTTATGAAGCATATTGGATGGAAGCACATAATAAACAAATGTGAGTAAATACACTTGAGTGTGTGTGTTGGTAAATAGTATTGAGGAAAATAAGATGGAGAATAGCATGATACTATCTTAAATGCATTTTGAAGTGTTGATGTCTGAGCAGAGACCTGAGTAGGGAGTGAACTGTGTGACTATCTGGTCAAGTAATGGATCAGCAGCAAGTTTAAGGGCAGGAGGTGAGAAGGCGGTGACTGTTAGGGACAGGAACATCTAAAAGCATCGTGAGCAGAAGGAATGTAAGGAAATGTGACTGAAAACAAAGCCTGGGACCAGATGGGTAGAATCTTGAAGGCTACAGTGGGGCATCTGGATGGTGGGTGAAGAAGCTCTTAAGCAGAGAGGTGATGTGAGCCAACGTCTAGTTCCAAAGATTGCCTTTGGCCCCTAGGTTAAAGCTGAATATAGTGGAAAGCAAGGAGAGCTAGAATACCAGTTTTTAGAGCATGGGAATTATCCAGGGAAAGATGATGGTAGTTTGGGTTAGGGTAGTAGCAGAAGGGCTAGTAAGCAGGGGTCAGATTTAGGATATGTTATGAAGGTTGAGCTTTAAGGACTTTCTAAAAAATTGGCTCTGTGAGAGAGAAAAGGGAAGTGATCAAGGATGGCTGAACCACTGACTGAGTGGCATTCTCACATTTGAGGTGGGGAAGACCATTGGAGGAGCAGGGTGGGAGAGAGTTAGGGGTCTTGTTGTAGATAAATTTGAGATTTTGAGAGATCCAGTTATACAGTAATAAATGTATGCTGGAGGTCAGGGGACAAGTTGACAATGAAGATAAAAAATTTCACAATCTTCAATGTGTAGATGTCCTTGAAAACCATGAGACTGGACGGGAAGGTGAATGTTGGAGGTCAGAAAGGAAGCTTGAGTTCAAATGGGGCTGAGGACTCTCGGCGTTACAAAGGCCATCATCACTTACTTTCGGTAGTATTGAAGGCAGGCTGGACCTACACTCTTGGTGGTGAGCTGATAGGTCTAGATGAGAAAGTGGTCCCAAATCTATCTCCAGAGAAAGGTGGGAATAGGCAGCATAGAGCCTTGCAAAGAAGATTCTAAGGCCTCAGGTTACAAGACAGGGAAGACGGCAGGAAAATGAGATAAAAAGGAGGCCAGGTCAGGAAGGAGAGAGGGAGTAGAAGCACAGCTGGGTCATGTTCAGGTTGGCTAAATGAGCCCATGGAGGCCTGTTCTCTGTGAATAGGCCTCGGCTTTAGGTTAATGTCTGACACCTGGGGAGTTAGTCACATTGGCTGGCACAAATACCAACGTGGTCCTTCCTCCTCCTCCAGCAGAGCCAGCCTCTCCAGATTCCCAGTCCCTGTCTACTCTGTCCATCAGTTTGCAAGGGTCTTGGTGTATACTGTGGATACCGACATTTCATCCTGCATTACTCCTTTGCTGAGGCTGTACCCATTATTTTATATCTAGCACATTTTAAAAAAATGCCTTCAAGGGCTCAATGTAAGTTTGAGGGTAAATGCCAAACTCTAGGAGCCTCTACATTGGTTCTTCTCACCATCTTTGTTCCTCTCCGCTTGCATATGTGAATCCATCCATCCATCCATCCATCCACCATCCCTTTCTCAATTCATTTAGTGAATCAATAACTCCTATGAGGCTCTTGCTTTCTGGAAGGCATTGGGTTAGGTATCAAGGACACAAAGAATATAATTTACAGCTACTCTTTAAAGGGAGTTGGGAGGGCAATGACTGATCTCTCTGGACAGTAGTGACATCTTAGTATTTCCCCATAGTGAATCTGTTCATGCACTAAGTTGCATTGTAATTGTTTAAGCATGTTTTCACAACACACTTCAAAATCAAATTCCTAAACACATTTTAAAATCAAAATTTTCCATGGAGTGTATTTTGGAAAGGTCTCTGACTAACTCTGATGCTCAGTCAAGTTTGGGAATTCACCTGACTGATGTTAGAATGAGCTTTGAACCTCAGCTGCCTTAGGTGGAAAATGGGTAAAAGTTTTCATTTTTAATTTTATGGTATTGTTAGAATTAAATGAGATCAGCCTAAAGAAAATTCTCAGCACAAGGACACTTTTTGGTGGTCTTCTGGACATATCTATGAAGGTACAGGCTATTTGTGAGTGACTTAAGTGCCCACTGCATAGCAAGTGAGTCATATCAGGGAAGCAGGTGCAGTAGAGAGGCTATGGGCCATTGGTCCTTCCACCTGCCCAGCAGAAACAGTCCTCGCCTTTTTATTTTGGGAACCATACCTACCCTAATCCCAAGGCAGATTGCTCCTCTGTAGACACAGTGAGAGCTACATGGCTCAGAGCTATGTCTCCCCAGCATTGAATCTATTGTCACAGGAGTCCCCATGTCTCACTTCTTGAACATTAGTGTGCACCTCAGTCATCTAGGAATCAAGTAAAAATTCAGATTTGGATTCAACAGATCTAGGGGAGAGCCTGAGGTTGAGCATTTCTAACCAGCTTCAGGGGCTTCTGATAAGGTTGGCCCAAGAAACACACTTTGATAAGAAGGCACCAGCATTACTCAGTGGTCCTCAAAGAGCTCCATCCTCCAACCCCTGATGATTGAAATCGGAATTTCTGGAGGTAGAAGCTGGGCATCAGTGTTTTTCAATGTTCCGTAAGAGATTCAGATAGGTAGTCAGGACTGAGAACTTCTGACTTAGGGTGTCATTTTCCCCTCCCTTCCTCGCATTCTCTTCTTCTTCCCTTCATTTCTTCCTATCTCTCTCCCTCCCTTCTTTACTTGTTCCCCTTTCCCCCCTTTACTCTTTCCTTTTTTCTCTTCCTTCTCTCCTTCCCCTCCCTCCTTTCTTTCTTCCTTTTCTTCCTTCATATTCCCTCCTTCCCTCCCTCCTGATTTTCTTTCTTCTTTTCTTTCTGTCACTTTGGGGAGAGTGAATGTCAGCTGTTACCCGGAACATACAGCTGAATTGATATAGAATTGTCTGATCCAGTTAATGGACTGACCATGAAAAGGCTACAGGGCACTGTCTATAAATAGTCTCCTAGTTGAGAAGGTTTCCAAGAGTCTAGCTTGACTTCTGCTGGCTGCAATTCCATCTGGTCATGCTATTTTTTCTTTGCTTGTTCACGAGAACTCTGATACTCCTGTTGCTTGTGTCTAAGGGACATCATCAGTGCAAACATCTCTTGGCACGATCCACTTCCTTCTCCTTCATTCCCAAAGTTTGCTGAAGAAAAATGCTTGAGTGTAAGGAGGAAGGGAGAATGTACCTGTATGAGCTGGGATTCTGTGTGACAAGGAAGAGACCTAATGCAGAGAGAATTCGGGGGAAAAGTTTTTATTCATTCATACAATGGAGACCGTGGTAACTCCAGCTGGATCCAAAGGTTCAAATGATCACCTTTAGCACCCCCAGCCCTTTCCCCCTACCCCATCTTGCTCTGAACTATTCCACGTTGGCTCCAATTTCATGAAGGTACACCTCACCACTAACAGACCTGAGTTTCACCAAAATCAGGAGGAAGAAAGGAAGGTATTCTCCCTTACTGGCATTGACTCAAATTTAAGATATAAAGTCTCTGATTCTGATTGGGACACAATTCCATCATTTAGTTAATCAAGACCAGGATAACTCAAATACCTGATTGACCAGTCAGGACCATCCCCAGTGATAGAGCCAGGTATGAAGTTGGCCCCACCAAAACTAGAAGGAGCCCTGGATGTTGGGCTGTTATGGCAAGACATCCACCACAGCCACCTACACACTTGCTCCCCACAGCAGGGCCTTGTCTAGACAAGTGTACCCATACCCCCAGGGCCCTCTGCAGTCTCCACAGGCTCTGGATAACTTTGCTGTCTGGAGAACACAGAAGAGAGATGGTTTTCAGAATATGTAGAATTGAGAAGGTGGGAAGTGGAGCAGGGGAAATATTGATGGGTTTTCTCTTCTTGTCCCACATTCAGTTTTGAAGGGACTTCTGTTCAGCCTCTGGATGAGGTGGCAAAGGAAGGTTTGGAGGCTGGGGAACCTAATTCCTGGTGAATTTTCCTCCTCAATTCTAGAACAGAATGAGTTCTTCATTCTTGCAGAATAGAGACTTAACCATGGGCATTCCATGATTAAAATATTGCAGGGGTGGGAGCAGGCCCTGTGATGTTTATTTTGTTTTGTTTTTGTTTCTGGCAATGCTAAGGATTGGACTCAGGGCCTTGCACATGCCAGCCAAGTGCTCTACCACTGAGCCACATGCTCAGGTACCCCCTAATGTTTTAAAAGGTTATAAATTCAAACCATGACACTTTCTGCTCCAAACCCTCCAGTAGCTCCCCACTGCTCTTAGGATCAAATGCAAATGCCCCATGCTAACATGGCCCCTGCTCCAACCCACCCTGGTTTGGCAACATTGTCTACCTTGATCACAGAGCTGTAGTTTCACCCACACGCCTGCTCTTTAGGCCCTTCCTGTCTCTGCCTTGGGCCTTCCCATGTGCCATTTTCCCCATTGGAGGGCTCTTCCTCCCTTCGCATCTGGATTCTCACTCCTTCCTCACTCTCTTCCCAGTTGATGCCTAATCTTTTAGTTAACAGCTGCTTCCAGTGAGAATTTTGCCTAACCATTCATGTGCAAGTTTAAATTATGCTGACCATAATGGCATCCTGTTCATCTTATGGCTCACATGTCATTTGTCCTTATGCATTTCCTGGACTGCTTTATGACACTTCCATTGTCCCCACTTGACTTCACTCTCAATGAGGTCGGGGCCATCATCTGTTTTGTTCAGCAATAGGACCCTACCACATAGTAGGTGCTCTGTAAATAATTGTCAAGTGGATGAATGAGTCTGCTGATGGTCTTCGTATGTGTTGAAACTGGCTACGCTGAAGAGTCAACTTGGAATCTTGTTTAAAATACAGGCTTCCTGAGCTCTCCTGTTACACTTTGGATCTGGAATGTCCCCCAAAGGCGTATGTGTAAGAGGCTTCATCTCTGGCTGATAGCACTGTTGAGAGCTTGTGGGACCTTTAAGAGAAAGGGACGGGTGGAGGGAAGTGAGCTTAGTGGGCCTGTGCCCTTGAAGGATATATTTTGGCCCTGCTCCCTTCTTTCTTGGCTTCCTAGTGGCCATGAGGTGATCAGCTTTCCTCCACTGCAGACTTCTGACATTTTGATGTTCTGTCTCACCACAGGCCTAAGAGTGACAGAAACAGATAGCCATGGACTCCAGTCTCTGAAACCATGAGCCTAAATAAATCCTTCTTCTTTAAATTGATTGTCCTTGGGGATTTTGTCACAGGGATGGAAATCAGACTGACACGTCTCTTCTTGGATCTTTGTATTCAAGACATCTTGGTGGGTCCTGGGAAACTACTAGGTAATTTAGAAAAAGTATTTCAGTGTTGGCAAGAGGACCACAGATATAAGTAAACTTTTGTTTTTAATGTGATTTCCCATGAATTACAGCAGACTGAAAGAAAATATGACCAAACGATATTAGGAGTTAAGCAATGGAAGAAGAGAAAGAAATATGTCCCTCAGAATCCAATGTCATTGATACTTTGAACATGTAAGCAAAACACTAGTCAAATAGACACAGTTCAGATTGCCTTAATACTAAACTGCTTGTAGGTGTTGTTTTTTGTATCTGGATGATGATTAGGTGGTTTCTATACATTGTCAGACAACTAGTATTCCATGTTAATTAATGTTCTTTTGCCAGTTCTGTCACATTTTGTGCCCAGGTGCTAAGCTGATAGCAGAATGAAGCCACCTTCTCTGCTGGTTACAACATTCCCAGCCTTCTTCTTCATGTCTGATAGAATGGATTCAAGGCATTCAGACATGCTTTGGTCTCCTTATGGTCTGTTAGCATAGGCAATAGAAAGTCCACTAACTTTCTCTGCTGAGAGCAGCATGAAGTAGCTTGTTCATTCTCAGTGTGTTCTACTAGCAACTCAGTCCTGAAACAGATAAGCAATAAAGCATCCTTTACCTCCTTCATTGGACAGCTAGCATCTTGAGGTCAGGCATTGCATTTCTCAGGTATTACCCTTATTAAAACCTTGTAAAACATCCACTGTAGATCTCTCAAACATTTACAATGGTTTGCCATTAATAAAAATAATGAAATACATTATTATTTTCATCAGACTTTACAGCCCTTTCATAGTACTTTACAGTTTACTAATGCATGCTCTTATTTTACATAATTATAAGATGTCACTTTTGGCAAGTAATTCATAATTAGAATCATCATAAGTGCACTTAAAGTATGCACATTTCTAGACCATTCAGACCATCTCTAAGAATGGAAGCTGGAAGTGTGAATGTTTATGTGTATTCCAGGAAATTTTTATTAGTCAGAAAAAGCAACCCCCATTTGTGGCAGCAACACATGTGAGCTTGGAGGACAGCTTGCCTGACCTGGGCCCAAATCATAGGCCTTTGGGAGCATGTACACATTCCTGAAGATTCTAGGCCCCAGAGTTGTCTCTTCTGTAAAATGGCATAGCCAAGAGCAACACCAAGAGGATTAAGGGAGGGCACATGGGTATTATATGTGCTCAGTAAGCAGATACAATGATTTATTTTTCTTGTGGCAGAATAAAGTATTGGCTAAGATCCTACATTTGGGGTCCAAACAGTTTCTTCAACTTGAGTTACCTCTGAGTCTTAGTTTCTTCATCTGTAAAATGGGGATAATAGACATCTCTACCTCATAGGGTTGTTTGCAGGATTAAGCTAGGTAACCAAGAAAAGTGGAGCTTTAGAAAAAGTCCTGGAATATACTGCACTATAGTAGAGGTAGGTGTGGAGAGTTTTACATCCATTTTACAAAGGAGAAGTATACATAGCTGCTAAGAGGGAGAATAAGACTACAAAGTCTGTCTTCTGTGCCTAGAGTCTGAGCTATTCACACGCTATATAGCTAATGCTTAGTGTCAGCCCTTCCTAGGACTTAAAACCAGAAATGCAAATATGAATATGTTTTTTTCTGGATGGGGTACAATACCCGTACTCCATTGGCAGCTCTCCTTCCCTCCTGCAGCCCTTCTTTGTTCTCTCATCCCAGAGCCAGGCCCCTATCACCATTTTTCAGAAATGCTCTAAAAACCAGAATGATTTGGGATTCCTATCTCATCCCCATCTGCCTGATGGAGTCTGAGCAGACACCAGAACAGTCATCTAATTAGTGTTCTCGTCTTCTCTGGGGTTTGGGGCTATTGGTGCATGTCCTCCGCATTTCCCAGGAAGAGTTGGGATGCCCCGTAAGGAAGACTAGCAGCAGAGGCTTCTCTCAAAGTCCCATGAGGAAAGGAGCTCCCAAATGCTGGAGCATGGAGTCAGGAACTTGGATAGTGAGTTTACATGGATGTGGCTATTGAGGACTTCCCTCCACCACTCTGAGTCTGGCTGCCTTTGTCTACAGAATGCAATGATTTTACCTGCCTCCTAGGCTTGCTGGGATTGCATATATCAACTGATGATCTCATGATGCTTTGACCTCCATCTTATTTCTTTAATGTTTCTTTGCTTTCTCCTCCTTCTCCTACATTCTTCAATGATAGGGTTAGAAAAAGAGACTGCACTAGTGATTAAGAGAATACATACTGATATGATCTGCTGGGCTATAAATCCCGATCCTGCCTTTTCCAGATCTGCTCTCTTCAGCAAATCATTTCATCATTAGGAGGCCCAGTTTCTTTACCTGTAAATTGGGGATCATAACTCTGGGCCTGCCTTGGGTAATTGTGATTGTAAAGTGGAATTAGAGATGTTGTCATGCAGTAAGTACTCAATAAATATCATGAAGCAAGTGGGGAAATGAAGACCTAGTCCATTTCAATGCTCCCCTTTTTCATAGGGATGGTAGAGCCACTTTCTTTCCCAGAAACCTCAAACCTCACTGCCTATGTGCTTTGATAATTTCCGAACTGCTCATGACGTGTGTGTGTGTGTGTGTGTGTGTGTGCACGTGTGTGTGCATGTGTGTCTGTGTCTGTGCTGGGTAGGCCTCTGCAAAGCTTTTCCTGAGATTTGTACTTCTAACTTGAACTGAGCTTTCCCTTTAGCATATGGAGATACTTCTGTGATAGCACTTTATACAAGGTATTGTTTGAATCTTTCCTCTCTGCTTGACTTAGATTTCTTGAAGACAGGGTTCCTGTACTAACAATTGTGTTTAGGTACCATGGACAGCTCAGGCAGCACATTGCATCCATTTGGAGCTTAGTCTGTTGGAACAATGAAGACCCTAAATACCTACAAGTACTGTTTCTCAAAGCTTTTTTGATCATAATCAATAATAATAAATACATTTTACATAGAAAACTGGTGATGTGTCTGTGCACACACGCAGTGGGAAATAAATGTTGATATTTGTTTCGCATCTCACTACACACAGTGTAACTCTGTTAATTTCCCTTCCTTTTTCTTCCCTTCTCTTTTTCTCTCTGTCCTACTTCCCCTTTACTTTCCTCTTCTCTTTCCACCTATTTAATTTTTAAGTGCCCATGACCTATTAAATTCACCTCAGATCTAATTGTTCCGACTTGAGAAGCAGCATTTTGTGATGCTAAATGGATGGACCACTAGATACAGATAGATCAGGGTTCAGACTCCAGATCTACAGCTTACTAGTTTTGTAGCATACAAATATCATGTTAACTCCTAAACCTCAATTCCTTTACCAGATAATACATTTCCTACTTCTTACAGTTTCTTGTGAGATTTTAGGAAGGTGATATAAATGTGGCAGTTAGTATGGAGGGTCAACTGCTGACTTTGTGGTGGAGTACACTTGCCTGGGTGGGTCATAGAGATATGCCCTTAAAGTCTATTTCTGGCCCCTCACCCATTCCTCTTTGGCACTGTTCCCCTACTCTGCTTCTTGGCCACCATGGACTAAGCAGCTTTGCTCCACCACACCCTTCCACCATGATATTTCTTCCTTGGGAGCCAGCTGACTATGGACTGAATCCCCTCTAACTGTGAGCCAAATTAAACCTCCCCCTGTGGGTTTTAGGTATTACATTCAAGCAATGGGAAAGATGACTGATTGGTTAAGTGTTAAGCATATGTTAATTTCTTAATAAATGGTTATCATCATCAAAACTATTCTTGGGAAACTTCTATAACTTTACGCTTTCCTCCAGCATTCCCAGGTATCTTTTCTCCCCTAATCTTTTCTTCTAAGTGTCAGTAACCTTTCCAAATCCTGCCTCGCTGACAATAAGGCACCACCCTCAGAAGCCTAAGAATGAGACACAGAAAAGGGGATTTTTTTTTTTTGCAGCCTGAAAAGGGGATTTGATGGATGACAGCAGAAGTGTCATCTGACACAAGGAGTGATGGAAATACCCAGAGGTGTGGAATCTGCCATCTCCTTAATGCCTCCTTGTGCTGTTGGGAATTAGTCAAAGGTCTTAATTGCTGCACCAAATCTACTCCATCCTCCAGTTTCTCCAGTGGAGCCCAAAGACTTTCCTTCCTAACTCCCCACTCTCACCACACTCCAGCAATTTCAACATAAAAGGAGAGGTTAGAAACCATCTCTATAAATTCCAATTACAACAAGGATCCAGTTATCTATCATGAGGACCTCAGGATGCTTGATCATCCTCCTAAGCTCCACAATCACTAGTAGAAGAACAGTCACCAAAGAGATTCGATTTCACCTCAATTCTGTCCTACTATGTTGCCTCCCCAGCCTGCAGATTGCCTCACTCTCAAAGCAGTTGTATTAGTCAGCTTTCCCTCATGACTGGGGCAGAGTATCCACACCCAAAGAAGAGGTTTAATTTGGCCTATGGTTTCAGGGGGTTCAGTATATCATCAGCAGATTCCAAGGCAGAAACATTATGGTGAAAGTGTGGCAGAGCAAAGCTGCTTAGTTCTTGATGACCAAGTAGAGCAGGGGATAGCACTAGTAAGGAAGGCTCCAGGGGCGATACATACCCACAAGCATGCCTCCCACCCAGCATACTCAGAAAGGTGCTTTGCTAATCCCCTGGGTGGCTCCCAAACCAATCAAATGCCATAGCAGTGGTTCTGGAGCGAGTAGAGCAGGAAGAGATGGCTAAGGCTCCCTCATGGAGGATGGACCAGCATTATATAATCATCCCTATTGTTATTGTTTAACTAATAATAGCAAATAAGCATTTTAACTCCTGAAGTGGATGGCAGGATATTTTCAACATGCAGTGTGCTTGAGTTATACTCCTACCTTATCCTCTTGGCCCAAGAGGGTCCAGCAGTTCTTCCAGGCTGGCAGTCTTGAGGGCATAGCTGCATGGACACATGCTTGAACTCAGGTCTGCTAGCAAGAAGGAAGCAATTTTGTCTTTCTGGGTACCAGACAGTTACTAACTGCTGCTGAATTGGGCTAGAATAGAAATAGTGGCTCAGAGAAGAAACACTCTCATTTATTTTCTTCCTTCCTTCCTTCCTTCCTTCCTTCCTTCCTTCCTTCCTTCCTTCCTTTCTTTCTTTTCTTTCTTTCTCTCTCTCTTTCTTTCTTTTTTCTTTCCTCCATGGCCTCAAATTTTCCTTGTATCCCCCCACCCCACATGGTCTGACTTCACTGTTATCATGCCACTTTCCTTTGCACTCTGTTTCTTAAGCTCAGATGGCATCATTTCCTATTCTGCCCCAACATCTAGGACAGTGCTCAGCAGTTAGCAGAAGCTACATACATCGTGATTGAATTGATGGCCCCACCCATCTGGCATTTATTTTCTTTGTGCCATCACTACCCCCACCAAGATACAGTTTATTTAACTAATTAGTTTAAAAGCAGGACTTCAACAAGCTGTATTATCTATTCTCTTTGTCTCTGTCTGTGTCTCTAATGGTGATTTTCAGCAAATTTGGAGATAGTTCCTTTATACACTTTGAAAGAAAGAATCCCATTCCCTGATGTGATCTTGGTTAGCAATGAAAAGACCAGGAGTGGGAAGGCACAGCATGAAAAAATAGTAGCATTTTGGGCACCCTAGCCACTATCATTGGAATAAGAAGTAGCACATTATCATAACTCTGGAAATTCTCTGTATACACCTCTTTCCACCACCCACAAGTAAACTATTATGCTTTTTGTTGAAATAATTTCATTATTTTTCCTTAGAGTCTTACCATTTGCATTCATGTCCCTAAAATTATAGTTAATTTTGGCTATTTTCAACCTTATATGATGGAATCACATTTCATGCATTCTTTTTATATTTGTTCCTTCACTGCTATGTTTGAAAGATTCATCCATGTTATGGCATGCAGTACTACTCTATTCATTTTTATTGCTTTATACTTCATTGTAACTAAATGTACCCAATACATTTATCTGTTGTTGGATAGTGTCATAATTTATTACAAGTTAAGATTGCTAGTGACACTTGCTATTACAGGATGATTATCTTCATAGATATCCATAAAAATTTGTTTAGGACCAGTTCTTAGAAGTAGAATTTTTGGATCAAAGACTATTACCATGTTTTAAGCTTCCTCCAGAAGAGTCGTACTAATTCTCAGTCCCATCAGCAAAGTACATTCCTGCCTGTGTCCTCATACTCTTGCCAGTGTAAGCTTATTTGCATTTGTTTTAATCATGCCAGCTTGGTAGGAAGTAGATTTTTTTTGAGATTGTGGAAGTTTCCATTTCTTTGAGTACTAGCAAGGCTGGGCATCATTCCTCCATTTGCTGTTTGCATTTATTCTTTTGTGTATTGACTTTTCATGTCTTTTTGCCATTACAAAAATTGATGTGTGTGTATTTTAATAACAGTTCACATTAGGGCTCAGCCAAAGTATCAGTTAGACACACTTCAAGTTGAAGCCTTTGGGAGTACAGGGTTGGGGGTCGAGGGAGGATATGTAGAGGCTCATAGATCTCAAGTGGATCTGTCAGGCAGAGTGTAATTTGGAAGCTTATTGTTCAGAAACCGAGAGGACAGTTGTGCATTCAACCCCATGCTGGAGGGAAAACAATGGTTCCAGGACCTGAGGCCATTTAAGAACAAGGGATCCTCATCTAATTGAATCTTCTTTCTACCTCCTTTGTGCACAAGGAGTCACTTTATGATTATGGCTGCCCTGGCTTCAGGAGTGGCGGAGGAAGTTGTGTGTGCAAAAGGGACAATCTATGTAGCTGGGATTTAATCTCAGGATTTGCATTACCATCATTCCAAACCAAACTTACACTTCTTCCTTTTGTTTTCTCTGCCCTCATCTTTTTTTTTTTTCCAACAAACATCCATTAAGCTCACACCCTGTGCCAGACAGTGTGCTGGGAGTGAGAGGGTTCCTTCCCTGACAGTGTGCTGGGAGTGAGAGTGTCTCCCATTTCAGCAATTGACATCTCTATCTTCCCGGTTGTTCAAGCAAAGAAACATGGAATTACCTATATTGCTGGTTCTTCTGCAGTATATCATAGCTGCTCCACCAGCAAATTCTTTTACTTCTACCTTCAAAATATATGAAGAATCTAGAAAATAATCCAAATTTGTGTCAACAGGGTAATAGATGAACAAACTGGTACCTCCATGGAATGGAATATTACTCATTCCACGCAATAGAATATTATCTAAGAGGAACTTCTAGGGCACGGAGCAACATGAGTGAATCTCAAAATAACTTGCTGAATGAAAGAAGCCAAACGTGAAAGAGTAATGTATGATGCCATTTATACAAAATCTGGAAAATTTATAGTAATTTATAGTGATAGAGGAAACATTAGTTTTTGCCTGGGAAGGGATAGAGAGAAGAGGGATTTCCAAGGGGCACAGGAGATGCTTGGGGGGATAGGCATGTTCCTTACCTTGGTTATGATAATGCTTTGATACTGGAGGTTAAAGCCTATACTGACCACTGGTGCCCAGGAATTTGAGAGACAGGATTTGGTGGAAGGAGAATGATTTATTCAAAGTTGCTTCTGAAGAAGATAGAGAAGCCTCTTCGTTGCTTCAAATTTCTATCTTCCTGTGCTCAGTTGTATGGCAGGTTTTTCTTGCAAGGGAGGGGAGGTATAGTGAGAGATAATGTACAGAAAATTTCCCCTCTGCATGGAGGATTCTTCTTTAGCGTGCATTTTTTTTTCTTATGGTCCTTGTCCTGTCCATCCTCCCCTCTTTTGATAGGTGGACCTTGATCCCTTAGGGCGAGCATCTCCACAGATACTTCACTCACTTCCGTACAGGTCCATTCATATAACCTGAGGAGAGGAAGGGATGATGACAGAGGCTTCTCTTTAGCAATTAGAACACCATACCAAAGGGATGGGTTGTTAAAAGACAAGGAAAGGAAAAGAAATTAGGAAGCTCTATTGAAAACATTTTTTTCCTAGAAGGCAGATGGGTTACACTTTGATAAGTGAACACGTATATTAAAGCTTGTCAAGTTGAACTTTTATTATATACAGTTTATTGTGCATCAATGCTACCTTAGTACAACTACTTAAAAAGCATATCCAGGGTGTGACGATCTTCTCACCTTTCCTACTGCTACTACATCATCCAAACTATCAGCATTCTCATCTGATTAATTGAAATAACCCCACAACATGCCCTCCGGCACCTGCCTTTGGTTCCTGCCCCCTGTTCTTAACCCAGAGGTCAGCATGATACTTTTAGGGTGAAGGTGAGGTCAGGTCACTCCTCTACAGAAATACCACTGGCTTCCTGTGTCTTCCCATCTCACTGATAGCACTTCCTGACATACTGTGTGCTTTGTGGGTTTGTTGCTGGTCCTCTCACCATGGGGACATGAGCACCATAAGAACAGGTCCATTTTTCTTCACTGTTGGACCCCTACTATTAGAGCAATGTGTGTCACGTAGAAGTGATTAAAAGACATTTATAGGGCCGAGGATTTAGTTCAGTGGTTTCACTGCCTGCTGCGCAAGCACAAGGACCCAAGTTTGATCCCCCGTTCCAAAAAAGAAAAAAAAAGACATTTATAAATGAATCAATGAGAACAGCAGCAAATTCAGAGTTCCCAGACTGTTGAAGGAGCGATACCTAAATACAGTTAAAATGTAGGGCAATAATTCCTATGATAAAGGGACTCTCCCCATAGAGGTACCTAAACTACCTGGGGGTACAATCAAGGTTGACCACTGGGGAAATGGTATGCAGATTCAAGCCTGGGCGATGCATGAGAGCCCATGGGGAAAAGGATGCAGTTCTCACCTGCATGAAATTCTTCTAATGGATGAACAAATGCATAGGCACATATTCCACCACATGATAAAGCGCTTGCTTTATGGGGTATCACAGGTAGTCCAGAAGCAACAAGATGGGGGCCCAACTCAGCCCAGGGGAAGCTCTGGCAACACTGACAATATTTCTTATATTGAAACACTTCCTGGTTGGGATGCATCCACATTCTTTCACCCATCTCCAGAAATCCAAATTTGGGAGGGTGTTGCCTGGATACAAACCACAGCCTTAGGAACCAAGGAATTGGCCCAAGACTCGAGAGGTACCCAACCACCATATTTCCCTATTGTTGCTTCTTATTATGTAAATTCTACTGTACCCACATCCATCTAATCTTGTGACTCTCCACCCTCTCTGTGTATGAGGATTGTGGAGATCTCAAAATAAAATAAAATAAATGAGTTTCAACTCAGACTGAACAAACCTAAGTCTCCGGGGGAGTAAAAAACATGACTTTTAAAAAAAATCTCACTGTGCACCTAGCTACTAGCTGGCCCTGGTACATTAATGTATTTTAAAACTGGCTGTGGAGTGAGTTTAAAAAATTGAATGTGCATCAGAGAACCACAGATGTGATTCAAAGTTCAAGGAGAGTTGTTTTTCTCAAAGCCCAGTCATTTTTTTAATTCTTTAATTCTATTTCTGCCTCAGGACCTTTGCACTTATCTCTGCCTGGAATGCTCTTTCTTTGTGTTTTTTAAAAATTTTGTGAAAAAATAAAACAAAATTTTCATAACAAAATGATAAGAGAGTGGCAATAGCTAATATACTGTGTACTGTTACTTTCAAAGTTGTTACTCGAAGTATAAGATATTGACAAAAAAGAGCCTCTCTTACAAGAAGAAACAGATATTAGCACAAAACTTTCTTTTCAATGAACTAAGATGAACTAGTAGCATAAATGAAACAAATTAACATATATATTGAAATATTTTTGAAACAGTGAGATAAGGTAATTTGGGCAACCATCTGAACCTCTCCCCACTTCCTATTTATCTATTTTAAATTTTGCTCCTCATATGTTTATATATACTTTCAAATTAGGCTTCCAAAAATAAAGGACCCAACCAAAAATGGGCAACCTAAATTACAGACACTGCTCAGAAGTATAAATGGCCAAAAACTACATGAAAAAATGTTCAACGTCGCTGGCCATTAGAGAAATGCAAATTAAAACTACTTTGAGATAGTGTCTTACCTAAGAAAGAATGGCTAGCATCAAAAAAAATCCAAGAATAACAAGTTCTGGTGAGGATGTGGGGGGAAAGGAACTCTTCTACATTGTTAGCGGGAATGTAAGCTAGTATGATCACTGGAAATCAACATGGTGATTCCTCAAATACAGAAATTCTAAACATAGAAATTCCATTTAACCCAGCTATCTCCCTTGTAGTATCTTCCCAAAAGGGTTAAAATCTTTATATTACAGGAGTACATCTATATCCATAATCATGTTTATAGCAGCACAATTTATGATAGCTAGATCTTGGCAACAGCATATATGTCCTTCAACAGATGAATGGATAAGGAAAATGTGATATTTATACACAATGGAGTACTACTCTGTGGTAAAGAAAGATGAACTTGAAAAATTCATGGGTAAATGGATGCAACTTGAGAACACAATATTAAATGAAATAAGTTGGATACACAAGCTTAAATATTCCTTTGTATTTTTGCACATCTATTTTCTTCTTCTTTATGTCTCAGCTTAAATATAGAGGCCCTCCTTGGCCATCTTATCTGCTCATCTACAATAGTTCCCACCCATTCCTCTTCTTGGGCTAGTTTTCTTTGTAACCCATTACCTGATTTATTTCCTTCACAGCATTTAACATAACTTGAAATGCTCTTATTTACTGTTCTATCCTTAACATTAAAGAAATGAACCATTTCAGTAAAAAGATCTGATGCACATAAAGCGCTTGGCACAGTGTTCTGTGCACTGGAAGGGTTAGGAAATGGCTGCAATTGTGAATGTGGTAATTAATAATTATTATAAATGAAGAAACATACAACGCCTACGATGAAAATGATTAGCTCTCTGACAACATAAGAAATGTTGTAAGACACTGGAGCACTACCTCTTTTTGTATCAATCAGTTCGATACTAAGTCTCCTGAAGGCAGAGGCTCTGTCCTATTTATTGTTAAGCAGTGCTTAATACAGTGTCTGGTACATAAGATGTCCGGATTTCAAGACTACTGGGTTGCCTCTAACAGGATACCCTCGAGGTTGTATAAATAGTAAAAATAAATTTATTGGATGGATGAAAGGGTTTAGAGAACCCAAGAGGAGCAAGGGGAGTTGGGCTTATAAGGAGCTTGAACCAAAAATTAGAAAGTGATCAGGAATTCACCAGTTTCCCTTTGGCTGTTTCCAAGGTGGTTTGCTCTTCATTTCTTTCTCTTTGCAAACTGATTTCCTTTACCCCTTGGACATAGAAATGTTTCCAAGACAGACTTTACAATGCTTTCCACTCTAAACATCCCACTAAGATTGACTAGTGCCTGGATTCTGAATTTCTAGGGAAGAGAAAAATCAGATTGGCTCTAGCTGCTGTCAATCATCACTGCTGGGCCAATCAACTGGAGCCAGGGGATGGGAAGAATGTGATCATGTCACCGTCTGCTTTATTAGCAGAGGTTGAGAATACTGTGTCTCCATAAAAAACAATGGAGTTCTCAGCTCAGATTCTCCCCTTTAAGTAGAGCTTGAGAGAAACATTTGCATGTATTTTGTTTGGGCCGAGATGCCAAGGAAAAGGAGAGGGGAGACTGGAGAAGTGAAATAGAGAAAACCGAGCCAAAGGATTATTACTGAGCTAATTACTAATGTGAGGAACTGGGGCTAACACTCCAAAGAGACTCCCTGAGAATTGTCTAGAGTGTACTTTAGAAATGGCTCCTTGAAAATGCGAGATGGAAAATTTCATCCATCAACTCTTACCCTCTTTGGGTCAAGGTCATGCCCCCAAGAGTGTTAGCTCCAACACATTTTCGCTTTCGGAAATGCACCCAAAATGCTCTTGGATCAAACCCTAGAGCAGAAAGCAAGAGGTATGGCGCAGTTGACGCAAGGTATCTTCGGAAGACAAGTAGGCGATTTGCTGTAGCAATGGCTGGAACCAGCAAGGTGGGCCAAGAGGGTGTGTGACAGAGAATACAAATTGTCTAGCACAGGAGGTATGGACAGGATGTCTAAGAAGAGAGCATACGGGAGGGCAAAATAATTCATGGCTCCAGTATCTGTTCAGTGAATGTTTTCTGAGTGAATGAATGAATGCAAAATGATGGCAAGTTTCTAGGAGGAAGTAAAATTTTAAAGACTCCCTTCAGTATGAAGACCAAATCTCGGGGATGTGTGGGTAATAATAATCTGTTCTCAAGTATCAGTAAAACTCTGGGCTTCAAGAAGTGTGATGCAATAGGGAAGGTAAATGATATTTCCCCCATTTGGGCTGGAAAACAGACTTGGCAGTGGCAAGCACTTTAGGATAAGAGCATAATGTCAGCATCAGGGCAAAGCTTAGCTTTTCCTGTCTGCTTCACCCTTTTGTAAGTTACATGGTTAGACTACAAGCATATGCAAAGTATCAAATTTACCTCCATTTTTGCATTTTGTCCTCCGTGTATAATTCAGCACAGTGAATACAGGGAACATTAAAATCTAAAGCGCTTTCTAATTTTGTTTCACTATGAGTATGAATGTAACCCTCAGGACTCATCCCTATGGCCTTAACTAAACTTGGTCTTTTATGCTATGAAGAGGCAGGATAAAGATCTGAATGAAGACTCCAGTTGGTGGAGGGCTGGGCTGACTCAGCCCTGATAAACCTGCAGTTGAGAAATCAATAGAGCCTTTTCAGGGTTGCCATTATCCAACAAAGAAAAAATTTCAAAAATAAATAGCAGCATGGTATAAATTAGATTAAGAAGATAACAGGATATGCTGACTTTAGGGCCATGTTAGGGCCAGCGTAGGAGGGAGAGAATTAGTGATTTAATGAGCTCAGCCCTGTCCTTGCTTGGGCTATGCAAGTGCTTACTCTGGTTGAAGAAAAAAAAGGAGGTCAAAAGTGAAAGCAAATTTCAGATTTCAGCTGGAATTTCATCCAAAGCTTACCCTACACTGTAATCTCTGGTCAGTTCATCATTGCTTGGAGGTGGACTTACAGAATGGTTAACTCAAACTTCACTCTACCATGTGATAGTGTGCAAAGGATTTCACCTGGCTATGAGCCTCAGTTTCCTTATCTGGAGTTGGACCACCCAAGGCTGAGGCTGGGGGGACTCATTCAACAACAAAAGTCATTATGTTGCTAGAGGAGGAAGAAATAGATGCTGGGTAGGAAAAAAAACACCAGTTACAAATCTGTCTTTTTTTCTTTTTTAACATCCGTGTTTCTAGAATCCTTCAAAATGCCCCCCACAGAAGTCATTAGTGGTTAAAATTAAAAGAAGTATTTGCAGCACCCTTTTGCAAGGTGCTGATTGCGGGTTACTACTAATCAGCAGGTGGCTCGCTTGGGTCCAGAGAACAAGTTCAGGGAGAACTCACCTGCCCCTCTGCTCCTCTGGGCTCTGCTTCTTACCTACTCTCAGATTCAGGTACTTCTTCTACTTGTCTCAGGTGGCCTCTTTGAAATTTATCTCTGACTTTCCCATGCTACTCTTATCTGCCAAAGTTACCAGACTGTGCCCTTCTAATCCCAGCTTCTCCCCTGTTATTAGTTCAGTCTTATTAACAATGATACTTTGATTGTTGGCCAAGATATGATTGGCCTCCAAATCAACACCAGATGGCCTGAGGATCTATTCTAAGATTTTTCCTTCCTGTCACCAGGCAAAGCTCCTACAGGTAAGTATGGCTCATTTTTTTTAGGTAGGGCTACCCCATCACCCAGCTCAAGGGGGCAGCACCATTCACCGGCATAATCCATATGAATGGAGCACTGTGGAATTTTGCAGTGCACAATTTTATTGACTGCATGGCTCTGTCTTCAGAGGTGAGAAGGATGAAAACATTTTTCTTTTTAATAATGTTAATCATGGGCTGGGGATTTAGCTTAGTGGTTCTGCCGCCTGCCTTGCAAGCACAAGGTCCCGAGTTCGATCCCGGCTACCAAAAAAAAAAAAAAAAAAAAAAAGACAGAATTAATAATGTTAATCATAAGACATTCCCAAGTAAAATTGGTCCTGAGGTGAAGTCTTGCCCAACTCTGATGTTTTATAATGCAAGGAATCCTTCCCTTACTGTGATGGCTTTGTAAAGTATTCAACTTGGCCAAGCTGCAACACATTCCTCAGAATCCTTCTCCCTGTGCATTTCCAAAGCCACCAGAAGGATTTCTGTGACAGATTTAGAGGGTAGAAATGCAGTAACAGATGTTTTACTTTTCAGTCTATAGGCCAGGCAAAACACCTATGGTTTAGACATGTTGGTGTAGGCTACCTTCTCATGGATTCTCCTTAACTTCTCTGACTCCCAGACCAGGTGTGTATCTGGCCCCATAATGAGAGATGCTCCATCTGTCAACTTTCCATCACTATAACAAAATATCTGAAAAAAACTTAAAGGAAAAGAGTTTATATTGGCTCTTGGTTTCAGAGGTTTCAGTCCATGGTTAGTCAGGTCCATTGCTTTTAGGCCTGTGGCAAGGCAGAAACATCATGGTGAAAAGGCGTGGTGGAGCAAAGCTGCTCATTTTATAGCTGCCAGGAAACAGAGAGGGAGAGCCAGAGAGGAAGGGTTAGGGAACAGATACAGTCCTCAGAGTCATGTTTCCCTGACCCAATCCCCTCAACTAGACCCCACTTCCTGTTTCTACCACCTCCCGGTACTGCCATCAAATTATGATTGCATCAATTGGTTAACCCACTGATCAAGTTAGAATCCTCATGACCCAATCTTCTTCCAAAAGCCTATCCTCTGAACACATGAGACACTTGGAAAACATTTTAGATTTAAATCATAACAGCACCAACTCTTCCCTGAGGAGACTAACATCATCAAGGTCAAAGGCAGTGAGAACTGGCATGGCTTCTTGTGAGTCCTAGCTTGTCCTTGCTCTCTCATACTTCATGACTTTGTGCCCTCCTTGACTGCCCACCTGCAGATGTCAAACTCCAGCATCAGGTGCAAAGACAGCAGCCTTACTAACACCATTTAATCTTTTTCACAACTGAGTATAAGTTCACATGTCTGGGAAAAACCCTCCAGTATATTTATACTCAACCTACTGAGTCTGCTTCTTTGACTGACTCCTGAATGACCCATGCACCATGGAAGTTATATTCCTGAAAACTACCATGGATGTGGGGCCTATTTTAGATTCCCTGAAAGAACAGCCTGATATAAGTACTTGTGGGCCTGTGGTTTATGTGGTGGCTGATCCTGGGAAGCAGACACAAAGGAGCAGGGAGCGAATGCAAGCAGAAAATGTTGCGAAACCAATAAACAATTCACTGTTTGCAGGCTCTTGTTGTAGGCAATGGGGCTCAACTTCACTGGGGCATCTGGGAAGCATGATGACTGCCTCTCAGAAGTCTGTCTGAAGTCTTAGAGGCAGGAATGCTGAGTTATTTATTTTACACAGGCTTAGGGCCCCCACAGTTGTGCTAAGGTATCCCTTATGGGTATCCCCCATACTTCTGGGATTCACCTGCCTGAGAATAACCAGGTTCTTGCAGATTTAGAGAAAGCATGGAGGTAGAGAAGCAGAGATATATGGGTTCTGGGAAGGTCCTTCAGGTAGGATAGTACCAGTGTGCCAAGTCCATGAGGCCACAGTCAGGGGAGAGCAGAGAGGATGTGATTTTGGTACCAGAAGCATCAATTGTCCCTGCAAAGCTGCTGTTTGCAAGATCAAGTCTCATAGATGTTCCTGGGCCAGGTGGGAGCCATTAAAATGGCCACAAAGATATATTTTATATGGAGCCTAAATAAATGAGTTCTAGAATTTTCTAAAGTCAAAAACTTGGTATGATAACACACACACACACACACACACACAATCATTTTCCAACTCTCTCTCTACCACCTCTTCACCTCCTACATTACTTTCTTCTATTGTTCCGAAGACAAAGTATCTGCAGCCCCATTCTTGATAGAAGCAGATGCTTCTCAGACTTTGCAAGCAGCCCTTACTGGCAACCCAAGTGAGGGCGCTGAAAGAAGCCACCCATGTGTTAAAATGAAAATAAAAACACTTCATGTTTGAAAAATATAAAAACTGAGATACACATGTAAAAACATGGAACCTCGGCATTCCTGGCTATAAAGTGGGAATAATAACAGCAAGTGTGTGTAGGTTGTTGAGAGAATTCAATAAGATTGTGAGATGTGCCCAATGTTTGATGGATAGTAAAAGTAACTGATGATGATGGTGACAACCATGATGCTGCTGCTGCTGCTGCTGCTGCTGATGATGATGATGACGATGACGATGAAGAATTGATCAGATCTGGCCACCTAAATTAATGAGATCTGAGCCCTGAAGCTCCAGTCATTCCTCAGCCACCGATCTGAGAGTTTAGCAAGGCTTTCATCACTGGCAGGTGAGCAGAGGCAGAGAGCTCCCAGTGCTCTTTTTCTGGCTCACGGATAATGGTTTCTTATACAAGCCAGTGTTTCATTGATTCACTATTGATCTTTGAACGGGGCCAGGAAAAATCTTGGACCACGAAGACAGAGGCAGCATTTTCCAGCCCAGTCCTCCCCAGTGGGTGTGAGGGGCATCACTTGCTGTTTCGAATGACCGGCCTCTGCCTTGCTCGGGACAAGTTCTTAATCCAAACCTGCCTTCCCCGACGGTCCCCTCTCTCTGGTGTCCCTTTTTTGCTTCTGTCAACCCTTCCCCCGCTGGCTCCGTTTGACCTTTAATAAGCGCCGCTTTTGTGCAGAGCTGCTGGTGAATTATTGCCGCCTGAGCAGCTCCCCAGGGCAGGATACCTACCCAGCCCCTGGCCTCACCGCAGCTTGTAAGAGAAAATTACATTTTGATCTACATTTCCCATTTCCATTCTCTGTCACCTGGCTTTGGAGACAAAGGGAAGAAAAGAACGTTTTCTTGTTCTCTACCCCCCTCCCGCCCACCCCGCCCCGAGTTGTCTGTGTATTCTTCCTCCCTCCCTCTCCCTCTCCATCATCGCTATCCTGCTGGGCAGCTGTGGAGATAAGTGTCCTGGTGAGGAATCACCACTCGGCCATCTTCCCTTGGTCTCTGGGGTCATCGAGTCCCAGAGGTGAGGGTGAGATGGCACCTGACAGTCCCCCGATGGACCCTGAAAGGAATAATAAAGCCATTCTCCCTCAGGCCTGCTGTGATTGGCCCAGAGCAAGTAAATCTGTCTTATTACATTTTTTTTTACAGTGTCCTGTAGGGCTTTGTCTGTTATGTGTGTTTTAATTGAGATAAAATTCACATAACACAAAATTCACCTTTCTAACTGCTTTAAAGTGTACAACTCAGTGGTTTTCAGCACATTTGGATAGATATGCAAACCTCACCACTACCCAACTCCAGAATATTTTCCTCATCCCAAAAGGAAACTCTGCAACCATTAAGGCAATCTCCCCCCATTCCCCTTCCCCCAGCTGCTGGCGACCACTAATCTACTTTCTATTTGTATTTCATATAAAAGAAATCATACCCTACATTGCCTTTTGTGTGTGGGTTTTTTTTAATGTAATAGAATGTTTTCATGCTTCATCCATATTATAGCTTGTATCAGCACTCCGTTCTTTTTAATGGCTGATTAATATTCCATTGTCTAGAAATACCACATTTTGCTGCACTGATTTGTCCACTGATGGTTTAGATGGTTTCTACTTTTGGACTATTTTGAATAATGCTGCTCTGAACATTTGTGTCTAAAGTTTTATTTGAATGTGTGTTTTCAATTGTCTGAGATTCAAAGCTAGGAATGTAATTGCTATGTCAATTATTATATTCTATATTTAATTCTTGACAAACCGCCAGATTTCCCTGTAGTGGCTGTATGATTTTACATTCTCCTCAGCCATGTAAAAGGATTCCAGGTTTTCAGCATCCTCATCAACATTTGATAATTTCCATTTTTAAAAAAATTACAGCCACTTTAATATGTATGAAACCTTATCTCTTGTGGTTTTGGTATACATTTCTCTAATGGCCAATGGTGTTAAGGATCTTTCCATGAGCATATTGACCTTTTATAGCTTCTCTGGAGAAATATCTATTCAATTACTTTCCCTGTTTAGTATTTTTTATTAATACATATTTGTGATACACTGGAATTACATTCATTTTGGGAGTTAATGAGTATACATACTGCATCTTAATCATTTTTACTCCCCTCCCCCATCCCATCATTCCCTCTTTCCCCTTTCCCAGGTCCCCTTCCCATGCCCATAGAGTCTACCTTCCTGTTTCTTATGTAATAGTAGAGATTCCTCAAAAAACTAACACTAGAGGTTCCATTTGACCTAGCTATTCCTCTTCTTGGTATCTTCCTGAAGTAATTAAAAGTATCATACCACAGGGATATATACACACCCATTTATATCAGCACAATTTGTAATAGCCAAATCTGGGAAACAACCCAAATACCCATCAATGGAGAAATAGTTAAAGAATATATGGGTTTTTCTATACAATGGAGTACTACTCTGCCATAAAGAAGGATGAACGAGACATTTATAGCTAAATGGATGGATGCACCTTGAGACCATACTCCTAAGTGAAATAAATCAGGCACACATGTTTAATCACCACATTGTTGCTCTAGTGTGAGAAACCAAAAGTGTAAATAAGGACCAAAATGGGAAAATAAGGATCAAATTTGGAAATGGGAAGAAACCGTTCAAATGGAAAAGGGAACAAGGGAGAGCGGAGGGGGAAAGGAAGGAAGGGAAAAGAAAAAAGAGAATAGAAGGAAAAAATGGAAACAAAGCTTTTGTAAATAAGGAGGGGAACAAGGGTTGAAGGGAGGGGAGGGGATGGGGAAAAAAGAATCAAGATATATTATGTATGGGTACAAATTCCCTATGATGAATGTGATCACTATGTATATCTAAATGTACCAATAAAAATAATTTTAAAAGGTCTATTCATTTTCTTTCAAATGACTCAAATTTATCCTTCTTTACATCTGATTATTACATCATTATGTGTGTGTGTATATATATATATATATATATATATATATATATATATACCACATTTTCTTCATCCATTTATCTGTTGATGGACATACAGACCACTTCCATGATTTAGCTACTGTAGATTGTGCTGCTATAAACATGGATCTGCATGTATCACTCTAATATGGTGACTTTCAGGAAGATACCCAGAAAAGGTATAGCTAGGTCTAATGGAATTTCTATTTTTAATTTTTTGAGCAATCGCCATACTGATTTCCACAGTGGTTGAACGGGTTTATATCCCTACTAGCAATGTAAAAGGATTCTTTTTTCCTCAAGCCTCATTGCATTTGTTGTTCTTTTAGCCCTTGATACTTCCCCATTTTTAGAAATTGGATTATGTGTTTGTTTGTTGTTGAATTGCAAGAGTTCTTTTTATATACTAGATACTAGAACTTTATCAGATATCTGATTTGGAAATATTTTATGCAATTATATGTGTCACCTTTTCATGTTAATAGTGTTATTTGATGCACAAAATTTTTAATTTTGATGAAATCCAACTCATCTATTTTTCTTTTACTCTTTCCAGTTTTGTTTTCATATTTAAGATAGTACTGCCTAATCCAAGTCACAGAGATTTGCACCTATGTGTTTCTTCAGTAGTTTAACTCTTGCACCTAAGGGCTGTGCTCATTTTAGGGTTAGTTTTCATTATTTGTGTTGGATGGGCTTTCAATTTCAGTTGTCCTGACATCATTTGTTGAAAAGATGATTCTTTCCTCCATTAAATGGTTTTAGTATCCTCACTGATAATCAGTTGATCATAAATCCTTGAGTTTATTTCTGGACCCTTGAATCTATTCATCTATGTGTCTCTACTTGTTGGTGCTACACTGTTTTGATCACCAAAACTTTGTGGTACCTTTTGAAATATGAAAGTGAAGGTCTTTTAACTTCGTTTTTTTTTTAAAGTTTGTTTGGCTATTTGGGGCCTCTTGAAATTCCAAATGAATTTTAGGATTAGCTTATCTATTTCTGTAACAAAAACAATTGGAATTTTGGTAGGGATTGTATTTTGCTCAGGATTGTATTGAATCTATAGATTACTTCGTGAAGTATTGTCATCCTAACAATATTAAATATTCCAATCCAAGAATATGAGATGGATTTTTATTCACTTATGTCTTCCTTGATTTCTTTCAACATGTTTTGTAGGTTTCCATGCATAAAAAGTTTTATTTTTGATCAGTCATTACTAAAATATTAGTTTTGTGATCAGAATCTAGTCCCAGCAAGAAGGTTCTACAGGGCACTGCATTTCACACCATTGTGGCAGATATGGAGACGGGCTGCTCATATCTTTCTTAAAGAAAGGACTCACTGTGGAGTTCCAAAGAGTCGGGTTAGCTGAAAATGCTCAGCTGTCAACTTCACCAGGGTCTGCTTCAATTTTTAAGACAAAATTCCACTGTTCTCAGGAAAACCCTTGGCCAGCAATGGACAAGGTACTGGAAGCTGAGGACAATGCTATTCTCAGGACAATCTCTGGCCCATGATTTGAAAGGCAGTAGATGGTACAAGGCCTGACTTCCACTCAAAGAGTGGCTCCTCTAAAAAGCATTCTAGGGCTGGGGATTTAGTTCAGTGGTTTCACCGCCTGCTGCGCAAATGCAAGGACCCGAGTTCGATCCCCAGTATCAAAAAAAAAAAAAAAAAGGCATTCTATTCTAGAGCCCCTATTGGGCTGGTAGAAATCTTGTCAAGTCTGCATTGGGATCCAATATCTGCTCTTGACCAAGCTTGATTCCCTCCTTTATTCCCCATGCATAGCTCCCCAGCTGCCCATTTGAATTCCTAAGTCTGTCCTGACATCTGCTTTCTAGGGAATCCCATTTGTATAAAGCCATCTTACTCTCTAGTCTGGCTCACTGGTTAGCACATCACTGAAATTCTAAAAATGCTTCCAAATAGAAGAAAGGTACTCTCTGTTTTTCCAGTCCTGAGGATGAAATTCAAGGCTTCAGTCACCTTAGACAACTGCTCTACCATTGGGCTACATCCCCAGCTTGGAAAGACCCTCTTGATGCAGAATCCTGAGCACACAAGAGGAGTCTTAATCCTTTTGTTGCCATTAAGGAGTAATTTTTTGTCATTGACCCATGTAGCAGGATCTTTAAGCATAGAAATGAAGATGCATTTCTCTTTTTGAAAGTTTAGATGGAATCTGTTGATAGTGGGATCAGTTTGAATGGTAAAGTGCCTAGGTTTATATTATCCAAGGAAAGAGAATGTTATTTTTCCAGAAGTTCTTTATGTGGACCATTGTGGTCAAAGCTGAGTGAGAAAATATGACAGTAATAGGAAATGAGGCCAGAGAACTGACTTCAAGTGTTTGAAAAGTAGAGAATTTTTCTGTGATGCTTTTCAAGGAAAAACTTGGATGCTAACTTCTTATTATTCAAGGCTCATCTTAAATGTCACTTCTTCCAGGAAGGCTTCTCTAAATCTCCTCTCCTTTACCTCCAAGACTTGATACAGTCAGTATGTACTCCTATATCACTCTGCATTTCTTTGCAATATTTTGTGAAGGCAGGTCTAGGTCTGATTCATTTCTTGGTATTGTTTCTTCAACACTAAGATCAGTCCCAGGCTCACAGGAGGTGCCTAGTAAACCTTTGCTGAGTGAAAGAAGAAACAAATAAGCTTAATAGGTAGAAGTTAGAAAAGGAAGAGATATGGATTCCATTAGAACACTTGATAACACTGTTAGCATTGAACTACGTTCAACAGTGAAATGGGCTGGTTCAAAAGAGTAAAGAAAACAAATCCAAGTTTTTTACCCTCTGGTCCTATGGATTTCCATGACACCAAAGCTTCCTTAAACTCATTATATCTATCCTCCTGCTTACCTTGTGTTTCTGTCTGCATCTTCCTCCTCCACTTAGAGGGACTTGAGTTTTTTCCTAATGAGGATAAGGAAAGGAATTCTGATGTAGAATTGATTTTTCATCTGCTAGGAAATCAAATAAAGTCAGAATATTAAGGAGCTACCCAGAAGAATAGAATTTTGACTTCTCTCATGCTCTAAGGTATTTCCTTAACAGCAAGTACCATTTATGAAGCAGAGACACTGTAATAAATATGACGTACAAATCACAAATTCTCAAGTTCCACTGCTAGGTGGGAATTGTTATTTCTCAAATATGAAAAATCCATGGAATTCAGAGCTAGCTGCTCAAGAAAGCCAGCCTAGGCATACAACCAGCTCAGTGGAGGGATACTGACCCCAAACAATGGGCCTGAGTGTCTTTGTGCCCCGTGCAATAGGACTTGGATGATTCTGACAAACAGCCCCCAAAATTAGATGTAACACTCATGTTTGGACGAGTCCCACAACCATGTAGCACCTAGAAGTCTGTAACAAACAAATGCAATGTTTTTGCTAATTTTATTATCCAGATTTTTAATAGTCTGGAATAAAGGGGAATGACATTCAGAAGTACCTCCTAAATCAACAGAGAGAGATTCAATTATTTTTGCTGTCATTTGTGTTGTCTGTACTTTGAAGAATGCTAATTTTCTAAAAATTAGTTACTGGAATATGATAAAAGAAAAGTCTCCCCCCTAATCAAGTAAGTAATCATTCCCTGAAAGGCTCAGTGGTGGGAAAAACTCAAACCCTTGAAGCTTAGGATCTTTTCTGGGAAATTGGGTTACACTGTGTAACATAACAGGTGCAAGTGTGAAAGCCCTGATAATATTTTTATAGTTATAAGAAAACAAAGTTGGTATCTAAATAAGGAAATGGCAGAAGACAGTTTGTGCATATCAAATTTTTGGCAATGGGTCATTTATAATTAATCTTCCTGCATTATTCTCAGCTCCCCAGAAAACGTGCGAGTGCAGTTTTGCCAACTTCCGAGCAATCAGTCGCAACGATGAGTGAGTGTTGGTCTTCATGGAATCCAGAACAAAAGCAGAGGTATGTTGAAGTGTCAGGCAAGGCCAAGTGATCAGCAGTCAACTCTGGTGAACTCAAGTGCAGCTGAGGCTTTGCTGTGCTGTTCTGAAAGGTCTCATGGGAACCCAGAGAAAACCGAACAGCAGGCCCCACAAGAGAACCAAGAGCTAACAGGATAGTGGTTACAACCTCAGGCTCCTCCAATTGCTTGCTGTGTGACCCCACATGAATTACATTGCTAGTCTGTGCTTCCTTCTCAATAGGGGAGATGATTGTATATATACTGCTGTTGTCAACAGGAAATGGGTTAGTGATTGTGCTGTGTTTGGCATTTCTGATAATACTCACTAGATGTTAGCTGCAATATGTACATAGGGTGCCCCCCAAAGCCTCATGTGCTGTGAGGCTGGGCTTGTGGAAGGTGTTTGGATCATGGGGACCCTACTGCTGACTTGCTGTTAGGAGGTGGGGCCTAATTAGAGGCAGGTCACTGGGGGTGTGGCATGGAAGGGTATATATTCCTTCCTGGCTCCCCACTTTGCTCTCTGCTTCCTGACTGCTATGATGAACACCTTTCCTCCACCCAGGCCCTCCTGCCATGCTGCTTTTGTGTTTAAGCCTGCTGAACATGGACTGAATCTTCTAAACCGTGAGCCAAAACAAACATCTCCTCCTTTAAGTTGTCATATTGGGTATTTTGTCCCAACAATGAGGAAAGTGACTAACATATATTTCTTCTAAAGTACCTTTGCACAATTGTCCCATTTTTCTTTTGCTTCTGCATGGCTTCAGCCCTTATTGTGGGTCCTGAGTCTGCCTGGCCTACAAAGTGTGAGTGCCTGTAACTCTCTAGAAATGATCTTCTTCTCTTAGAGGGAGAATCTAATTAGATCCCTCCCATCCAAGTCAGCCCCTGCTAGCCTTAGACCAAGGCTGGGGTCCCTCTGACACAGAGTTCCTCCTTGTTCCCAGAGTGAGGGGGTAGGGTCTCCTTAGTAGGGCTGAAGGTGAGGAGTCTCCTTTTTGAAAGTTGGGTTAGCATCAGTCTTCTGGATCATATTGTCAAGAAGCACAGGTTCGATCTCTCCTGGCTGGGATGCCAGGGAAACCCTTAAGGAGCTGTGCAAATAGTATTATGTATGAGGTAGAAGTTCATAGTAAGCTTGATGCAGTAGACAGGAAGGAACCATCATGGTGACTGCAACTTGCAAATGGAACAGAAAAAAGTTGTGTGTGTGTGTGTGTTGTTTCTGAACAAGGAAGGGCAAGAGAGAACTTGGTGAACCAAATTAAAAGGTATATGTATGTCCAACACACTGTTTTTTTGAAAAGATTTCATTACCAGTTTTAAAATTTTCAAAATTTTTTAAAATGGGAAAAATTACAACTAAAATGTTTGGTAAATAAAGCAAATATTTTCAAAGCCTAGGGTAGTGATGCACACCTGTAATCCCGGCACTCAGGTGGCTGAGACAGGAGGATTGCCCCAAGTTTGAGGCCAGCATGAGCTACATAGGAGTTCAAGGCCAGGTTGAACTACAGCGCAAGACTCTGTCTTAGAAAAAATTTTCTTAATAAATACATAAGTACACAAAATGAGTAGTTAGCAAGCCAACTGATGATTCAGCAAATCCTAGCTTTGTTTTCTTCTTTTCTCTGACCTTCCATTTTTGCATCTGTTAATGGGTTCATATTAGTGCCTCCTAACTTATTGAGAGGTTTCATCAATGCCTACATAGGCTCAAAAGGACTGATAGGTAGCTGGTAGGCATTGGCATGGCTGTGCTGATTATTGGCAGCTAGCATCCAATCTGATGAGGGGGATTGTTCCAGTTGTTAAAAATGTTTAATATCATTCTTCACCACATATTGTAGGAGCCAAATTCATGACACTTCTTTTATTACCATTATCATTATTGTGATTATCTTCAGCATCATTCCTCAGCCCTGTTTGGCTTCCCACCTTAGAAAAGAATGAAGAGAATGAGGCTATAGGAATAACTGCTAGTCAGGGGTGAGGGAAGTGGCCTCAGCTCCATGTTTCTGGGCACCAGGAGGGAGAACAGTTCTGACCCAGCGTGAGTTAGATAAAGAGATTTCAGCAGCATCCCAGGTTAGGCCAAAGTGTGCTCTCCTGGCCCAGAAGGGATAAGCTCTATTTACAAACCAAATGCTGGTGCACACTGAGACGGGAAAAGAGACAAGGGCTTTGGGGAGATGGAAGGATGGATGTGGAGGCATTGGGCCTGTATCCTTGGGTAAGAAGGAGAGGTTGAGGATTAGGGAATGAAGGGGATCGGGGGTTCATTGCAGGCATGATTGGACTAAGTACAGAAGGATGTGTAAAAGCTGGTGGTGTTTGAACCTCGTGCTTCTATTCTTTGTTAGTGTTGGCTCAGGATCCTTCAAAATAAGCTTGCTAAATGTTTCTTTAGACCCTAAATGGATGACTAGATGGATGTGTGAGGGTGGATAGATCCAACAGATAGATAGAAGCATGAACTGTGGAAGAAAGAGAAGCTCATTGAAAAATGAACAAATAAGTGAATGAATATTTGTATGAATAAATAACTGAAATGATTAATGGGGATAGAATAATTCAATGAATTAGTTGACGAGAAATAAGGAAAACATTTATCAAGGGCTTCCTAAGTACTAGATATTCTGCTAAGCAATTCACTTACATTATCTCATTTAATCTTACAACAACATATAAGGTAGGCACCATCGTCATTTCCATTTTATAGATGAGAAACTGAGGCACAGAGGAGTCAAATAACTTGCCCAAGATTACACAAGAAGAAAGCAATAGAGCCACCATCCCAGTGAATTCTTTAGTCTTTACTCTTAGCTACTATTGTACATTATTGACTTAGTCCATTTGTGGTGCTATAACAAAGTACCATACACTAGGTAGCTTATAAACAACCAAAATGTATTTCCCTCAGTTACGAAGGCTGGGAAGTTCAAGATTGGGATTCCAGCACGGCTGGTTTCTGGTGAGGGCTCCTTTTTGGGTTGCAGATGATTGACTTCTTACTGTGTCCTCACATAGTGGAAGCTGCAAATAATCTCCCTCTGGCCTCTTTTATGAGGGCACCAATCCCATCTACTACGGTGGTTCCTTCATGACCCAATCACCTCCCGAAGACCTTACCTCTTAATACCACCCCATTAAAAACTATGTTTCAACGTCTGAATTTTAGGGGAACAAAACATTCCAGGGGCCAGAAATGTGTGGATTCATTTTACTCCATAGATAGGTTGATCTCAGCCTCTCAAGCCAGATAAGCGATTCATTCATAGATTCCACAGGCATATAAATGTGCACCTACTATATTCTAAGTACTGTCCCAAGCACAAGGGTTGCATCAATGAGCAAGCAGACATGGGTATAGCTTATGCTTTAATAGAGATGACTGACAATAAATAAACACATGTATAATTTCAGATAGAAGTAAATACTTTGAAGAGAAGCAAAGCATGTAAGGAGTTATAGGGCAATAGGGGTAGTGTGGTATGGAGGGGAGCTGTTTTAGACTAACTGCTCACAGAAGACTTTACAGAGAAGGTAAAAAGACCTGAATCATAAACTGGGCATTGCACAAGGATCCAGGGAAAGCATTCCAGGCAGAGAGAATAGAATGCGCAAAGGCTCTGAGGCAAGAATGCACATTGTAGGTTTAAAGACTAAGAAAGAGGCTAGCATCACTGGATGGGGGTGAGTGAAGAAGAGAGAGATAGGAGGTACAATCAGAAAGGGAGAGAGGCACCAGATCTTTATCCTAGACTTCGTAGGCAGATACAAGGAATAAATTTTGTTTTAAAGGAGTCAAGACATCCGAATTGCATTTTAAAACATCCCTCTGGTTGTTGTAGGTTGTTATATCATCCTTGTCTTTAATCTAACAAAACACTTTGGTCAGTTAATATAAGAATGAAGAACATTTGTTTGTCCTACTTTACATGATTCCAACTGCCCTCTCTCTCTCCTCCTCTCCTTTCTTCCTTAGGAACCCATCTGTCATCTATTGGTACCACCTCCTGTGCTACCAGTGCATTAGTGGGAAGCCATCCATACTTTTCATTCTCTTTTTCTCTCCCAGGGGTCCTTGGCCTGACCACTCATTGCACAGCCCCAGCCAACAGAGAGAGAAAAAAGACAACACCAACCTATATGTCCGTATGTCCAATAATAGGGGATTCTTTAAGTAAAGTTTGGCCTTCAAAAATGATGCTGGGGATAAGTAGTTGCTGATGTTACAGCAATATTCTATACTATGGCAATAATAATGACAGCTACTTGAACACCTATTATGCACCAGGCTTTATAACCAATGTATTTTACTCTATTTCATCTTCTTGGATAGACCAATTCCACTTTTGTCCCCAGTGTATAGATGAGGAGCTTGAGGCTTCAGCATCTTGCCATAAGCCACTAAATGAGGACACAGCTCAGCTAGAGTAAAAGTCAGGTCTGTCTGATTACAAAGCCCATGTTCTCAATGCATACCACCTGCATGCCACTGGCATATAACTGGGCTGCATTGTTAGAGAAAGAAAGCTGGCTATTAACTAATAAGGGCAGCCTCAAGCCCATCTTCTTTGGTATCAAAAGGGCATACAGCTAAATGTTAAAAGTTATTATCTCTGGGTGGCTAATTATGGAATATTTTTGTATGTGTTTATGATTTCTGTAATTAGAAAAAAAGCAATAAAAAGTCTCTATGTGCTTTTCTTCTCTACTCAGCCCCTCTCTTCCTCCCTTGTGGCCTCTAGACCAGTTGTGGGCTTCTCTATGAATATAAAGCTAGCATGACCTCTTCCCTTTGGCCTCCTGGCTTTGCAATTTCAGCACAATTCTCTAGATTGCTTCAAATTTTGCAAGCATTCTAGATGCTGAGGTGGTTGCAAATTTTTCACCTCCAGGAACAGACATATTGCTTCTTAGCTGGGGGCTTGAATAATATATTTGCATGTGAGCCAAGTCCCTAATGTGTTTGCCATTTAGGGGGTGAACTTGTGAACTTGGTAATGGCCTCAACTCCTGGGGTCAGGGCCAGGGCTTTTTGGTGATAGGAAAATGACTTAGATCTGCTCAGTAAGAGGCTGGGCTTCGAGAATAAATGGGGCTGAGCCAGACTCTGTTGCCAGCCCTGAGACCTGACATCTTTCCTTCTGCAACAACATCTCAGGAAATGGAGGTCTGTGTGTGTCCTATGTTTGAAGGTAATTTCAATGAGAGATAACCCCTGGACTCTGCCATGTGAGCGTGCATTTATTCACAAAGACAATATTTATTAAACACCAACCCTCTCCAGGGCTATGCAAAATCCTGGGAATTCAGCAGTTGAGGGAAAGACATTGCATTTGTGGAATTCACAAAGTGGAATCTGTGAGGAAGACAAACACTGAACAAATGTTCCAGTGTACAAATGTAACAGAAGGTGGAAGTGTAGGGTGCTGCTGAAGCACATGAGAGGGGGTAGTGAGCCTGTGGATGCAGGAAAAGCAGCCCCTGGAAATCATGTTTGAACTATGAGTGGAAGGCTGCCTATGCATGAAGCAGGTGAGGAGCAGGGAAAGAAAGCATTCCAGGCTGAAAGGGTGCAAATGGAAGGACCTAACAATGTAGGGAGCAGGTGCAGGTGCAAGTCCAGCAAACGACACTGTTACATTTGCATATTATTTTAGGGGTGAGAAGAAAACTTTTGAAAGATTAAACTAGAAAAAATATTTTTTTTTCTAGGAGAGATATATATCATCATCATCATCATCACTATCATCATTATTTATAAGAGAGGAACTTGAAGCCTGCAAACATAAAGAAATGATAAGGACATCAAAATGCTAATTACCCTGATTTGATCAGTATGTACTATATGCATGTCCAGAAATATCACACCATATCCCATAAATATGTACAAGAGACTTTTCATTTTAAATGACAGCACCAAGCAAAACCAAAAGCAGAGAATGAAGTTGCTTCTCTGGAAGGGAGGATGCTTTTGTGCCAACACATTTTTCTTTCATTCAACAAATATGTACGCAAAGTCTGTGATGTAATAGACACAGTCCTGGATGTTGGAGAAATGAAGGACAAAGATCTTTAACTGTGTGGAGCTACTGTCTGGTGGAAAGAAGCAAGCAATAAACAATAAAACAAAGAAATAAATGATATGATATTGCATAGCACCAAGAGTCATGGAGAAAGATAAAGTAGCAAGGTGTGATAGTGCACAAATATAATCCCAGCACTCTGGGAAGCAGAGGCAAGAGGATTGGAAGTTCAAGGCCAGCCTGGACAACTTAGGAACTTAGTGAGATTCTCTTTCCAAAAAACAGGCCTGGGGATGTAACTCAGTGTGAAAGCCCTGGGTTCAACCCCCAGTGCTAAAAAAACAAAGTAAAGGAGGACGAGGAGACATAAAAATCCAGCGTGGCTGAATGAGTTGAGCTATTCCTGTCAGGTGTCAAAGATGTCCTGTAGAAGTTGCCATATGAGTGGGGAACTTGAGGATGCTAGGGGAGAGCCCTGACCTCTGATTGACCAGACCCTATCATGTGATCTCCCTTCCATGAACTTTCTGGCTGTGTGGCCAGGCTGTATGGGAGGCAGGTAGAGCTTTGGAACAGTGAGGAAGTCTGGATCCCCTTGGTCATTCAGAACCATGACCTTGGACATTTGACCTTGGGTGCTTTAATCATCCAGGTTTAGCTGACTACAAATAGAGAATGCTCAACCACAGAGTTTGCATCCAATTCTCAGTTGCCCCTTATGATTATTTTTTAAAATTCTTTTATTGGTACATTTTAGGTATACAATACATTTACATTTATCATTGGGTGCTTGTACCTGAACATGATGTTATCTTAGTTCTTACTTTTTCCCCCATTACCTGTGCGCCCTTCACCTCCTCCACCCTTCCTTATTTACATAGATTAATAGCAGCTTTAACTCCATCTCCTGATCACTGGTTGCTTTCTTGAATGCCTGTACTTATTGACCTTCTAATTTAAAATCAGAGATGAGCCTGATGAAGTGCAGAGCAGAACCAACACTGCTGCCCAGGTACATTACCACAGTGTGTTGCAGAGATGGAAATCTCCTGACGATATAACAGGCATCCATTAGGGAAGCTGAATTGAACCTTTGGTCATTAATCAGAGCCTCCTGATAAAGTCTGCTGCAGCCAGAGTGGTGTGTTCTTTTTTTCTTTTTACAGATAGAAAACAGTATCATTGTCTTTATCGATCTCTACTCCTATTATTATCAAAATATACTCTTTCAAAGTCACTCCCTGTAGCTCCCTTCATCCACCCTATCCTGTAGCCTTCTACTTAGAAAAGGTAGTGGGTAAAAGTAAAAGTTTGATGTTTAGTGTTCGATTTGCAGCCTTTTGGCTTGTAGCCTGGGTAACTTGTGACAAACTAAGCCTCAACATACCTAGCCATAAAATGGGGCATTCGTGCCGAGAGGATAAAATTACATAGTGAACTTGACATTTTTGGATATGACTTCCAAAAACTAGAGCACATAAGAATGACTTTAGTGTCTTTTAGGATTCAGTTGCATAGGCCATATCCACAGAGATTCTGACTCAGTAGTCCAGGGGTGTTTATTCCTGGATGATTTTCTGCAAAGGGTTCCTTAGGACATGCTTGATAAAAATACGGCTCTATCCTTCCGTGTTGCTGAGTATTTTCTCCTACAATATTTTCAGCCCAGATTGTGCACTGTTCAACTTTGTCTTTGCTTTAAGGTCTATCTTAAATGCCTCTGCTGTAACACCGTTCCCATGTCCTTAGGTTTGAAAGTAGTTACATTCTTACTTATGACTGCCCCTATAAGCTTATCTCTCTTGTATTATATATCCTTTCATTGTAGATTATAAACTGAATATTATGAGCTAAATGTTATTAGTTAGAATCATGAAAATAATAATCCAACTTGTGCTTATGGCTGATAGTCAAACACTGGTTGAAATTCAGTCAAGTCTCTAGGGATTTTCAGTTTTCAGTAACCAAGCCATTGTCCACTCACCTGAGTTTGCCACATTTTCATTTATCACAATTGCAGCAGCTGAACAAATATCTTTGGGGTTTTGCCATATATTCATATCTTCTAGCCAATTTTCTTCATTTTCAAAAAAGGAACCAATATGTATTCTTCAATAGAGACTTTTATTGACTCAGTCATTTATTCATTATGAATAATCATTACTAATGATGATTAACCATTCATGCATTCATTAATTTAATGTACCAGGCAATGTTCTGTCATGAGCTTCATCCCTACACAAGCTCAGTACATGTTGATGGAATTTCGATGTTGTATTGGCAAATCCTCCCAGTCTCTAGCTTTGGAAATTTTGCTGTCTTTACTGGGAGGTGGGTGTGTGAATGTCATTGACCTAGTCCTTTTTGTCATCTGAGCTGGTGCATTGACCAGCTTTGATGCAGAGCCATCAAGAACATTAGAGCTCTATTATCTTCAGTGCACCAGGGCGTGTTGTGTGAGACCAAAACACCGATGTACCAACAGGGGAAGAAAGGAATGCAGATTTTTACATTGCAATAAAGCTCCTATCAAGCACCCTATGAAGACTCAGAACAACTGAACGAATATCTGAGCTGTAAGATTGTATTTACTCTGACTTTCCTGTCGCTGGGAAATGTTTGTGTATACCAAAATCACCAGCTAATGCAAACCATTCAAAATACAAGGAAGAAGGAAACATAAACAGGGAAACAGAAACATCCTGTCAACCTACCCACAGTGTACTAATTATGTGTAAACCTGTACTGAGTATCAGATGTATATTGAGCACTTCTCTATCCCTTTCCCTACTTGGACTGTTTCTCAGCCAATCAACACAGCCCAAGGATGAAACAGGTTCAACATAATTGATGACATCATAATTAGTCATCATTGTCACTGTCATCATAGCAGACACTCATGTAGGTCTGCCATGTGCCCCAAAGACTACACATGTCACCTGTAATTCTTTGTAGCCACACTATAGGTGAGTTACTATTATTATTCCCATGGTTCAAATGAAGGAAATGATGTACAAAGAGAGTAAAGGACAGTATCAAATAGGTGTCAGATCTGGGGTTTGACTTCAGTTCTATCTAAGGCAGGTCAACTGCTAAGTGGATCACTTGCTCATCTGAAAATTGCAATATGACTGATTTGAGGGCAATTTGCTTTAGCCAATTGAGTTGGTGAGACAAAAGCTGGTAATTGGTTGAGTTTGGGGTCTTAATTTAAACCAACCTGTAATCAGATGCTCTCATGAGTATGGACCTGCATTATAGAATAACAGACCCATGAGTTCTGAGAATCAGCCAACACCATTGATTTCTCAACTTTCCTCTTGAAGCTCTGTCCTTTAGTGACATCAAAGGTCTAACTGAAATGAAAGAAGCCTCTTTCCTATCTCCTGCTTGGGTTGTGAGAAAATGGGACAGAACAAGATTCATTCAGGAATCAAATTGAAACTATACTACAAAGCTACTGTGATAAAAACAGCATGGTACTGGCAAAGAAACAGACCCGAAGATCAGTGGAATAGATTAGAAGATGCAGAAACAACTCCAGACATACTCAGCCACCTCATCTTTGACAAAGGAGCCAATTGCCC
>NW_004624747.1:14600344-14641854 GCF_000247695.1 Heterocephalus glaber | reverse complement strand
ATATATATATATATATATATATATATATATATATATTTCATTCAGGACAAGCTTCTTGATCACAGCCTGGTCACTTCTTCATTGCTTCTTCCCAGGAAGCCTGACCCACCTTCTACTTTTGCCCAGGGCATCAATGACATCCAATGACAACTTTTTATTTTCATTTGGGCACCAAGGGTCAGGCTTCCCCTATGCCATGATAGAAATAACTAACAAGCATGCAAAAGTTTTTATAACTTAAAACAAGTTGAATTTAAAGAATGGATGCATACTTTTGCTTTTCCCTTGTTGTAACTCATAGAAACTATCTTATAGGTATGGGATGGCACAAGTCTTATGGTGCTGTGATTCTCATGTGACAATTAACATCTGTACCTGCTCTCCATGAGTAAAGGAAATAATGTATCTAGGCCTCTGTCTGTGAGAAAGGAAGCAGTGACACAGAAGATGCCTAGGAAGGGATTATCCATTGGTTCCCTGGATAAGGCCAACACCTAAAGGGTCAGTTAAAAGAAAGAATGTCCCAGATAGACAGGATGTGCTGAAAAATCTCTGGAGGAACACGTTAACCCAGTGTGGCCATGGTGTAACAATGGCTGGAAGGTCAAATGCAAGGAGGAAAGTATAAGAAACTGAGGTTGGAGGGATTATGCAAGGGCCAGGATATGGAGAATTGCCTTATAATAGGAGCTCTGATCGTGTTAAAGGTTGTAGAATGAGCATAGATTTGAGGAGAAAGATTTCTATCTTCAGGAAAGATATTTATTTAGGGAAAGACTGCAAGTATTTTCGCTTATGTGTTAAAATTCTCATTTCATAATCAGCTTATGGTTGATACTTTTGTGCCAAATAGAGTCCTCCCTCAGACACTCTAGTAATCTAATATGCCTTACAGGAATATTAATAGATGAAATTTTATCTACATTTCCATATCTTCTACATCACTGGTGCCATTTTCCCCTAAATCTTCAGGATCAGTTTTTAAAGTAAACCAGCCTACTTGTGATTCTCTTTTGTGTTCAAGACCTTCCTACACATTCCCTCTTTCATCTTTCAGTAGAATCCCTGAAAACATCTTTGGGTTGGTGTAGGTGTGTAAAAGGAATCATCAAAAGCATACATGTTATTAGGAGAACACAAGCATCCTGGACTGAAACTACTACTTCTGCCTTCCACTTCTACAGACCATGTGGACAATGTCCTTTGTCCACCCTAGTCTAGATTAGCAGAGAAACTTTTCTTCTGGATTTTACTCTAATTTTCCTTTAAATGCCAAGGGCATTGGGGAAATGGTCCTTTCAAAGAGAGAGGAGGTACAATCTTTCTCATGGTCTCAAGAAAAGAGAGAACAGACCGGGAGGGATGAAGAAGGCAAGGAGGAAGAGGAAAAAGAAGAGAGGAGGAGGAACAGGAGAAGAATTGGAGAGAGGACAGGAGGTGCAGAAGAAAAAGAAGACATGGCGGAGGAGGAGGAGGAGGAGGTAAGGAGAGGATGAGATGAAGCTGAAAAGGGGAGAAGGAAGGATGGAGGAGGAGCACAAGCAAGAAGGATGGGGAGAGGAGGAAAGGAAGATGAGGAAAAAAAAGGTAGAAGAGGAAAAGAAAAGGCAATGAGGACTGAAAAGAGGAGGGAGAACATGGAGGAGGTGGAGGGGAGGAGCAGGAGAATGGGGGGAGATGGTGGGAAGACAGAGAAGAGGAGGGAGAGGAGGAAGGGGGGCGCAGATGATGGGCAACCTTGGACTAGAGGACCACCGCCCAACAAGTCCTTGTCCTGCTCATTCTCTAGGAAGTTTTCCCTATCCTGTGAATGAATAGTGAAGGGGGCCCAGGGATTCAGCTCATTGGTTCCGCCACCTGCCTTGCAAGTGCAGGGTCCCAAGTTTGATCCCCGGTGCTAAAAAAAAAAAAAAAAAAAAAAAAAAAAAAAGTGCAGGCGAAGTGTGAGTGTGACAGAACAAACTTGCTTCTACTTTTGAGTTTTCTCTCCTGTGAACCAAAATTTCTTACCAACCCGGCATCTGACAGTTACTTTAAGGAGAAATGATGAGGTCAGCAATTTGTGCCTGGAGGAGGAGAATAGAAGCCTTGCGTATCATATTCAGGGGGCTTCCTAGGGCAAGGAATTATGCCTTCCTTGGCTTTTGAGGGGCTAAACACTCTGGTCTCTCTGAGAGGAATTTACTGTAGGCTGTGCTCTGAGGGAGGACTTATCACATTAACCAAGTATCTTACCAGATTCTACAAAGCTGAAAAAAAAAACCTCTTTGGAACATAACTGCTAAAATTATTTGCAGGGGTGGAACATATGCTAAGAAGGTGTGGCCGTGGTAGGTGACACTACATATGGACTTTGTATCAGTTAGTTTCACTGCATAACAAACCACGTCAAGTGTAACTTACTTCAAACAACAGGCACTTATTAGTGCTTACTTATCTGCAGGGTTCTGGGCAGTTCTGTCTTTGCAAGATGGGCTGGTCTCAGCTGGGCTTGCTCATGAATCTGTGGTCCTATTGAGGCTAGCTAGAGGCTTTCTGCTCTGAGATGGTCTCATTCACTTGTCTAGAACTTACCAGCTATGTGGTAAGATGACAGGTGGTAACTGGCTGTGTATCTCTCATCTTCTCATATTGCAGCCCAAGCTTATTTCCAAGAGAGAGTAGGAGTAGAAAGGTGCCATGCCTTGACTTCTTGTGCTTTAGCTTTAGAACTGACACCCATTCATTTCTGCTGCATTGTTTCAGCCTGAACAAGACCAGCCCATATCAAGGTTTGGAAAAGAATCCTTCTTCCTGATGCAAAGAGCTCCAATCACATTGCAAAAGATGTGCATAGAGGGGACTGCAGAACTGTGGATATTTTTGCAATTGATCTGCCACAGAGCTTAAGAAAGCAAAAGGTTTCTCAGAGATATAAAATCTGTGAAGTGAGTTTCATAACCTATGTAACTGACTTCATGAATTTTTGACAGATCTATCACATTTATGAAAGTTATAAGAGATTTTCCTCCTCTGGGGAAGAAGAATAGGATGAGATGGTGGAGCACATCCTCCCTCGACATCCCCCATCTACTTCATAATGCTGGGACGAGGCCCAGCCCATGTCCCTAACACCTTTCATTCATGTTGGATGGAGTCAATGGGATGAGATCAACCAGATGGAAAAAGAAATGCCAGGATGTGAATGTGGTGTCAGAGGAACGAACCCAGATTCTCGCTCAGCTTCCTGATTCTGCCAGCTGCTGGTGCCCCCTCCAGATGGATGAATCGGAGCCTTTCCAGGGTGCTCAGCTCAAGATTGCTATTGTCACACAGTTATTTAATACGGGAAAATTTTAATCACGTTTGTTTTTCCATGTTTCGTCCTAACAACAAATCATTTTTAATGGGAGACAAGGAGGTGGAAAAGAAGATGTAGCAAATCTTGGCTGGCATTTTTATCACCATTCTCAGATCTTTGGTCCCAGGGCTGGATTTGCCACTAACTGCAAATCATCCTGATTGAATGAGATGCATGGGTACTAGGAAGAGGGATCCACCTGAGGGTCTCCTGAAGGACTCATGTGGCCCCCTGCCTCCCATTTGTCTACTACCCCCAAGTAAAAATTTGGGGACAGCTACTATGTGGCAGATGTCATATTTTAATCCTCTCTATGATCTTTCAGGCTAGATGAGTGTTTTCTTCTCTTGACTGCATAGAAACTGATACTCTGAGGTCTCCAGTGACTTGTTCACGTTCACCTAGCAAGTAAATCACACAGCGGGGGGTTAAACCCAGATCAGTCTGACGTGAGAGCCTGTGTCTTTAACATGGCACCAGGCTGGTCTTTTTACAAATTCTAAGACATTTCAAATTTCTTGGTAGTTATAATTTCCTTCGGAGGAGTCTTTTCCTAAGCATGCTACATACACAGGAAGATTCACCTCACCATTAGTAAATAAGTCACTCAAGGCCTTGCGTCTGAGCCCTAGAGGGGCCAAGACAAGACACCAAGTCTCTTGACTCCTTGTCCATGTTTCCTCTATTATAACACAGATGTTATGGTCCTTTACCTTTAATAAATAAGACAGAACCCTGTGATCCCTGGCCTTGACTAAATCCTCGCCTAGATCACCTGAGGTATGTGGATCTCTACGGTAGAAAGACAACTATTGCTAGTACTCCAAAGGAACTCTGTGTTTCTCAAATGGAATCATGATGATGAGTCATATCACTTTTACTTATTTTATTTTTCAATTATACTTACCTTTTCAATTATACAAATACTACTTGACTACATCTGGAGTATTTAAAAGCAATTCCAAGACATTATAACATTTTACTCAAAGACACTCTAGTGAACATCTCCAACCATCTCCAACAGATGACTCATTTTGAATAGAACATATTCAAAATCATGTAGCTTATTGTGTCCTTAATTTATTCACTTGTAAAGTGCCATGAAATGCTGAGAAAGTTCATTAAAGAGTCATAAATGAGGAATTGCAGTCAAAGATGTAGGTGAAGAGCCAGCAAATATTACTGCATAAATCAAGGGATAGGAGAATTTCAACCAAAGGCAGGTGATCAACAGCATCAAATATTACCCAAAACTAAAGGAAAATAAAAGCTTAAAAGTGACAATTGAATTTTATATTGGGGGTCCCCAGGCATCATCAGAGCTATTTTGATGAAACTATGGCATTGAAAGCCAGATGGTAGAGGAAGTGAAGGATGAAGAAGTAAAAATACTGAGTACAGAGTGTATTTTATAGTCATTCAACTGAATAGTAGAAAGTTGGAAGAAGCCGGGATTGAATGACAGTGCTCTTAAAGATGGAGAAATGTGAATTTATAGCTGTAAGGGAGGACACAGTTAAGACGGTGAGATTGAAAGTGTAAGGAGAGATAAGGGACAATTGGTGGAACAGGATCCTGCTGAAGAGAAGGCTTGGTATCAAAGCATGTGGTGATGAGTGGGCATTAGAATGGGGGCAGAGCTCTTCAGTCTAACACATATTTATGGAGCTCATCTTAAATGTGCTGTGCAGGACAATGGGAGGTATGATGGAAAAGAAGTCCTGGCCTTCTCCTCAAAGTTTTCATAGTTCATTGGGTACTAAGAACCAACAAAAGCCAGGTATGATGCAGGTATCTAAGCCAGTTCTGGAGAAAGGATCGGAGAAGAATCCCCAAAAGAAAGACTCTGGGACCTGTGTACAAGAGGCAGTGTGAGAGGAAGGAGGAAAGGTTCTTAGAAGAAGGAACAATGTTTGCAAAGGCCTGGAGGCCAAAGCAGTGGGATTTTCCTTCTACCTCCAGAAAGAGCTGATGTAGGTAAGGATGGGGAAGGACGCAGGTGAGTTTGGAGGTGAAAGGCGGATTTGCTGCGTGCCACGTATAATGAACAGCTTATGTTTTCTTGGAGAGTTTGATGCTGGGAGAGCCCAGAGAGGTGATAGAGATGTACTGAGGAAGGGTCACACGAGTGGAGCTGAGATGGGTCAGTTATGTGTTTGAAGGACAGGCTGTGATTTCTGCTCTGTAGAAGTTTCTCTACTTCCCATCTCCACTGTCCAAGTGATTCTCACCTCTCCTTGGTCCACCAAAAAAGCCCCCCCTTTTGATTTCTGCCCAGCCATTCTTGCCTCTTCCATTTCCTTCTCTATGCAACAGTCTTTTAAATACTATAGATTGCGTGCCTGACTTGTTTAAAGACCTCTGGTAACCTCCAACTGCACTTAGAAAAAAAAAATCTGTATCCTTTGCCACATCATATGAAGTCCTGCGTGATTTCCTTGCCCAGATCCGCAGCCTCATCCAGAGACTCTTGTTGCCCATGCTCTAGCCATTCTCCTTTCTCTTCTCCAGACCCACCTCGCTTCCTCTTGCCTTCTGGCCTTTGCAGATGTGACCTTCTATGAGTGGATCACTCTTGGGGTCCCCTGACCCCTCCCCAGCCTAGTTAACTGCACATGAGCCACTCTTTGGACCTTTTCTCAGGCATCACTAACTGCAGGAATGGCCACATGGCCTCCTTCACAGCACTCACAGTGTGATATACCACTTCGTCCACTGTGGACACTTAATAAAGTGACGAGTTTACATTTCAGGGTCTAGTTATTTCACTGACATCCTTCTCAACTACTACTGTCAGATTTGTGAGAGCAGAAACAATGTCTGTTTTCCTCCTCCCTGTTATGACCCCAAGATCCATCTGACACACATTAAGCACTCAATAAATACTTTATGAAGTAATGGATAGATACATGGATATTAGTAATCCTTGAAAAACCATCGTATCCTTAGCAAATCCTGTAAGATTAATTCAATACAGTTTCATCTAAGCATGAGTAAATTTTCTCTCCCAAACATGTAGGTGGTAGTTTTCATCTTTTTGTGTAACTATATCAACCCTTTACATGCCCGTGCACATATGCGGGTGTGCACAACCCCAACCCCAATAAACACGTCATTTAGACAAGAGAGAGAAGGCATGCTTTCATCAAATCCAGGCCTGCAAACAGGAGGCAAAGCAGCCCTCATTGCTTTAGCACACATGTTTATTGATGATGCAGATTAAACTTTAATCATATTGCACCGTTTCAATTTCCAATTGAAATTGAAAGTCTGAGCCACGTACGGGTTTTTATTACCCTCCACTTAGGCTGCTGATGGAAGCAATCGGAGGGGAGCCATCTTCCTGGGCCTCAGGTGGGGCAACTGGGCCATCCATCACATTAATACTGCAACGTAGGAAAGGAAGTAAGGCACAATAGGAGATGAGATGGGTTAGGAGCAGTTTAGTGAGCGAGGGGGCCTCCTCGTCAGGTCAGGCTGGTGCGCGGTGTGACGAGGTTCCAAAGCGGAGGAGCCTCTGCCTTCAGTCATCCCCCTGGCATGCGCCAGTAGCAGGTGCTTTCAGAAGCAAAAGAAAACGCCATTCAACCATGCTTTCGAAAACAGCTGCAATGGCGGAAGTTCCACCCAAGAAAAATTATGGCTTTTGTGTGCGAGCGTTTTAAGATATGGATCCCTAAGGGTAGCAGACACTGCAGAAAAGGATTACAATTGATGTTAAACCAGATGACTTTATTTTGGTACATTTATTTAGTATTATAATAGCACCTGTTAAAAACATGACTATATCCTAGCAAATACAGAACGTCATTCACAGCTGAGCTCCTTCCTCCTCCTCCTCCTCCTCCTCCTCCTCTTCTTCATCTTTGTCTTCTACTGGAAAGTTCACTTATCTCTTTGGGGATGATATCTATGAGGCTGTCTTGGGTATCAAGGCAATATTAAACCAAGAAGTAGAAGCTAAGCAAGCCTCTATGCTCATAGGTGAGAATGATATCACTTAAGTAGCATTTACTGAGCACCTACTATGTGCCATCTCTGTGTTGAGTACTTACCTAGTTTGCATAACAACTATATGAAGTATTAGTAGTAATAAATAAGGATAAAGTACTCATTTATCACTTAGCATATGGAAAGTACCCAATACATACTAGCTCTTATTTATTGCTACTATTGTTCTATTATACTCTTGGTAGAAATGAAGAACCAGAGCTGTAAGATAACTTAGTCAAGGTCACACAGCTAGGAAGTAGCATAGCTATGATTGACATCAAGTTCTCTGCCCTCATTGCCTGGATCTTTAACCTCTGTACACTGCTGCCTCCCCATTTAGAAACCCTAATCTGAGACATGTAATGCATGATTGTTAATTCTATTCACCCTGCTGTGTCATAGAATTTATTCCTCCTATCAAACTATAACATTTCACACATTGAAATACTTGTCCCCTCCTCCTTTCCTGCCCTCTCCAGTTTCTGGTAACTACTATTCTATTTTGGATGAACTCATCATAAAGAAATTCTAAAACATTTGAGAAGTGTCTATTCATTTCACTTGTCTATTTTTTGAGTGGGTCTTTTATTTAAGGACATCTAATTTTTTGTGTTCTTTATATATTCTAGATATTAGTCCTCTGTCAGAGGAGTATCTGTAAAAAAATTTTTCCCATTCTGTATGTTGTTTCTGCATTCTGCTGGTTGTTTCCTTTGCTGTGCAGAAGTTTTTAATTTGATGTAATCCTTTCTGCTGATCCTTGATATTACTTCCTGTTCAGTTGGGGTTCTGTTCAGAAATTTCTTGCCTATGCCTATGTCCTCAACAGTTTTACCAATTTTATGTTCCAGTAGATTCAGTGTTTTTGTTTTTATATCTATGTCTTTGACCCATTTTGATTTGATTTTCGTATATAGTGAGAGATATGGATCTACATTCATTCTTCTGTATCTGGACAACCCATTTTCCCAACCTCATTTGTTAAAGAGGCTATCTTTTCTCTAGAGTATGCTTTTGGCCACTTTGTCAAAGATTAGGTGATAGATATGCTAATTACTTTATCTGACCATTACCCAATATATACTATGAATCAAAACATCACACAGTGCCTCACAAATATGTACAAATATTATGCTTTGATCAAAAATATTTTAAATAAAAAATTAAGTTAATCAAGAAACTATGCTCTGAGGAAGAGGCCAGTGAGAAAACCCACTTTTATTGGAAGAAAAAGGGTGGAGTTGATAACCAGTTGAAGAATTCTTCTCTCATAATACATTAGAGGATGGATATGTAGCTGTCTATCCACTTTGGAGTAGATTTTTTGCAATTCAAGGATGAAAGGATGCAGCCCAGTCCTCAGAAGACTAAGTCTGCAGGAAATGTCATGGTTTATTTTGCAGGGCTTTGCCCAGCACCTCAATCTATTTCACTGCAACCTGCTTGCTCACACCTTTGTCCCAATGTGAGAACCTACTGCAGATGGCATCCTGGCTTCTAGCTACAAGCTATTTTCCCTTATTGTGGCTTTATTGTTGCTCAGTTCCACCAAAACACTATGAAAAACCTGCTTGAGTTCCATCTCATAAATCTTTAAAGACTAGGCTCTCTTCTTTCACTTAAGACAAATATGTAGAATCCCCATGCCACTGACAGGTAGAAGAGGGAAGTGAGGAAAGGTGATCTCAGCTAAAACACACAAAATCCTTGCAGGAGATCAAAAGATAAATAGCTCCATTTACCTGCATTGTAAGATCACAATCCAGACCATGTTCTGAGTATTTCACTAGGAACCTTGGATAGAATATCTTGCTTAATTCTTACAAATACACTCCAAAGGAAGTGGAATAATCTCCATTTTATAGAAGAAGATAGCATCTCTGAGAGGCTATGACACTTGTCCATAATCACACAGCTAGAATCTCAGGGCACAAATGTGCAGGTCTGATTCAAAAGTACATGGTCTTTCAACTCTGCAACACTGTTTCTCTTTTCTATTATGAATTTTAATTTCTCTTACCTTTTTGAATAGGCAATATATGCAAATGTTGTAAAATTCAAAGGTATAGCGGTATGTAGAGAAGTTTCCTTCCTCTAACTCTATTTTATTCTAAAATCTACTTGTGAAGACCACCCTTCCCAGAGAGTATAAAAATCTGCCTGTGAACACCCCATGGAGAGGTCCGAGGAAATTTCCCTCCCTGAGTTTCCAGGTCAGCTTGGCAGCCAGGAAAAGCACCTCAGAGGCAAACTTATTGGCATAAGCAGGACAGTGTGATAGATATCTTTCTAGCTGGATACAAATGCTTTGGGACCCCAGCCACAATATTTCCAGATATTAGAGAGAGAAAACAATGGATACCTGAAAGACTGAGGTGGTATTTGACCTGTCCTTTGAAGTGTGAAATGTGCACAAAACATTAGGGAGGAGAGTTCTAGAAGAAGGCCATCAGGTTTATGCTTTTTCTGCCTCAGGGTCATTCCAGAGACCTTTTCACTTTTTTCTCCTCTTGCCAGATCGTGTCAATCCCAGATGAAATAGCCATCTTTTTTTTTTTGGTACTGGGGATTGAACTCAGGTCCTTGCGCTTGTGCAGCAGGTGGCGAAACCACTGAGCTAAATCCCTGTGCCCTGAAATAGCCATCTTTAAGGACACCTTTCATGATAATTCATCCCATGTGAGATATTCCTCTTACCTGGACTTTGATGTGCTTTTTGGTTTAGGCTGCACTTAACACACTTTCATTTATCTGGGTAGTTCTCTGACTGTCTGGCCCCTCTTCTAGACTGGAAGCCCTGTGTTAGCTAGGACTGTGTCTGTCTTGTTCAGTTTCATCTCCAAGCACATAGCTGAGAATCAATGACCTGGGTTCAGTACTCACTAGGGCATTCACCAGCTGAATGATCTTGTTATGTTTTTATAAGAATAAAATATTTTGTGACATTTTATAAACAAATTTTATAACACTTGATAAACATTTTATAACACTTTTTAAGTGTCAGGTACCAATCTAAATGCTTCTGCATATCACAGCTCACTTAATATATATAACAACCATTTGACATAGGTACCACCGCCCCCATTTTACAGATGGGAATACTGAGGCCAAGTATGAAAGGCAGACTTGTAAAACAATCTTCAATGATTTCTACCTCCTGCAACTCATGCCCTTTCTTTATCCCACCCTCTGTGTGTATGCTGAGCCAGGGAATTGCTTCTAACCAGTGAAATATGGGAAAGATGATGGGTTATTGCCTCCATGATTACATTACAATGATTGTGACTTTGGTCTCACTTTCAGATTATTTCAACTGGCTTCTCAGCTTGTAGACTTTAATGAAACAAGCTGCCACCTGAAAAGGGCCATGTGAAAAGAAATCAGGGGAGCATCTGACTAACAGTCACGTAGGAACTTAGCTCTGCTGTCCAACAACACCTGAGAAACTGAATGCTGTTGAGCTTGAATGAGGTTGAAGGCAGATTCTCCTCCAACCATCCATGGAGATGATTGGAGCCATCACTGACCTCTTGATTTATGTCCAAATGAGAGGACACAGCAAGGCTATGCTCATTTCCCTACCCACAGAGACCATGGGGTCATAAATGTGTGTTGTTTAAAGTTTTGGGGCTGTTTGTTACACAGCAATAGAGGACTAATACAATCAGAAAGAAAAGTCACTTGCTCAAAATCAGTTAGTAAGTAGAGAATCTGAATCTGAAACTGGGGGTTAGACTCAGGAAAAGTTCAAGTTCTTAAGCACCACATGCACTATATTTGGCTGCCTTCCTATAATATAGAAACAGACACTACTGGTGCATATTTCAAAAGTTTTTCTAAAGATACTATGGCTATAAAATGCTCAGCAGAGTACACTTTGTGTTTAACAAATGTTAACTATAATTATTATTATCTTGGGTGTTATTTGGGAACTTTTTGGGGGAGGTACTGGGAATCAAACTCAGGACCTTACACTTGCAAGGCAGGCTACCACACCACTGAGCTAAATCCTCTGTCCCTCTTCGTTGTTATTTGGTACCTTCAAGACACGAACAAGGAAATGAGACAGCCCTTTAAACATGAAGGCTAAAAAGGTGCTCACAGAAGCTTTAAGAGAGTGACTGCTTTCCCTCATTAAGAACCATTTCAAGGAGGGTATTTAATAAAGCATTTATGAGCCACAACCACCTGGGAGACTGAAATAGCATCTCCTGGATGACCCACAAGTTAGGTAGACATACTTCTTTGGCTTTTCTTCCTCCCTCTCAGTTTCTCCTAGGAAACCCCAGAGAACAAGGAGAGAAGGAATTGTCTGAAACTAAGTAGACATTATAGTTGGGAAAGCATAGGTTTGAGAATTCTAAACAACACTCCCAGGGAGGTATTTTCCTCAGGAGACAGAGCATCAGAAACAGATCTGGACTAGGCATTTTATAGGCTGCTTCCTCCCTTATCCTTTTCAGGAACCATGGGACAGAGAATGTCACAGGAGGATGTACCCAATGGAAAGCATCTACCATCATTCTCTGACTGTCAGGCATTCCCAGACTGTGGACTAGGGGATTCCATGGGCTTATATAGTGGTTGAGGATAGCATGTACTGACAGTCCCTGACTTGTGGACCTCAAAGAAGAGGACATGTACCCACCCTGAGACCTGCCCCTTGGCTCCCTAATCATAGTAGATTCTGATGATAGAAAAGTTGTAGGATTATTACCAGGAAGGACTAATATTCAAACAGAATTGGAATGCATTCTTCCCAAGAGTGTAAAAAAGTGAAATGTATTCTGGTTCCCTCTTTATCTGCCTCACCAAAGCTTTACATGAAGCTGAACTGTCCATGTTTACATTATGGCCTTTATCATCTTTTCTCAGTTAATGTTTTGCTATATCTAACTTCTCTGATTCTATTTGCTTTGCCTTTCTAGATAAAGACCTAGTTTTCACTTTGGTATGTATATATGCTCCAAAAAATTTAAGATTCTTGATATACAACTGCTGGCCTTTGAGAAAACACAATACATTTAGAATATTATGAGAATCCAAGGAATTCAGAATATTGCAAGACACCGATGGCTGGTTTGTTAGTAGCATACTTTGAAATGTCGAAACTTATATCCAAGGAAGTCAATGCCTGAATTCTTTCCTTAGGTGTCATTTCTTCTACTTTTTCATTATATAGTTCAAGTTGTTATGGTGAAGGGCAGCTAGACTATTGAGACTCTTGAAGGAAGTATATCTATGTGGAGGAATTCATCTATCAGTCAGGTTAGGGATGCCAAATAGTCTGCTCCTACGGTCCAGTCAATCAGACATCATATTATTAATAAAATATCTAAATGTTACCTAACTTAGGTAGCCTTGCCAGGTCTTCTAAGTACACAGGGATTTAGTAGGTGTTGGAAAACTATGATTCATAGTCCAAATTCAGCCAACCACTGTTTTGTAAATAGTTTTGTTGGGGCACAGTCGTACCTATTTGTTTACATGTTATCTGAGATTGCTTTCATACTATCATAGAAGAGTTGAATGGTCATGCCAGGGATTTTATGGCTTGTGATGTCTAAAGGATTTGTTATCTGACTCCTTAAGTAACTTTTCCAACCCCTCATGGGTTCGTGACTACGGAATAAGTGGTGTTATGTTGCAGTGTGAGTCTAGAAAGATGAATTCTGGATATCTCAGCTAATATCTCATCACCTTGACTAACTAGCTGAGCTAACCTAAATGCACCTATGCCATATTTTGTTCTACCTCCTCATTTGTAAAATGCAGGCCCTTCTGTCCATACAATGACATCCTCCTTTAGGAGAGGGGCAACAATTCTTTAACCTTTCTTTCCTTCCCCCCATTTGGTCCCAGAAGAGTCCTGCAATATACATCAGGAGCTGAATAAACGTTTGTGCAGTGAATGAGTATCCCACATTTTTACCTCGCAGCTTCAGTAGGCTCAGATGTATACTAGCACACACAGTTTGAAAAATAGAACATGTTTTGGGAACAAGAGATTTTTAGACATGTCCTTGACAGCTAAGACCAGCAAAAATAGGGATTGGTTCACATGTTTTTCACCTTGATCTTTGCTGGATTCCCTTTGTTTCCTTTCAGCTCTTTCAGTTGCAAGAAACAGACTCCTTCAAGTTACCTCAGCGACAGAGGTTTATTATTAGGACAACTGTGAACTGTAATTAGAACGGGGAAGTTGTCAGCACTGATGGCTGTTTTAGGAACTAGACCCTCCTTTATTCTTTCTCATGCTCTCTCTTGTTCTGATTATTGGTCTAATTCTGTTTTCTCTCTATTGTCCAGGTTCTTCACGTTCTTCATCTTGTCTGCACACATAGAAACTTATTTTGTTCATGATACTGTCTTTTGCATCACAAGGTGTCTTTTCGTCTTCAGATCCTGCACTAGCTAGCTTAGTTTCCCACCTTTATACTTCTCAGTAACACAGAGGAATCTGATTGGCCAAATATCCTTTGGTTCCAGATTGCACAGGTCATAAATCATTGGCCATATTTTGGATTTATCATCCTTGGGTCACACACAGTCCACACAATGCTGAACTAGCTGGAGGGGTGTTAGGAGGCTGCCAAAGTAATGGGGTATATGGGGAAGACTTTTCTTTCTTTCTTTCTTTCTTTCTTTCTTTCTTTCTTTCTTTCTTTCTTGTTTCTTTCTTTTTCTTTTGAGACAGAGTCTTCCTTTGTAGTGCAGGTTGGCCTTGAATTCACTATGTAACCCAGGCTGACTTCAAACTCACAGCGATCTTCCTGTCTCAGCCTCCTATCTCTTCTCGGCCTTTTGGCTAAGATCAAGTGTAGTATCTGTCTCAGCCTCCTGAGTGCTGGTATTATAGATGTGCACCACTGTGCCCAGCAAGACCGTTTTCTTAAATGGGAGTCTAGGGTCAAGCACTGAATGGCCTCCCCAGTATGAGGCCACATTACTCTTTTTCTCTTTGCTCGTACTTCTTCCTTTAGGCCCTTTCTAATATCTGATTCAGAAAAAGAACTTAATATTACATTAATTAACATATAAGTGTTATAAATTAAAAATGGAAGACCAGTGTCACAAACTTTCAATTTGATTCCCAATTTAAAGTGTGACCATAGGGCTTAATTGAAAACTAGACTGATTAAGAGATTCCGGGAGAGTTGAGTGGATCATGGAGGTGCTATACTCATCAGTGGATTAATCCACTGATGTTCACGGCTGAATCCAGTGTTAGGAAGTGGGGTGCAGATGGAAGTGGGGCAGGGGGTGGCCTTTGGAGGGGATGTCTCTTGCTGGCACTGTCCCTGTGCTTTGCTTCTTGGCTGCCATAAAGTGAGCAGTTTTGCTCCACCATGCCCTTCCATGATGATGTTCCTGCCTTGGAACCAGCAACCATGGGCTGAACCTCTGAAACCATGGGCCAAATTAAAACTCTCCTTCTTTAAATTGTGGAATTGGATATTGTGTCTTAGCATCTAATACATATGTGACACTGGAAAACTATGAGATTTTCAGACATGGTGTCCTTACAATGTCCTCGAATCTTGCTCTCTGTGCATCCTGTGATGTTGGGCCAGTGTGCAGTGATGTCAGGAATCTTGTGGCTGAGTCTCTGCACCCTCTGGAAAAATGAGACAGAGAGGTCAGGCTAAAGAAAAACTTGTATGAATAAAGCCTTTTCAATCCTACCAGTCATGCAGGATCCCTGCTTCTCTACCTGAGGCTAAGTTGTTTAGGATCATTTAGTTTACAGGAGATGGAGCCAAGCAAAATAAGCAAGATATTGGTTTCTTTTGGCTGATCTTTACTGTTGGCTTCTCAACATTACTGAATTTCTCATAATTGTCACTAATTTTTCTCCACCACCCTCCTTTTCTACTTGGTATTAATCCATTTAGGTTCTTTCCTTTGGAAGAGGCTAAAAAAAATGTGATAAATTACCTGTGTCGTTGGGAGAGTTTGGAAGCTCGGATGATGTCTAACTTCTTGCTCTCCAATTAAAAAATATCAGAGATCTTGGGCTGTAAACTATAGAAACAGATTCAGGCTAATTTAAACAGAAAATGAATTTATTAGAAGGATATTAAATTACAGAATCAATGAGAAGGCTGGCAAACTCATATCAGAGGAAGAAGGAAATGCTGTAGCAGTGTGAACAGGACAACACTCTTGACAGAGTGTTGCTGTGCAAGAAACAATGTCAACCCCCTTTTCCTCCTTCTGGCACTCCACTGAAGATCCACAAAAGCCATGGAAGGAAAGGGCTTATTGGCCACAATGCGGTCGTATACCCTTGAATGAGGGAGGCAAATTGCCTTGACTTTTGGTTTTAATATGATTATATACATTCAGGGAGAAGAAATCTGAAAGGAAATTAAGCAGCTATGATTAAAATTAGAAAGAATAGATGCTGAGCTACCAAAAGCCAAGAGATGTCCTGTTCTCCAAAACAGAGACTTTAACAGTAGAGATCTTTAAAAAAAAAACAGAGATGGGGATCTCATGGGCAGAGGGCTGTGCATTCAGACCCCACCTCTTCAGAATCAGGTAGCATTTTGTCAGATGCTTCACACATTGTGAGATATGAGTGGTGTTCTTTGCTCCCAAGACAGTTTCTGTTCACTGAAGCCAGACCAGCGCCTAATCAGAGCAGACAGATATCTACAAGCTGTGATTTGATGAGTTCTCGGAAGTCACCCTCTCAACACTATCCTTTAGCTTGTGGCCACTTTTTGATGCCTAGAATCACACCACGCCTGAGACATCTCTTTGGATTTGGTGTTGCTGGCGCCAATCTTCATATTCAAATGGCAAATGCCTTGGAAAGAGCAGCATCTTGCATCCTTCATATCTGAGATTGACTAAAATTTCAACTCATTTGCATTAAATCAATACAAGAGAAAAAATATGGACCACTTACTGTACCCAGACAGTATACTATGCTGTGTGCTAATGTTAAGCAAGATAGAAACAATATCTGAACTCTTGGGCCTTACAGACTAGCAGATAGGACAGGTACATCAAAATACAATGATAAATTGACAAGAGCAATATGCTGGGGGTGGGAGGGGGTGGTATGGTGCGGAGAGCCACAGAATAGAGGGTGTCTAGAAAAGAAGATTTTCTTTGTAACTTCTGTTCTTGAGACAGGGTCTCACTCTGTGGCCCACCTGGAACTTGCAGTCCTCCTGCTCACCCTCCCAGGTTCTAGGATTACAGGATTACCACTGAGCTTGGCTGAGATCTGTGACATTAGAAGTGTGGTTCTTCCACGACCAACCTTCTGTGGAGCATTCTCCATGGTGCTGCACATCTCAACAGGACTACTTTTCTAAGAATCCCAACAAGGAATGTGTGACCTGAGTTCTACACTTCTGGCAGATCTGTGTGTTTGAAAACAAGTATGAAAAGCCTTGGCGATTCCACAGGCTGCACACCAACATGTGGTAAAATGACCCAGACTGTTTTACCAAGCTGTTTGCCCTTTATCTTGTAATAAAATATTACTTTAGTATTCTTTTATTTTCTTCCAGATCATTAATCCTCATTATTTTGGAGTGTAAACATTTTTGTATGAATATCAGAGTGAGTGGCATCAAAGAGTGAGTCTGTCAAGACTGTGATATATGAGTTTAAATTTTTCCTTGCCTGTATTTTCTTTAATTTTAAGGGGTCTATTTCTCCCTTTTCACACTCCTTCAAGCATGAAGCTAATGTGGTTACAATAACAAAATTAGCTCATCACTTACTAACTGTTAATTTAATTTTAATTGTCCATTAAATCAGCCACTGGATTGTTTATATTTTAATTTTAATGTCAGGGTTTTAAATTGCTCTCCAAATGAAGGTTAACAAGGGAGGGCTATTCCTGACTCAGGAAATGAGTGAAATCATGTGAAATCACAAATATAATGCTGCCATTTGCTGGGGTAGAATGGAGTATAGACAGAGTAAGGAACTAGGACAATAATCACTGTTTATTGAGGACTCACTGTGTGCTATTTTATGCCAAGTGCTTTAGATACATTACCTCACTGATTCCTCAGAAAATTCTACACTGCAGTTTCTTTTCTTGTTATTATTTTAGGTGTGGGAAAACTGAGGTTCAGTGTAAGACAAGCTTAAGACTCACAGCTAGGCTCTCCTAGTGGTTCTCTCCAATTCTAACACTCTGAACCAGTATAAGTGTCTTACTGAGGGAAGAAGGAGAAAAGGACACATGCAGGTGGGAAGATACAACAGAGTAAAATGAGAAGGGTCTGGCCGTAAAGGGACATGAATGGACTCACCAATGCATAGGGCCCCAGATAAGGCATTCTTAGACAAGATGTTCGTTTGCGCTGTTGCATTCTTAAATCCTGTGACATTTCACATATAGCTAAGTGCCAATAGTAAGTGAAAGTCTAATGCCCAGAGAAGAGGTGGAAGCTCTGAGCATCACCACCGCTGGCAACAAAGGGAAGTTGCAGTAATCTTATCCCTTATGCTTTTTAGGACAAGGAATAATTGCAGAAGATGAAGTCCAGTAGCTTGGACAGTTGAACAAACACTCTTCCATAAGTGTGTGTGTGTCCCCATGTGTCTGTGTGTGTGTCTCTCTCTGTGTGAATGTTGTTCAGCAGTAAATAAGGGATCTGGAAAACCAAAAGGAAAATGTCTCAGAAGAAAGAGCCAGAAGAGGTAAAGCCCTCATCAGCTTCTAAAACTCTTTTACTAGGAGGAGCAACACTTCATATCTTTCAATAGTTAATCCTGGATTAGATGCTGGAGAGCTGAAAACTAGAGAGCTCTTTCCTTCCTTCCTTTCCTTCCTTCCTTTCTTTCTTTTCTTTCTTCTTTCTTTCTTTTTTCTTTTTCTTCCTTCCTTCTCTCCCTCCTCCCCTTCTTTTCTCCTTTTTTCTTTCTTTTCCCCTCCCTTTCATTTTTTCATTTTCCATATTTCTTTCCACACAAGAAATATTTTTAGAACATCTTCTATTTAGGCACATCATTAGATGGTGAGGGTAACAGTACAAGGAGTGGTCCTGTACCTATATGCCGGAAGTTCACAGCCGAGAAGTGTTCTAGGACATTGAAATATGGGGAAAATATCTGATGCCCAACCTCTGTCCCCAGGGGTGGGGTCTTTTCACCATTTTATCTTGAGTGCAGTCACAATTGAAAGAGAAAGTATGCCATTGCCAGAGAAATTCTACCAACTTCGCAGTTTTACTAAGATCTGTTTCTTCTGATACCAGTTATGGTTAAGATTTAAAATGTATCCCAAATGTCTCAGGTGTTTGGAGGTGAAGCTTGGTTGCAAGAGGTGGGTCACTGGGGGTGTGACCTGGAAGGGAATATCCTTGTACTTAGCTCCTCCCATCTCTCTCTGCTTCCTGGCTGCCATGGGTTGAGCAGCTTTCTGCCACAATCCCCTTCCACCATTCTGTGTCTGCCTTGGAGCCAGCCAATCATGAACTTAATCCCCAGAAACTAAGCCAAATTAACCCCTTTCTCCTTTAAGTTGCAAGGGTCAAGTATTTTGTCCCAGTGATGGGAAAATGACTAATGCAATATCTTAGAAGAACCATGGCACAGACAGAGAGCATGGACTCTGGAGGCTGATGCTGGGATCTGATCTTGCCTTCTACATTTCTAGGTCGTAAGCTTTAAACAAGCTATTCAGTGTGATGGTTAATTTTGATTATCAATTTGACTGGCTTGAAAGATGTCTAAGAGATTAGGAAAGTATACTTCTGGATATGTCTCTGAGGGTCATGGAGACATGTTCTTAGGACCTATATCTGGTCTCTGGCCTTTTCCTTTCCATCTCTTTGCCTGCTCTCTGCCTCCCAAATGCCATGAATTAACCAACTTTCCTCCACCATGCTCTTCCATCATGATGTTTCTGCCTTAGACTCAGCTGACCATGGACTGAAGCCTCTGAAACCATGAGCCAAAAATAAACCATTAAATAATAAGCCAACTTTAAATTGTATATGTCAGGCCATTTTCCCCAGCAATGGAAAGCTGACTAATATATTTAGCTCCTTCATGCTTTAGTTTCTTCATCTGTAATATAGGGATAATAAGTGTTTCTACCTCAGATGGTAATTGTCAGCTAAGGAACGTGTCTGGTATATCCTAAATGCTAAACAAATGTTTGTTAAATAGATAAGACTGAGCTAAATTTTTCTTGTGCTTCTTTGCCCATGGTGCTGGGGGTGTCTAATAGAAAGGCAGTGGGTTTCTAGGCTCACTTCTGCATTCTCTCCTGCTGCCTCATGAACAGGATCCATCCACAACCAACCTTACTCTGTAACAGAAATGCCCAAAGGCATTTGCTTTGCAGAATTCTTAAAAACATGGTTGGACAGGCAGGTTGCCTGGGTGATATGGACTATTGATTTCTTTGTATGCCTGATACCCATGGCCAAGATATTATCTTCTGAGAGTTAAATATTGTGCTTTGAACTGTGCCCCAAATGAAGAAGTAATACATATGTGTATTCTTGGTCCTTTCTGTCCTCAGAAGGATATCAGGAAAGATCTAAGAGAACAAAAGGACTGAACAAGCTAATATTTGGATCCTTTCTCCTTAGATCATTTCTGGGCCCCTCCAAGGGCTTCTGAAAAACAATTGAGTCCTAAAAGGAAACAAGAAGAGCAATCAACGGGGGCTTTGTGGGGTTGGCTAAATTCCCATTGTGATTAAATTTCATATTTTGCCCTAGGCTGGGATGGTTTCCAGAGACCAGTTTCTGAAAACAGCTATATTGAGCCAACTATGTTTTTCCTAAATAACTGTGAAATTCAGAGCCCTCTTCTGATTTGGCAGGGACTAAGAAAGGAAAGGGCTTTTGCTAGTGAAAAGCACTCCACCCTGGAGTCTGATACGGCTCTGTTCCCCAGATTACTCCAAGATATGTGCAGAAAAAGCCATTTTCTTAAACCAGAATGATCTAGTAGAATGAATATGGGTTAGGGGCTGAGACATCCTGAGTTTAAATCCTGACTCTTCCTCTTAGGCAAATATCCTCGAGAAACTTACTCATCTCATTAAGTCTTAGATTTCTCTGTAAAATGAGTGTTTCAGCTTAAGATAGTTGTGCTGTGGGTGGAGGATTTAGCTCAGTGGTGCCACACCTGCCTCACAAGTGCAAGGTCCTGAGTTCAATCCCCAGTACCAAAAAAAAAGATAGTTGTCCTTTGGTAACAAACAGTCCCTTCCCCCAAATCTTAGTGGCTTATAGCAACAAAGATTTCTCACTTATATTGTGTTTTGGCTATGGGTCAGCTCTCAGCTATTGTTCTGTGTCCTTTTTCCATGTGGATTTCCCATTCTTGGGCCCAGGATGAAAGGTCATCCACTTGTCATCCTGGTTGTATGCCAAGGAATAAAGGATAATAGAAAAGCCATGCACTGTCTCTTAAGCTTTTGCTCCAGCTCCCTCTATGTTCACTTCTGCTCATGTCCCATTTGTCCTGGATGCAGTGATTTTTCTTTTCCCACAGAAAGATGATGCAACTCACAGGGAAGTAAGCAGGGTTGTAAACCCTCTTACAGAGAGCGCAACCCAGAATTTGGAACACAATTATAGACAACCACAATGAAGATAATAAGATTCCCTTCACAGGAGAGTTACAATGCCCAAATGTAATAATGCACACAAAAGTTTATTACAAATGATAAAGATTTTTGTTTATGTTACTTTCTCTCTTTAAAGCCATGTTCTCCATGAATCTCATGAAGGTTGCATGGAGATGTATTTTGTGTGTCTATCTGTATGGAAATTATTTTCAAATGTACTCAATGTATATGTTGAGTTGATGACTTCATTATCAGTTTCACTCCACACAGCCCTCACTATAAGACCCCAGAATCCAAAAAAGCATAGCTAGTTTTGCAAATAGATGAATGTCCAGAATGATATTTTGGAAAATCATAATAAAGAATTGTGTCATTGCCTGGGTATGTATCACTAAGACTGACAGACTGTCCTAAAAGGAACTGGGCTTTGTAAGTTGGAATATGATTCCTCATTGCCAAATATTCATTGATTATTTATTCTTCCTACTGGAGAAGACACAGTAGATTTGAAAAAAAAAATGGAAAATTGATTATGAAATTAGAGACCTGGAAACTTGAGAAGGGAATCTAGAAACAACCTGACACCAGGAAAAATGTCATTCAGACTTATCTGAAGACTTTATTTGATTAATTTACTCCATAAGTTACATTCACTGTCCATAACATGGTAGGCAGTTGGTATTCAAATAATTTGCTTATCCAATTGCTCATTTATTTGACAAATATTTATTGGACATCTATTATATGCCAGGAAGGCACTGGAAATATATCATCAAACAAATATCTCAAAATTCTTGCCTTTGGAGGGAGCTGATCATCAGGGGGTAGGAAAATAAAGAGACATACATTAACCAAAGGAAATATATGGTGCAAGGCCCAAAAGTAAAAGAATAAGAAAGAACAGGCAATGTTAAAGAAGAGATTGATGTTTGAAGTAGGCTATCTGTGAAGGTCTGGCTGAAAGAGTGTTATTGGAAGAAAGATCAGGAGGTGGAGGTGAGGAAGGTGCCCTGTAGAAGAAAGGAGGAATATGAATGTGTGCTGTATGAGCATAGAGAACACCTGGCGTCCTTGAAGAATCACAAGGAGGCCACTGGGCCTGGAGTGGCTTGAGCGGAAAAGAAAATAGTAGAAGATGATGTCAGTCAGGAATAGGGGACCTGATCATGAAGGGCCTTGTAGGCCATTGTAGGGACTTAAATCTTTTCCAAGTAAGTGGAAACCAAATTTACGGCTTTGAACAGAAGACAGGCGAGAACTGAATTGCATTTTTAAAGGGTCACTCTGGCTGCAATCTTGGCAATTGATTGAACGGCAATCAGGGTAGAATCAAGGCAGACCTGTTAAAAGGTTATTGCAATAGAAGTGGTACCAAGGTAATATGTGGTGGTGATAATAGATGGTTGGATTTGGAACATATTTTAAAAGTGAAGCTGCAAAGATTTGCACATGCATTGGATTTGAGGTGTGAGAGAAAGAAGCATAAGTCAGGGCTCTTGCACTCAGGAGGTAATTAACACCTAAGCATAAAAGTAGATAGAAGTGTGATAGAGGTGCACATGAGTCCTTCTAGGGTACCTAACACAGAAGTAGTGAAGACCCTTCAGCTGAGTGTTAACAGAGGAGTAGGATTTTCCCAAGAGGCTCTAAAAATGGTGTCATATTTTTCATATTATGGAAAGTGAACATTTCAGAGGGAAGGGTCAGAAGCCAAATTTAAATTCCAAAAAATATATATCGTGGAAGGGGGCTTCAACTTCATCTCTTGGCTGACCATAGACACTTAAGTTTCAACTTATGTGTTGAAATTTAATGGCCAGTATGATAGTAGTAAGGGCTTAGGGGAGACTATAAGAAGTGATAAATTCGTGAGGGCTCTTCATGTATGGGATTCGCTGCTTTTTTTGGTGGGGGACTTAATGTGTTGAGAGTGAGGTTCAGGGATACAGTATATGTCTAGCACATGGAAGACCCTGGGTTCCATCCTCAGTACTATACATGTGAACACACACATACACACACACATACACACACACGTACACACATACACATACACAAAACTAGGGATCCCAGTGGAGTTTGCCCTCTCTTGCCCTTCCACCTTCTGCAATGTGAAGATACAGCAAGAAGGCCTCAACAGACAGCTAATACCTTGATCTTGAACTTCCTGGCTTCTAGAACTGTAAAAAAAATAACTTTCTGTTATTTATGCATTAGCCACTCTCAAGTATGTTGACAGAACAGTGCAAAAGAAAAGAAAGAGAAAAGAAAAATGATATGGGCTGAGAAACAATCCAGTGTTGGTGGAGGGCAAATTGTCGGGTAGAGAGTGACAGGAAATGAGACAGGAATGGTGGTCAGTATCCAAAATGTGGAAGGTCTCATGGGTTAACTTGAAGAACTATGAGTCTTTTTTGCAGGGAATATACTTTGGTTTGCAGGGAAAGAAAAAAGATAGATTCTCTGCAATGTGCAGAATAGATTGGAGGTAGAAGCAAAAACTAGAGGTAAAGATGAAAGTTACATAGGTCTGGAGAGAAGACCTGGAGAGGAGAAGGATAAAGCTTCCCTCGAGAGAGCGAGCCGGGCATGGTGGCACATGCCTGTACTCCCAGCACTCTGGGAGGCTAAGGTGACAGAACTGTGAGGTTAAGCCCAGCCCGGGCAGTTTAGTGGCTTAGTGAGATCTTCTCTCAAAATAAAAAAAAAGAAAAGGGCTGGAGATGTAGGTCAGCGAGAAGCTTCTCCGTTCAATCTCTAGTACCCCATAAGAAAAGGAAGGAGAATTGAGTTGAGAGATTTTAACATCCAACCCTCAAATGGGTCATGGCACTGAACAGAGATGGACAACACAATGGGGTAGGACTCCAAAGACTACGTATGGATTACACCACTTCCTTCCATATAATGCAGGCTAGGATCCCACCCAGAACTTGTAGGTAAGTCACTCAGGTGAATGTTAGGGAAAGGGAACATTTCAGAGAAGAGTCAGAAACCCAATTTAAGCTCCAAAAAATATGTCACATGGAAGGGGTCTTCAACTCCATCTTTCAGCTGACTATAGAGACTGCACCAGAATCACAAAACTATCATTCACTTCTAAACAACCAAGAGTTCTCAAGTTGCAAAGACTCTCAGGTAATTATCTGTGCCCAGATAACCTGCCCTCCTTAAATCTGGCCTCATCACAAATTCAACACAAATGTCTCCTTCCTTTATGAAATGCTTCTGTTCCTCGCCAAGGCAGATTGATCCAAGCTTTACTCTGTGTTCCTGCAGCAGCTCATTCATACCCCTGCTAGAACCTGGAACATTGTCTTCTACTCCACTGCCATCTGTCTAGGAGCTTTGCTTCCCAGGATGCAAACTTGTGGAAGATCCCAATCATTTCTTGGTCATCATAGGATCCAAGTTTGTCATAGGTGCAGACAAAAATGAAAGCTCAAAATGGTGATTTCTTTTTTCTGTGCTGAAACTGGGTTTGTACAAAATCAGCATTTGTGAATAGCACTTGCCCAGTAAGATAGAATCCTAAGTATCTGGAGTGGATACATGGCTCATGTCACCATCTCAGCTCCTCCCTGGTCAGTTTATTTTCACCTGGATAAAAAGACAACTCCATATTCCTGGTTACAGAGGTTGCATCAAACATGGGTCCATGACAGAAGGTAGATAAACTGGGGGGAAAGACCTTCCTCCTCTGTAGCATAGATTGTAAGCTTGAAACTCTCATGGAGCAATATTGCTGTCAAATACAAAAGCCTAATAATGAAGCCAAATAGAGGAAATGCATTTAAATCTCTGAGGGAGAGTAAGGCAGAAAGAGAAAGGATGAAAGAGAAGGAAAAAGAGGAGAGACCGGAGAGAGGCAGAGAGGAGGAAATGAGAAGGGGGTGGAGAGGTCAGATGGTATAATTGAAACCCTTGAGTCTGGTTAACCTGAAATGTATACAATCCTACAACTTAGATTTCATGAGCCAGTAAGTTCTCTTTTTGAGTAAGCTAAATTCAGCTGGGCTTCTGCCATTTCCAGTGTCATCAGTAATACATTTTATCTTCCTCTTAGAAAGACACAAATCCTATTGCAATGTAAAAGACTCCGACAAGTCCTGAAGGAAGGAAATTGATTTCACTTTGTTTTTGTTTAACCAAATGTTTCCCAAATCTATCCAATCACCAACTCTCTTTTATAATAACAAGTATTAATATATGGAAGACTATTATTTTTGTATTTTAAAAAATATCAGCTAAGACACTGGCTATCTTAAGCTAAAAGAGGATACAATAGAGATGAAGAACACAGTTAAGTAATGTGCATGGGTATCGGCGCTAATGTCTTGAGTTAGGAAAATTCTATGGCACCAGAAGCCTTTGCAGCATTTGAGTTTATAATACCAGTAACATAGTAATAATAGTATTATTAATTACTACTACTAATAATGAGTTACTGCTACTAGTAGATAGAACAGCTAATATTTGTCAAACACTATGTACCAAGTATAGTGGTGAGCACTTTATATACATTATCTCATTTCATGCTCACCTGTAAGACTGGCATGCTTATATTCCACATGTGGAGCAAGCAGAAGATCAAAGTTGAATGACTTGTCAAAGGTCATAATGCCAAAATTTGATGAGATCGGTATTTGAGCTCAGACATGGCTGATATTGCAATCCATGCACTTTGTCATTACAAGTTCATATTTGAGAGCCTGAAAATAAATCATCTAACTAAATATAGTAGACATTTAATAGCTATTGCTCACTCATTGCATCTTCATTTTCACCAAAGAATCTAGCAAAAGGAGCTCTTCATGGTTTACCAAGTACATTGTCCACTCCTCTCTGGCCAAAACAGCTTCTGTAGATTGTAAATATAGGCTACTACCATTGCATTGTCATTTATCTCCTTTTTCTTTTAATTCACCCAGTGTTTGCAGTTCCATGGAAGCCTGGTGTGAAACAGAAATTTTGATTTATGCATAATCAAATCATTTATGAACACTACTATTTGGAGGATGGGGTTATAGTACAAACACAGGAATGGACTAGGCTGGATTTCTTGTCTGTTGGCAGATAATGGTTTGCAAACAACACTGCATTGCCTTGTGTGGCATTAGAACAGGTGTCTCCTCTTGTAACACAAGAATCTGCTTAGCCTTTGATGAATGACCATCAGAGATTAGTTTGATTACTTCCTGGGATGGGAAGGTTTCTACTTGACACTACCAGTCACTATTAACCACAGAGAAGACATCTTGTGGCATTAGGAATGTAACATTTAAAGGGAAGGGTACTGGGTGAAAAATATAGGACTTTGAATTCTAGCTTCTGTCACCCAGGAGTTGAGAGACTTTCTTGATTAATCACCTAATCTCTGTAGCTTCTAGTTTTCTCCTGTGGAAATGAAGAAATAAAGCTTGCATTTGCTATCTGACAAAGTGTTTGTTTTAAGAACAATAAAATATTCTGTTACATGAAACCACTTTTTAAACTCTCATGGGCCTATAAAATATCAGGTAGTCTTGAACTAGATTATTGATATGGTTACTTGGGGTAAGGGAAGGGTGAAGTAGAGAGGTGTTAAGAATTTTTACAAAGAGTAAAACTGACAAGATTTTTTAAATCACCAATAAAAGCTACCTGCAATATACCATTTACATAAAATGTCCATATATATGTATATGCATAGAAAATATACAAGAAGATGTTTTCTAAAATACTACCAGTTATAGGTGACTTTTACTTTTTTCCATTTATTTTTTATGTTGTTCAAATTTTTATAATGGACATAGATTATTTATATAGTTGGGGGAAAAAAAGAAAATACCTTTTTTCATTTGGGAATTGTAGCAGACATAATCTGAAATCTATGGCTGAACTCTCCCTTCAAGAAAGAATTCACTGTCCAGCTCTAAGTAGTGTGGCTAGCTAATAGGCTTCCAGTACCAACTCTTTCATAAAAAGATTTATTTATTTTTAATTGACAAACAATAATTGCATACTTAAAGACTACAGTGTTTGATCTGTGTATACATTATAGAAAGATTCAATCAAGCTAATGAACATATTCATCACCTCATCAACATTTTTGGTGTTAAGAACATTAAAATCAGTTCTTTTAGTAATTTGAAATTTGGAATACATTATCATTGACTTTGGTCTCCATACAGCATGATAGATTATTAAAATTTATTCCTCCAATCTAACTGAAACTTTCTACCCTTTGATCAACATCTTCCTGTTCCCCAACCCTCCTATCAACCTAGCCTCTACTAACAACTGTTATACTCTGTTTCTATGAGATCAATATTTTTAGATTCCACATGTACATGAGATTGTACAGTAATTTGTCTTTTTGTGCCTGGCCTATTTCACTTAGCATAATATTCTTCAGTTCCATCCATGGTGCTATGAATGATGGACTTTTCTTCTTTCTTTTTTTGTTAAATTCTTTTATTGGTACATTGTAGGTATACAACACAATTACATTTCTCATTGGGAATTGTACCTTTACATAATGCATCTTGATTCTTATTTTTTCCCCATTCCTAGCCCTCCCTTCACGCCCTCCACCCTCCCCTATCTACAAAGAATTTATTTCCATGTTTTTCATTTCTCATCATTTTTCCTTTCCCTTCTTTCCTTTCCCCTGCCCCTCCCACTACCCCTACCCCTTTGGACCTTTTCTTCCTATTTTGCATTATCGATTATTCATTCTAATCATTGGTACATTTTAGGTATACAATATAATGACATTCATCATTGGAAATTTGCACCTTTACCTAGTCTCTCTTGGTTCTTATTTTTCACCCTTGCCCAGCCCTCCGTTCAACCCCTCCCTCCCTATTTACAAAGATTTTGTTCCTATTTTTCCATTTTCTCATATTAACCCCATTCCCTTCTATCCTTTCCCCTATCCCTCCCACTTCCTTCCCCTTTGCCCCTTTTCTTCCTATTTCACATTACCTATTATACATTTTGGACTTTTCTTCTTTTAAAGGTTGTATAGTATTCCACTGTGTTTATATATCAAATTTTCTTTATTGATTCATTTGTTGATAGACACTTAGGTTGCCTCCGTATCCACACCTGCAGTTTTTGAGCCAACATTATGCTTTGAGGCATGGCTCCAGTCAGAGGTTAAATATGAGAGGTATAAGAGAGCTGGGGCATTTCCACCCAGGGGATATTTTCTTTTCTTCATGAACAGCTTTACTGAGGTATCACTGATGTATAAAAAACTGCATCTTCTTAATGTTTACAATTTGATACATTTGAATATATGTACATACCCATGAAACCATCACCACAATCGAAGTAACAGACATAACCCATCACTCCACCTCCACCAGCTTCCTTGTGGCCCTTTGTATTTTGGTTTTGGATTTTTTGGTGGTAATAACACTGAACGTGGAATATACTCTAAAAAATTTAAGTGCACAATACAGGCTTTGTAACCACAGGTACAATGTTGTACGGCAGACCTCTAGAATATATTCATCTTGTGTAACCTAAAGATTATACCAATTAAACAACAAATTCTAACAACTGAGCAGCCTCACTGAATCTTTATAACAATTGAGTAATTCTCCTTTTCACCCTTCTCCTGGCCACTGAGACATTATGCTGAATAAAATCAGCCAGTGATAGCAAGATGAATACTGCATGATTCCATACATATGAGGTGTTTAATATAGTCAAACTCACAGAAGCAGAGACTACAACAGGGTAAAAACTTCTAATGGAAATTCTCCTTTGCTCCAGAGCACCCCATTGGGTCGCAGAGACTCCCCCAAGCCTCTACTACAATCTACTAGCTTCTCTGTCTGACTATGTTCCTTCCATTTTCCTTCAGAAGTGTTACTCCCCAAGAAATCTTTTGTATTTGCTTTGTCTTGACATTGGCTCCCTAGAAAACTTAACCAACACTGAGATTAAAAATGCAAAGTGTTAATACACAGTGCCAGCCTGCATTGGGAGACCTGGGTTTTAGTTTATTCTCTACCTTCTCTCTTTGTAATCTTTGTCAAGCCATACCCAGGACATACCTAGGCCCCAGCTGCTTTAGCTAAAATTTGTGAAGGTTAAACTCTATGGTCTCCAAGAGTGGTTTTATTTTTAGAAAGTATGTAGGTTATAATACCAAGATAGGTCTTGCTTCAGCCATTTTGTTAAAAAAAAAAAAAAAAACTGCCTTAGGCTTTTCTAACTTCCTTCTATGCCCACACTGAATTTTTAGACTTTGGACACCTTATATGGTCTCCCTGAGCTCCCCTGCTAGACTGTTCTATACTTGAGAATTTTCTTTCCTCTATCTATATTCTCCTCCCAGTCAAACCTTATGTGTCCCCAATTCCATGTGCTCAGGTTCTACAGGGTAATGAAAACCCTGGGAAACACTAGAGCTAAATTGCTCACGTATGTCTGTGGATAACTGATGGGCCCTCTTACAGGTTATTGTGTGCACCACACTTTATCTGGTATCCCCCAAAAGCTGATTCCCTCTAACCCCCTCTCCTACTTTACCTGAGTAACTCATGCAGCAGGTATAATTCCTGCCTGGGAACCTGCACTGTGACGCTTAATCCACTATGTGCCAGTTGTGCAACCTTACTTAAGCCCTCTGAGCCTCATCTTCTTCATTCATTAAATAGGGGTAATAATGTCTCCCTCGGGGGGCTATTGGGACAATTAAATGCATCAAAGACAATGTGCTCGGGTTAGTACATGATACATTTTAAGCATTTTTTAAAAGTTTGTTGTTGTAAGCATACATAGTAACTGATATAAAAGTAAGTTATAAATATAGTTTATAATAAATAATGCACATTTACATGTGGCTGCCTAAATTCTCCATTTAATATGGAACCAGTCCCTCCAGCTGCTCAGGGTGTTGTTGCCTGTAGAGCTTTACCTGCCAGCCCTTTAGGGATTGATTACTCCAGCTCAAGAGAGCTGCCTCACCCAAAGATACAACCTTCCAAGAGCAGCCCACAACCCATGTGGGAATATTAAGATCTGACCGTTTTGACCCAAGCTAACTCAACTTTGAAGGTCATTCTAATTCTAGATCATCACATGGGACTGACTGTGTCTGTCCTTGAGGTTGCTTCTCCAATTCTGTTTGGTCTCCTTCTTCCCTCCCTTCCTAAGGGAATCCCTAATAAATCATCCATACACTAAATTCCATTTCAAAACTGGCTTCCCAGAGAATCTAACCCGTGCTGCATACATTCTAAACATTAGCAATGAGAGAAATGAGGGAGTAAATCTCTTTCCAGAAAATTAATCAGAAAGTATTCTCCCTCATTCTTTGGGATCTATTTTATTTTGATGTTTGCCTCCAAATTATCACGTGCACATCTCTACGTGAAGCCATGTATGTACTGACCTTGAGAATGGAAGTAAGATATTAACTAAAATTATTTTTAAAAATAAAGAAGCAAGGCTGAAGCAAGAGGATCACTGCGAGTTCAAGGCCAGCCTGGGCTACATAGTGAGGTCAGGGCCAATCTGAACTACATAGCAAGACCCTGTCTCAAAAAAACAAAACCAAAAAAATAAAAAGCAGTTAGTAACATGCACTCCTGGTCTTTGTTTCTTGTGGCTTAACTAACAAAAATAAATTGGGGACATGAAAAGCTTCCACACACCCCAAGTAGCAAAAGGATATCTTTTCTGACTGTCACAGTGGGATATTAATATGATTGATGAAGAAAAGATTTCTATGATCAAAGTTTGAGAACAATGAACTTAACAAAGTTTACTGGGTGTTTGTCCCAAGGGACTTCTCAGAGCCTTTATTATGCTAATAATTCTTGAGAGTTTCTGTGAAAGGGACTAGAGGTGACAGAATTTCCTAATCTTATTTTTCTCCCCAACACTGAACTCTTCCTGGGGAGATACATATTACAGGGCAAGTCTTATGAAGAAAACATTTTTGGGTTGGCTCTACAATACCATTTTTCAAGACATTTTTTAATTCTAATTTTGGAATTTGATTGTTACATAGTCAGAGCTGTCAAAAACTGAAATTCATTCACATTTTTATGTGGCAGACCATTGAACATACAGAGGCACAGCCATTAAAGAGCTTCTCTGTTTGAAAAGAAATGTCATGGGGTTTACGTGGGCATACACATAGCCCCAGGAGGTGGCGAATCCCTTCTCCTTGACAGATTTCTTATGCAAGAACATGGAATTAAACCCTTACACAATCAAACTCCAGCCTTATTAAGTCCCACTCTCCTGTTAGTCCTTCTTCCACATCTCAGACCCCTGATACCCCCATTCTTTGCATGCTCCATGTCTGTTCCTGCATCCAGACGTTCGCTCCTTCTGTTGCTCCTTTCTCTGCAGCTCACTGTATCACACTAAGTTGTCTATAAAGCACCCTTCCCTTTTGCTTCTCCTTGGGTCCTGTTGAGCTCTGGGGGACACAGCACTGGAGAAAGAGGAAGCATGTCTAACTGTAAGTGTGTGTGTGTTGGGAGTGCTAGTGTGTGAGAATCAAGTCCAACTGCAGAATTGTTAGGGAGACAGTGACTTCTAGGGCCATCTTCTATCACCCTTTCTCTGATCCAGTGAGACACTGAAACATCCCAGGAAAGCCATAAGCATTAAGGGGAATGAGAGGGGGCTGCAAAGGAGGAGGACCTAAGTGTTATTCCTCTTCTACTGCTCTCTGGCTGTGTTACTTTGAGTGAATTGTTTTCCATTCCGTGTCTCCATTTCTTCCTCAGTAAAACATCAGGATTAGGATAAGCAGGTGATCCTCATACCTAGCTAATCACTGGAGTTACCTGAAAATATGGTTCAAAAGTACAGTTTTCTGGGCCTCTGGACCCAGGTGCAGTCTCTAGGGATGGGTTTAGACCATTGCGTGATATCTGGGAATGTGAATTCTAACAAGCTTATCCAGGTGCAGGAAATACTGAGCTGAATTATTCTAAGACATTTCCCTCAAATAAAGAATGATAAATACCTACTGCTTCTAGACTAGTAGAAGTCTCTGTCTACCTCTGTCAATCGCAAAACTCCATTCATGACCCAAGTGTGTCCAAATGTAGGACCTCACTCCTCGGGCCAGGTGAGCACGCTGCGCTCAAAGCTCTTTTCTGGGACCTTGTACTTGGAGCAAGAGGAGAAATAGCCTGTTAGGGAATTGCAAGGCTGTTATCCTAAGCTTTCAGGTGCTTTATGACCTGCTGGATGGAGAAATCCTGACAACAGAAGGCAAGTGGAAGAGTTAGCAGAAAACTCTGAAATGAGATGGATAGAACCAGGCAATCCTAATGGGCTATTTAGAAGAGCTTCCCTAATTACTACAGTGTATTCTGTATTACAGGGCACACTCTTTTGAAAATCACTAGATCTCCTTTTAGCCTAAACCATCTTAAATTGGGTCTCTGCCACTTGCACCTAAGAATCCTGCAACAAACTCAGGATTCAAACCTGAGTCTGATTCCAAAGCTTGTGCCTCTAACCACTGCTCAACCTGGTCTTCAGCCCTTTCCCTCAATGTCCCTCTATTCCTTGATGGAAATCCCTGCCCTTAATAATTTTTAAAGCCTTAACCTTCTTGCATACATCTCATCATTCTTTCTTCCTCCTTTCTGCTCTTATGTTACTTCTTTTGGCACAACTTATTTGCTGGTGATCATTTATTGCTACCGACCATGATTTCTCCAAACTATGTTAAATTTTCATAATATGTTCCATGTCTTCATTTTTTGGGTTCTAAGTCCTCAAATTATAATCCCCTGAAGGGCAGCGAACAGGAGCTGTATTTTTTTTTAAAAAAATTGTTCATCATTGTGGGCATAGAGATGATCAAAAAACATGTTAAATAGTAGGACAGAAGGACTTGCCATTTTGTAAGTGAGACTTGACCCTGAGAAGGTCAGCTCCAAAACATATGCTATGGTGCAGCACATCATTGAAAGCCACAGATATGACCAGCTGGGAACTCCAAGGAGAGAACACCCAGAGAAATCTGCCTGCTCATTTGGGGTGATCTGAAAGAAGCAAGTCCCTTCCCTCTGCAAAAGCAGCCACATCTTCCCAGCAGCAGGCAGGATTCCCAAAGGAAACAGAGAGCTCATTTATAAATCTGGCAGACAAGATGTAAGTGGAAGTCATTAACCTTGATTCCCTTGCCTCACTTCCCTGGAACACTGGGAGTGAGGGAAGCTGCCCTCCCAAGATCCAGAGCTCAGGCCCCCAAATAATGTGAGGCTCCCAGCTCTCCCTCATCTCTGCCTGGGGAAAATTCCTCCATCTGGCTGTCTGCCCCAGCCACGGTGAACCATCACCCTGAGAGGGCTGCTCCTCGTACCAGGAGAGTCAGAATCGAGACCCACTGCAAGCCAGGGACATGGTCCCTGCCCTCAGTGAGTCTGGAATCTGCTTGGGGACACAGCTCACATACACACACGAAAGCCAGTGTGAAATATTCATGAGGCTGCCCAGTATCCTGTGTAAACAAACACAGTGCATGCTGAGTACTGATAGAAACAGCCAGCCTTCGAGCAGGCAGGAACTCTGCACATTAGCTGGTCCAGGGATCACTGGATGCTGGCTCATGGGCTGAATCTGACCCGAAGATGTGTGATTTGATTCAAACATTATTGTTTTTGTTGTTGCTGTTGTTATCATTATTTTCTTTATGCCAGCTTTTAAACTAGAGGAGAATTGATAGACAACATAGGTTGGAGTTTCTCTTTGACAAAGTAGGTGATCTGACAGCCCTGCAGGTTTCTATTCTTTCGTGGCAATACCTGAATGAGAACTAAGCAGAAGATTCTGTCTCAGGAATTACATTTGCCCTGTAATATCCCACGGTCCTCACAAGCCCCCATTGGGTCCCTGACTCTGATGCCCACTGTCATTTGCTTTATATCATCATACATGTGATACCATTTTCCTTGTGGTGGGAAAAAAATCACTCTCAGTACTAATTACTTAATCTAAAGAGGAAAGTCTCAAGTTTATAAAGAGAACTGAATGTGGCTTGTCTCTCTCACTTAAATAAACTGCCTTGTGCATTAAGTTTCTAAACATCTGGTCCCTAGCATCTTCCAAACCCTACAGTTCGTAAAAATTGGAACTCAGAAAAAGGAAGAGACTGAAGCCTGGGATCATGAAATAATCTCTGAGCTCAGTCCAGTGAAGAGGACTGGAGGCCTGGGTCTGAAACCCAGAGTAACACTGGATGACTATGTTGCTGGAAGGCTATCTCAACCCTCTAAGCCTCCATTGGCCCATCCACAAAATGGGCACAATGATAATCATCCTACCAGGATTATTAGGGCTAAAATAATAATAATCTCCTAAGGCATTTGTAGACTTTGAGATGTAGGGAATCCTAACAGTATGTCTGTTTATACAGTGCTCTGAATGTTCTGGTCTCATATTTTGCTTTTACTTGGGGCTTCACAGACCCTGTTATTAGGTTACCTAAATATTTGCAATTCTAGAAGGACTCTTCAGCCTTTCAGAGTTTTATTTGTCTCACAGCCCCTGTATTTAGCTTGGTTAATACAAAAATTGCATTCCTGGCTCTGCGTCAAATATGCTGTAAGTCATTCGTTGATGCCTCGTCCAGAGCATAACTTTGCAAACACATTTTCTTAAGACTTCGAATCAGAGTACAGAACAAAAGCAAACAAACAAAAACTCTCTTTGTGGCGCAACATGGTGATAATGAGTGATAGCTCCTGAGTTGCTAGTATAGGCCAGGCACTCTGCAAAGCAGAACATTCATATGCTTTTGAACTTCACAGTGGCCATGTGAGCTGAGTGTACAAGGTATTTATTGCTGAGTGACAAATCATCTAAAAATGTAGCATCTTTAAAATTTGCAGTGAATATTTACTACCTCATACATAGTTTCTGTTGGTCAGGAATCTGGGCGTGATTTACCTGAGTGATTCTAGTTCAATCTGTATCATTACGTTTCAGTCCTCTGAGTTTTGACCAGGGCTACAGAATCCATTTCCAAAATGTTTTATTCACATGGTTGGCAAGCTCAGTTCCTAGCCATGTAGACCTCTTTCCACAAGGCTGCTTGAGTGTGCTCTTGAGAAGGTGGCTAAGCCTGAGTGACCCAAGAGACAGCAAGACAAAGGCTGTCATGTCCTTTATGTTAACTTTATCATTTCAGCAACATCCTCTTGGTTGTGTGTGTCAGCCACCTTCATTGCCAAAGGAGACCTCATAAGAACCTGAACGTCAACATCAGAAGCAAGAATCAGTGAGACCATCTTTGAGGTCAGTTCATTATTTCCATATTAAAATGGAGTAACTGAGACTTATATAACTAAAGATTACATAACTTCTCCAAGATCAAGGGGATAGGATTGATAGAGCTAGGATTCGAACCTAGATTTGTCTAATATGCAATGTAAGTTCTGAACCGTTCAGCCCTACTGCATCCAAAGTATTTTCAAAACTGTAAAGCACTGTGCAAATAATTTTATTACTTGATAGACCATTGCACAAATAGGTATACTTTTACTGATAAGCAAGAGAGCACTCATTCACTACTTATTCATGCATTTATCCATTTAACTAATACTCATAGAACGTTTCATTTATGCTAGGATCTGAGGCAAATGACAACTGGCAGAATAGGTCACAAACCTAGGTCTGTGTGGTCCCTCATAAATGTTCTTTGCGCCACGTATAAAGTTGTTTTGAATTTATTTTATATGTCCTCAAAGCATCTTGATAAAATCCAGAGAAGGGAGGTGACTTCCTGCAATCTAAGAGAATGGACTGAAGTAAGTACCAGCTTCTTCTCTCAAAATAGCTCTGAGCCCTGGAGCAGACAAGCATTCAGACCTGCAAGGAAAACTCAGCTGGAGCTGTGATTCCGATCTTACAGTATTGGCAATACTAAACATCAGGTCGGAACGCTGACATGCTCTGAGGATCAAAAAAAGAAATCACGTATAGTCAACAAATGCGTGAAAAATGTTCAAATCACTAATTAATAAGGATATGCAAATCAGAACCACAATGGAGTATCACTTCACATCCATTAGAATGACTATGTGTGTAAAAATAAAAACAAACAGAAAACAGGTGTTGGCAACATGCTGGAGAAATTGGAACCCTTGTACTCTGTTCATGGGAGTGTGAAATGGTGTAGCTCCTATGGAACACTGTATGACAGCTCCTCAAAAAATTAAAAAACAATTGCCAAATATAGGATCCTACAATTCCACTTATGGGCATATGTTTAAAATAACTGAAGGGTCTCAAAGGGATATTTATACATTCATGTTCACAGCAGCATTATTCACAAGAGCTAAAATGAGAAAGTAACCCTAATGCTCACTGAAGGGTGAATAGCAAAATGTGGATAAACAAAATGTGGTACCTACATAAGTAGAATACTATTTAACCTTTAAAAGGAAGGAAATTCTGACATGCTATATTATGCACAAACCTTGACAACATTATAAGTGAAACAAGCCAGTCACATACGAAAACAAAACAAAACAAAAAAAACCATGAGATGTCCAGAGAAGTAAATTCATAGAAACAGGAAGTAGAATAGTAGTTGGCAGAGTCTGGAGAGAGGGAAATAGAGAATTGGTGTTTTGTAATATACCAAGTTTCAGTTTTGCAAAATGAAACATCTTCAGGAGATAGATGGTACTGCTGACTGCACAGCAGGGTGAATGTTCTTAATATCACCGGTCTGTGATATTTGAAAATGGTTGAGATGGTCAATTTCATGTCATCAGTCGTTGTGTCATCTGATTACATCTTGAAGACAGCCAAAGATGACGACCCATCGTACAGGAAAAGAAACAGAGGACTGGAAAGGCTCAATGATTTATGTGGACTCACAAATCTGGGAAGAAACAGAGCTGGGGGATTTAAACCTAAATCCTTTCTACTAAAATATGCAGCTTCCTTTTCTCTTGCTCCTGGATTTGCAGCCAAAGGGAGGCCCAGTAGTAACCATTTCACCACTGCTAGGGCAGCAGTTTGTCAGTCACTAAATGCCTCGGGGAGGCAATTGGCTTTTATGGTCTGAGATCAAGCTAGAAGGAAGAAGAGCAGGGGCTCTCAGATCCTCGACAAGGGACAGCTGAAATCAGAGCAGCAGCCTGCTCCCAAGCTAGTTCTCCCCAAAGCATTCCAGGTGGGCTTTGGCTGAACAGCTGGGCTAATTGCCTAGCCTGGGAACACCAAGAAAGACATTTACAGGTCCAACTGCTGTTGTCAAATATTTTCCTGCACCAGCTGGGCCAGATATCCTCAGCTTTTAAAAATCCCCAAAATACAGGGAATTGTTTCTTTGTTTAACTTGTGGGCAGGGCGGAGTGACAAGAGGCAGTATGGCTTTGGGTCCAGGGAAGAGCTGGGAGCTGACTTGGGGATGTCCCCTTGTCCCTCTCTTCCTTCCAAGCTTTGTGCTTGTACTTTCCACCTGCAGCTTCTTGCTGGGAAAAGTGACACTTTAATTCAGAGCAAGTGAAAAGGAGGCTACATTCGACTTAATGAGAAGTGACCAGGGAACATGCCAGATTAACCAGAGGAGATTGTAAAGTGCTGTGTAAATATCAAGTGCAGGACCACTGGGGTTAGGGAGGCTTTGGGGCCAGTCTGCAAATGGCACAGCTTCCCGAGGTGAGGCTGAGTTAGCAGATTTGCAACCTGCTGAAATTGGAGACTTCCTGGGTGGTGTCTGAAAGAGACAGGCTGTTTCTAGCAGTCGGTTCCAATCCTGAGACTAGGAGATACTTCTTATCAGTGTACAAGAGTGAGACCCTAGCCCAAAAAGAACAGAAGAAATTTTTTTTCTGGCGAGGACTTGTCAGGAGCAACGATTTGTGCTGAGTGTTTTCACATGCAGGTGACTAACAGCATTGGAGTCACAGCTGTTACTCTTTAAACCCTTATTAGCTAATTGAACTTGGGTGTGCCACTTGACCTCCCTGAGCCTCATCACATGTGAAAGGAGTTAATGCCAGGTGTGGTGGTGCACGCCTATAACCTCAGTACTCTGGGAGGCTGAGGCAGGAGGATTGAGGATTGCAAGTTCACACCTGGCCTGGGAAACTTTGTAACTAAGCAAAACTCTGTCCTAAAAAATAAAATTAAAATAGGGCTGGGATGTATGTACCTCAGTATGAAGGCTATGGTTCAATCTCCATACTGCAAAATAAATAACTGGAATTAATAACATGCCTGATGGGTTTGTTGGGAGAACTGCAGAGATCTGGCCAGATAGTCTCTGTACCAACTACCCAATTCAAAATCAGCCATAGATAATATGTAAGCAAATGGGCATGATTATGTGTCAATAAAACTATTTATAAAAATTGGCAGTCTGCTTGGTTTTGGTCTACAGGCCATTGTAAGCTGACTCCTGCCTTCTAGCAATTTACCGGATTCTTCATTTCCTTGTCACTTTTCATCTGATATAATAATTAGTGATGAATGGGCCTGATCTTTGAGTGTGAACATAAACTTCTTCAAGTCAGGATGTGTTTCAGAGTTGCCCATATGTATCCTGGATTTCCTCTAAATGGGGAACTCAGTGAACACTTCCTGACTGGATAAACATCATGGAAGGTTTCAGGGCAGTGAATTGGTTCAGAGTATAGGATTCAGTCACAAACATCCGGGTAAATTCCAGTGAGTCAGGCCAAGTGATTTCCCTTCTCTCAATCCCAATATCCCAGATAATACAGAGTATCCGTTTCATTGAGTTGTTAGAAGGATTGAGTGAGATAACAAATGTAGAATACTTGAGGCCTGCCGTGTAGCAAACACTGCATAAGCATTAGCAGAAGAGTCAAAGCCTTCACCTAGAACCCTGATATTTCAGATCCTCAAGAAATATTTGTGCAAAGTTATTAATGAATCACAAAGGAAAATCAATCTCATTCTTCCTATGAGCCTCAATGTCCTTATCTGTACAGTGGTAATAAGAAGATGTGTTGTGGGACTGTCGACATCCTAGTGAGGCAATTTGGTTTGAGCAGTTGGTTAATCACTTTTCTTAACGGTCAATGTATTAGGATCATCTCTGGTATTCTCTGTGTCTTCATAGACTTCGTTGCCTGCAGCTCCTGGTTCTCCCTCCCATCCTCCTTTTAGATGTGGCACTGCTGACATTGTAGGCCAGAGTTCTCTGCTGCGAGGGACTGGCCTCATATTGTAGGGTGCTGAGCAGCATCCTGTCCTCTGCCCACTAGATGCCAGCAGCACCCCCTGCCTCTGCCACTTGTGACAACCAAAAATATTTTCAAATGTTGTCAAATGTCCTGTGGGGAGTGAAATTGCTCCTCCTTGGTTAAGAGCCATTACATCAGAACAAGCCTAACATACAGGGAAGCAAATTTTTGGAGTGGGAGGGAGTATTCTATGGAGATGCCTGGGACCGTCTGTGCTGCAGATACAGGGGAAATGATTACTCCAGTGCAGCAAAGTGTGACTTCTGCAAGCCTCAGTTTCCTCATCTGTATGTTGGGGTAAAATTTTCTACAACTCCAAGGGTTTCAGGAGCACTTAATAAAGTAGTATAAGAGAATTGCTAAGCATGCAGTAAATACTGAATAAATCATAAATACTTTTTATTGTGTTTTTTTGCTATGGCTGTGGGTTTTGAGGCTAAACTAAATGTCCCTCTGCTTCTGGAATTTCAGAGTTGTTTTCAATGCTCATAGCACACTTGAAAACTGGAAAGATATGGACTGGAGTTGACCTTGACACAGATTGTACAGTTTGGCTTTCAATCCGATTAAAATGTTGGAATTCATAGCTTACATTTAAACATTGGGAGGTTTTGCTTAGAATTCTACATTTGGGTTTTTCTTGGAAATATAGGTAATTGGTCAGTGCTGGAGTGACAGCAAGTTGTCACCTGAAGCTGGTGGCTGTCATCCCCTTTAGATAAAGCATGTGCTCTCCTATCCCCCCAAAGCCTCACCAAGCTTATTTCAACATCACTTAATGTCATTTTCCTCTTGCTGCCTGTGTTTGAGTTTGCAACCTTTGTGTCTGGAATTCTTTTTCAAGATCCTCTGAACTGATGATTCTCATCCAGGTTTTTCATTTCTTTACTTAAACCTGAGCCTCTTTCTCACCTCAGTGTCCCTTTGACTTTCTCTGGACAAGGAGCTGGACAGGATGATCTAACCATTAATACACTTTGGGGTGCCGTGCAGCTCTGTGGCTCTGGGCCCCCCACCCTGTTATCTGTTCCCATACTTCTGACCCACATCCTCCCCCAATCCAATCTCCCCCAGCAAAACCAGAGCTGGCAGCTTCTCAACAACCGCTTATCAGACGCAAGGAAATAACAGCTTTTAACCACGGCTCTTATGCTTGAAGACTGTGATCAGATTCCGAACCATTTCCAGAAGTGCCCCTTGGGGCCCAGGGGAGACGTGGTTTCCATGATAACAACTCCTTGCTGTCTCCTGTCTCCAGTTCTCGGAAGAAAAGTGGATCTTGCTGCCCAATGGTGCTGGAGGAAATTTAACTACAAAAACTGGGCAGGAATGACACACAGAAACAACACACCATCTTGATGGGGATCTGTGATGAAAGGTGCTGTCGGTGGCGGCAGCTATAGCGGAGAGCTTCGTGGCTCTGTCTGGTTCAAACACCTCTTGCAGACTTATTTTGGCTTGTGTAGGACCCAGGGAGATCGGAACTAGAGGTGAGAGAGAGACACACAATGTTTCCTGACAGGATTACAGCCTCTTCCTCAGACTGTCTGGGGTCTTAAGTACTTTCCTGGGAAGGATTAAAAAAGAAAAAAAAAAAAGAACTAGGTAAAAGAGGAACCAGAAATTAAACTAGGAAAAGGTACAGAGGTCGGGAAGATACTTCCTAGGCATAAAAAGGATTATATATGCAAACTTCTTAGTGATCTCTAGCATTGAAAAAGTGCTCCATAGTAACAAAAATATTTATTAGGGTTATCAGATTGGCTCTGCTTTGGAGGATTCAGGGATAACCACTGTGAACATCTACTGAGTATTTGTATTGATTCATATCCATGATCAGATTTAGTTCTCACAGCCATCTTACCTAGAGATTGTTATTGCCATTTTAGAGATAAAGAGAGGCTCAGACGAGTTAATAGCTTGCCCCAGGTCACACAGCACATTAATAGTAGAATTTGAACCTACATAGAGGTCTGTATGGCTCCAAACATAAAGAAAAATAAGGAGAGGGAAATGCTAAAAACCCTGATTTCATCAGGAATTGCTGTATGCGTGTGTCAAAATATCATACTATATACTCCATTATTATATACAATTATATGTTAATAAAAATAAAACAATAATAAAACCTATGATTACATCTACCATACCACTCTTAAGCCTGAGTAGAGAGCAGTATTAAGCCAATAGGTAGGACTCTAAAAGCTCATGAACTTATAAAGGTAATGTGCTTATCTATTTTACCTACTCTTTTATTCCTGGGGCTCAGGGTAGCACCAGAAAAATAGCAGGTGCTCAATAAATATTGTTGGGTGAATGAAAGGACAATGACTAATTCAAATGGATATATCCCCATGGGTGGATTTTCAGGATATATATATATATATATATATACACATATATATAC
>NW_004624747.1:14578341-14600244 GCF_000247695.1 Heterocephalus glaber | reverse complement strand
TATCCTTGGGCTAGTCAAGCAGGTCTGGTGCCTCTGAGCTACAACCCCAGCCCCAGCTACACTCCTGGCCCCCAAGGTAAATATTTTTATTGTGATTGCCTATTTAATTTTCTTTCTTTGCCTCTGAAATTTGAACACCTGTTTCACTGATGGTATCGTTAATAAATTGCTATGAACATAGGGTATCATAGCAAAATACCACAGACTCAGTGGCTTAAATAACAGAAATTCGTTTTCTCACAGTTCTGGAGGCTGGAAGCCCACTGTCAAGGCCATGACAGGTTTGGTGTCTTCTGAGGTCTTTCTCCTTGCCTTGCAGATGGCACTGCCTTGTGGTATGTTCACTTAGTCGTCTCTATGCACACACTTGTGTCTGTATTCTCTTTCTGTGTCCTAACCTTTCCCTCTTATAAGTACATCAATCATATTTGATTAGGGCCCACCCTGATGACTCTATTTTAAACTCAACTACCTTTTTGAAGGCCCAATCCCCAATACAGACCTATACTAAGTAGTGGAACTTAGGGCTTCAACATATGAATTTGCAAAGGTGTCTTAATTTTGCTTTTTGCAGGTGTACCTGAATACTAAAGTTTGAGCAATTTATAAAGGAAGAAAAAACTATTTTAGCTCATGGTTTTGGAGGCTTAGAAATCCAAGATCATAGTGCCATCATCTTCTTGGCACCTGGTGAGGGCCTTCCTGCTGGCTCATGACACTGTGAAGGGTGTCACATGACAAAAACAGCATGCTGACTTGTGTCCCTCTTCCTCCTCTTGTCATCTTGTTCATTGTTCCTTTCTCAGAGCCTAGAACAAAGCAGCCACATAGTAAGTGCTCAGTAAACACTTGGGGGATGAATGCATGAAGCATTCTCCTATGGCCCTGTCTAGATACTTCAAGACTGAGCTCTACTGATTGAGAAGATTTCCCTGACTACTCACGGTTTCAGTGGTCCTCATGCTTCTTCAGAGGTGAAAGGTGTGGTGGGCTATTCTTACCAGTTAACTCTGCATCTCCACCATTAATATGCCTTGAATAAATTAGTCATATAAGTAAAACAGCTGTATAGTCATAAAATTCAGATTCTCTAGCCCTACCTCCAAAGCCCCACATCCAAGTATCTGGATGGAGAATACTACACATCCCTCTCCTAGCATATTCTGAACTGCATGGTCTTTCAGTCAGCTTTGATAAAATGTATAAAGTTAAACACTGGGAACTGAGGTCACAACTGCTTGAGAATTTAGTCCAGTCTTCTGCATTGCTTGGGTTCTGGCCAACAGCCACCTGGTAACTTCCCCTCCATTTGTCTTAGAAGGAAATGATTTCCTCTGATTAACAAGTAAGAATGATGTCACATGGAAACTTTCCTTGATTACTGATGCTGGACTTGCGGGGAGGGATTTGAGCTTCAACATGTTTTATGAAGCCAAGGACCTTTGGTCCTTCTCTTACAAACTCTTAAGTGCTTCCAAGAAGTGGGCAGAAGAATTGCTTTTCAGGGTAAATGTTGCAGATCCAAGGGCATGGGTCAGGGGCCAGCTGATTTATATCTTTGGTTTTGTTCATCCATCCCCACTCAGCCCCACCCCTGCCTGTGGGCTTACAATGTGGGTGGTTGTGTATTATGTTGGGAGAAGGTTAAAGGTGGAGGTATATAAGGAATCTTTTACTTGAGAAAATGTATTTTTCCTTTTTTGTCATAGATGTATTTGGAGCTCTCATTTCATCCTATATCTCTTTTTCCCTTTTCTCCTCCTACCTGTCTTTTCTTCTTGTCTCCTCCTCCTCCATCTTGTCCTCTTCCTTCTCTTCCCAATGGATACTATATGTCCTGCACTTACCATCAGCCTGGCTCTGTATCAAGAGTTTTACAAGTACTGCTCCATTGAATTCTTACAGCAACCCTCTGGAGGACAAAATATTACCTTGGCCACCACTTCTGAGGATCTGAAGCTCTGAGAAGTCAAGTGACTTGCTCAAGATCATACAACTCGTTACAAGACAGAAATGGGATTTGAATTCAGATGGTCTGATGATGAACAAAGTCCATACTTACAACCATGATAAAAGGACAAACAAACCCAAATGCCTACAGGATATTAGACGCGAGGGAATTGTGGGGATGGTGGCAAACTGAAGAACTCCTGTCCTCTGTTCAGGAGGGTCCTGATGCTCCTCACCATCTGACTGTTGCCAGGTAGGGTCCTCTGATTTTTTTCTAGGAGGAGCTGAGAATCCAAATCTTTACGTGGAATCTCTTGATTTTTCATGGCAGTAAGTACTTTTTATATTTTGTAAGTCATACATGCCCACAAATTGAATTTAGTTTGTGGATGTGTCAATTATGTTAATTGAGATTGTCAATTTGACTGGATGGAGAGACTCCTGGAGAGATGATTGGATTGTGAGGGAATTAACCTCATTAGTGGATTAATTCACAGGTGAGGTCATAGATGAATGGGCTAAGGAGGTGGAGCCTAGTTAGAAGAAGTGGGTCATGGGAGAGTGACTTTGGGGACTACATGTGGTCCTTAGTGCCTTCCTCTCTCATTCTTCCCCTCTCTCTGCTTCCTGGGTGCCCTGAGTTGAGCAGTTTTCCTCCGCAATGTACTTACACCATGATGTTTCTGCTTTGGAGCTGAAACCTCTGACCATGGACTGAAACTGTGAGCCAAAATAAAGCTTTCCTCCTCTAAATTATTGGTGCAGGTATTTTGTTCTAGCAGTAGGAAACTGACTAATATAGTGGACTACCCACCCATGACCTCAGTCTCCATCCATTGACCCTAGATTCTGTGAACCAGAAGGATCCTTGTCTTCTAAGGGAAGTACCACAGTGATTTAAAGGTCCTCCATGAATCCTCACCTCTTAAAAGTGCCATCAGCTTCCACATTGCTATACTAGGGTCCATGAACCTAACATAGGATGCCTTGGAGGACAAACCACATCCAAACCATAGCATCTCATGACTCACAAAGAAGTATTACTACTATAAGATGAGAAAGACACAGATTGCTCCAAAATAACCTCTTATAGAGCTACACTGCCCAGTTTCATAATCATTAGTTACATATGGTATTTATATTTAAACTAAAATAAGATCAGATGAAAAAATTCAGCTCCCTAGATATACCAGAGAGCTTTCATGTTGTTTGTGGCTACCATATCATACAGGGCAGACATAGTGCACTTCTATCATCACAGAATATTCTACTGGACAACTCTATTGAGAATCAAACTCAGGACATTTCCCTTTTGCATGCCCCCTGCCAAAACAGCTTTTCTCTGTATTGCTATTCCAGGAAAGTTTTTGCTAATGGTAAGATAGTTCATCTGAAGAGAACTGTTAATGGGAGAGAACTAGTTGATCTGCCTATTTTCCTCTCAGTAAATATGTACGTCATTAGTGCCCCTCTGGAGACTTTTACCCACTCCTGGATAGTTCAGAAAAATAATTCTTGAAAAATATTTCAGAATAGACAGAGGAGCAGAAAGCCCTTGGAAGAATGTTTTGAGGGCTCATGATACCAGCTGTGTATACCTGGGAGCCCCATCCTGATGCTGTGACTGCTACTGCTTCTGCAAGGATATTATTGGAACAAGTGAGTCCATGTTAGTCCTAGCTTAGGATGAGAAAGAAAATTAGGTGGAGGATGTCTGCTGCATCAAGAGGGAGAGAGTTCTTGGTTGGAATGTACATCAGCTAATAAAAGAAGACAAGCTTGAAATTAATGATTCAAAAATGCCAGAGTTACCAAGTATTTTTAAAGTATTCAATAAGAAAGACAAAGTGTAGAATTTGGAACATTTACCAGACATGGAGAAATTGCAAGAATAGTTATCAGCCAAGAGGTAATTAGAAAAGGCTTGGAAGAGCTGGGCTGTCTGAAGGGTTGGCAGTGGGTAAGGTATGGGTATAAAGTGAATCTGCCAAATTGCTCTATGATGCAGGACCTGAGTGGGTGGGGAGCCAGAATATCAGGAGAGAAGACAGCCAAAGGGGAAGCTATCTTTGCAGAAAGTTTGCTTAGGATAGCCATCTGGAATCGTGACAAGAAGACTTGATGAAGAACTGGAATGAGCAATGTAAAAAAAGAAAAGTAAACCTTTTCAGAGTGGTACAAAACTAACTGCAAAAGACATGAATTAGTCAGTCAGATGGAGATCAAAGTGTCAGCTCTATTCCTAATAAAAACCTCTTTTGGAGGACACACCTTGCTAATACTCTTCTGAATTGAATTTACTCCCCATTCCAACTTCAAGCAAACCAATAGGATGAAGCTCGCTGTGCTAAGCCCATAATGTACCTTCTCTGCAGGCAAGTGGACTCCAAGGGCAGGTGGGAGACTGAGCTGAGCAAATTGTTCCTCTTCTCAGATGCACTGGACTTCAAAATACCTGCTATGGAAGATTCCAGGAGGGCATTAATCGAAGACAAGGTGGTGGGAGAAGATAGAGACCAGGCTTTGAAGGGTCTTAAAAGTCCAGTAAGTCCAGTAAGATCCTGAGTGTCACTGTACTGGAAGTCCCCTGACAGAGAAACATGAAGAGTGAGGAATAAGGGTTCCTGTATTGGCCTTAAGAATATGAAGGAAATTGAATTGTAGTTATTAGAATTTACAGAAAATTTGAGGTTGCATGGAAACACTCACTCTCATTGCTTCTATTTACTATGAATTATCACATTGCCATTATGAGCTAGGTGCTATTACGCTATTATCATCTCTCCATTTTGTTAAAATAAAAATTAGGTCTCAGAGATGTTTGATACCTTTACCAAAAGTCATGTAACTAATGCATCCAAGTGCCAAGATTTGAGCTCAGGTCTGAGCCTTTGTCCACTATCCACTTCTACTGCCCCAGGAGAGAGAACATGACTGGATCAGACTCTGTTTTCCCACCAGATCATGAGAATGGCATCTGGATACACACGAATTTAGAGACTTGACCCATCAGTGGGAAGGAGAAACCCCTCTCTTCCAGCCTTGCCTATTATTGGTGTGACACAGGTATCAGCTGATTAAGAGGGCAGTTTAGAGATGAATATTCAAATCCTAGTTCAAACAGTGACTTGCTCTGTGACCTTGAGCAGGTCCCTTCTACTTCCCTTGCTTAAAAATGAAGACTTTTCCAATTTCCTAGAAATGCCATAAGAATTCAGTGAAATACTGAGTGCCAGATCTTAAAATAAACATGGAATAAATTCATATTTGTTCTTTTGGTTTTGGAGGAGACAGAATAGAGAACACTAAACTTCTTATTGTTCTTCCAGTTATGATAAACCTTTCATGCTGCTGTGTCTTTGCCCATGGTGTTCCTTTGTCTAGGCTGCTTTTTCTCCCTCCTACCCAACTTCCTCAATTTGGGGACTTCTTACTTGTCCCTAACTTTTTAGAGTCTTCTTAGAGCCTTTCAAGCAAAATGAACTGCTTTCTGTACACATACATGCTGGATCTTTCTTCCTGCCTCTACTGGAATTCTTAAAATATATTGCAATGATCTGATCGCATGTCTCTCTAACCAATACCCAGCAAGACGGTAGTTTTCTAAAACTAGAGAACCATGTCTAATTCATCATGTTAAGTGCTCAACAAATGTTTGAGTGAATTAATACTTAATGTATTAGTTATCTGTTGCTGGCTAAAAACTTATTCTCTTAAAGTAACATATTTATTATCTCACAATTTTTGCGAGTCAGAATTCTGGGCACAGTTTTGCTGTGACCCCTGGCTCTGAGTGTCTCCCAAGGCTCAGCTGGGCAGGATCCATTTCCAAGATCACTCACATAGTTGTTGGCAGCACACAGATCCTTGAGGGTTGTTGGACTGAGACCTCAATTCTTCATGAGCTGTTGGCCAGAGGCCTTCATGGATTCTTTGCCATATGGACCTCTCACAACATGGAAATCTGCCTTCCATAGAGTGAGCAAGAGAAAGGACGAGAAAGAATGCCAGCAAGAACAAGAGAGAACCATGGTCTTTTGAATCCTCATCATGGAAGTAAGGTCCTGAATTCAATCCCCAGTACCAAAAGAAAACCCCAACCAAACAAACAAAAGAAGAGAAAGAGAAGAGAAAAATGTAAGGTGAGAAAAGTGTCAGTCAGAAAACACTGATTGGGTATTTACCTTGTTCTAAGAAGAGTGATGTAAAAGATCCATGAGCCATGCCATGGTTCCTGTCCATTGGTATCTGTCAAGATAGGGAAATGAAGCACTCCCGTGAGAGATGATTCCACAGCCATTCAGGGCCATCTGTGGAAGGAGCCACATGGGCCATCAGATCACAGGTGTGTAAGAGTAAGATTGGGTCTGGCATGCTGAGAAAGGTGGAGATTGAATTTAGGCTTGAAAATGAGTGAATTTAGGATAGCAAAACACCATACTTAGAAGTGAGGGACAGTATGGGGAAAGGCTCAGAGGAGAAAGACTTCTTGAAGGAATGGGACTTCAAAATACCTGCTATGGAAGATTCCAGGAGGGCATTAATGGGAGACAAGGCAGTGGGAGAAGATAGAGACCAGGCTTTGAAGGGTCTTGAAAGCCCAGAAGGGAATTTGGAGTTCCATGTGGTGGGCGTCTGACAGTGGTTGACTGGAAGTGGCATGAAGTAGGGGTAAGCATGGAAACTTGGAATCAGGAACACTGACTTTCCAGTTCCCAGCTCCGCCACTTAGCAGTTGTGGGAAGCTCTTTGGAGTTAATAAGGTCTCTGAGCCTCAATTCTCTATCTACAGCATGCTACTATCTCCTCCATGGGTTTGTTGTGAAAATTAATGAAATGATATGCATGAAGAGCTTAGCACAGTGCTTATCGTGTAAGAGCCTCTCAACAGCAATACATATTACTATTATTTCTGAGTGTAGGGTAGGAGGCAAATTACTCTGAGAGATGGAGATTTAAAAACGTCAGAGTCTTCCCTTGGGTAGCAAAACATTCATCTGGCCCTTTCCCTTGTTTCTTCCTGGTTGTGGAGCATGACAGATGAGCGATGGGGACTTAAAAGTGACAGATGTGTTCATCTACAGACCACGACAAAGGAGGAGGGAGAGAAGGAGGCAGAGCTAAGGAATGACCCTACAATGCCCAGAATCATGATCAATGGACCAGCAAGGCTTAAAAGGAACTCTCTTTACAGAAATGTAGTTCTGAGGCTAAGGTCAGGGCAATTTCCCAGTGTTTTCTTGGGGCCCTCAAACAGCACTTCTCATTCAGAGGAAGGGCCAAATTTGGATTCCAAAGACCGGAGGGTCACAGGGGTTCAATGGGTGGGCATCCCCCTTGTACGGTATTGTTACTCTCTGAAGAAGGTTGCTGATGTGAGTGACAGGGGGAGGGACAACTGGGAGGGTCTCAGACCCAAGCAAATTAAAATCCTGAACTCTGCAATGGTGAGATTATGTCCTTGGGAAATTGGAAGTAGAGGAAGTTTATTTGCCTTTTTAGTCTTTTATTTTGCTCCCCCATCTTCTTTAACTATTTTAGCTTGGATAAAATATATTTTCTCAGCCATGTCTTCTGTTGTACTTCTTTCCTCTCCAATTCTTCCTAACAAAACTTAGCAATGCTAGATTGTTTTCCCCCTAATTATGGTCTTTACTCTATTATCTCATAAAGCAGTGGCTCTTACACTTCTGAATTTCCAGTACTAGTTCATTTTCCCTGTTGAAATTTCCATGTCCAGAGAGACACAGATCAGCTACAGGGATGTGGCACTATCTCAATACAGAGGTCACCAACTATTTTGTCAAATAAATACCTTGGAAAATTATTCCATAAATGATATAGGCTTTTTTTCTCCAAAGAAGACAGAATCATTTCAAATTAATGGCAATCCTTTGAGTGGCATAATTTTAGCTTTGTAAGAAACTCCCCTACAATGACCTTTTTTTTTGGTCACAGAATACCATTTGAAACTGCAGTATAGATTAATGTATGCTTAGGTGTTAATAGTTTGATAGCACACTCATTTAGAAAATATCAAGATCCTATTACTGGACAGACCCTGTGCCAAATGTTATACCTTTACAGATGAAGGATATTTGGTATCTGATTTCAAAAAATTCATAGTCTGGTTGGGAAAACATTCGTAAACACTGATATGAATACACTACCGCAGAGTGATGTGGGCTTTTCAAGTAGTTTAAACAAAACGCTATGAATGGTCAGGAAAGAACGATGGAGGAAGCATCATAGATGGGGAGAGTTGGAGGGAGGATATTTCATGCAGAAGGAACTTCCTAGTAGAGGACATGCTATAAAGAACTGCCATTGATCTAGGACCTACAGCGTGCTAGTACTTTAATACCATCTTTTCATCTCTACTACAGCACTATAAGGTGAATATCAAGATTCCCATTTTACCATAAAGAAAGGAAGCTAAAGAGGGGTGAGTTCTCTTGCTAGAGATCAGATAGCAACAGGTAGGCACAGGGTATGAATCTAGCTCTGCTGGAGCCCACATCCCATGGATCCAGTTATCTGAATGCTTTTCTCAGAAAGCTTCCAATATCTCACAGATTGCACTTATAGTCTCCATAGTGCTCAAAAGGAAATGAGACGGGAAAGGAAACCTGGGGTCAGTCTGGCATAAAATTCAAGATATTCAGTTAAATCTGAATATCAAATAAGCTGTAAATTACTTCTTAAATATAAACATGTTTCATGTCATATTTGCCCCATATGAAAAATAGTTGTTGGCAATTTAGTTTGTGACCCTGTGCCTGCCTCACAAGCGCAAGATCCTGAGTTGGATCCCTGGTACAGCAAAAAAAAAAAAAAAAGTTGTTGATCTAAAATTCAAATTTAACTGGGTGTCCTATATTTTTATTTGCTACATCTGCCCACCTTTTCAACAAGCTAACATGGTTTCACTTACATTCCAAAAGGAATTTTCAGAACTTCACAGTGATTTGAGCAAAAAGTCTTTGTGTTCCATGAGAACCCAGGTTCCCACATTGCAAGGCTGAAATTGGATTTTGGTGAAGCAAGATGGACTTAGGCTGCCCCCTTCTAGATCTCCCCAAATTTTTCTCAGTAGTCCATTTATTTTGTTCAAAGAAATTTTATATCTTGTGTGGAGAATGCCAAGGAATAGACTGGTTTCAAATGCCACGATGTCCCTGAAAGAAGGAGATGGAGGGAGCACATGAGTCCTAGATGGTCCCCGGGTGAGGGTTCCATGATCCTGTGGGGGCTTTACAGGGCCTAGTTCTCATTTTCTCTCCTATTGTAGTCAACCGAAGTCTGGCTTTGCCTCGCTTTGTAGGACTGGCACACCTAACCCATGAGGAGCTGGGAGGAAGTACACTTTCATATCACCTCACAGTGTCGAGAGCTTCCCTTTCCTCTAGTCTTTCTGCTATTTGACATACAAGAGAGTTGTTTAATCACAGAAAGCAAGCTGAAGTGGAGTTTTTATCTTGCACCATTCACTGAAGGGATCAAATTTGGGTTGCCTTTGATGGAATGAAAAGGAGTGGCTTCCCTCCCTTCTTCTTTTCTCTCCAGCAGCCTTAACAAAAAGTAACAGTTTGAAGGGAAAATGCTTACATCATGGAAAAGACATAGCAAGCTCCCTGTTGGTAAAGATGCATACTCAAATGTTTTGGGCTAATGAAACTAAATGTCATTCTACATCATTTCTTCTATTATTTTTCTGCAAACCTCCTGGCCCAGAGCTTTGCACTTTTTTGCCTTCTGTCTTGTTGGGCTGCCTAGAATTTGGAGTCTGACAATTATGTTAGTTTGCAGCTTGCTTAGAAATGTGGGTTAGGGCTAGGGATTTAGCTCAGTGGTTCCAGTGCCTGCCTCGCAAGTGCAAGGTCGAAAGTTCGATTCCCGGTACCAAAAAAAAAAAAAAAAAGGCAATGTGGGTTAATCTGTTATTGCCTATGATCCTCCCAACAATCCTATCCTATGAATACTGTTCTTCCACTTCACAGTTAAGGAAACTGAGACTCAGGGAGGCTCAGGCTAAATGAAATAAGATTAAAATTTGGGGACTCATGGCCTTTGGGAGGAGTTAAAGGAAGGAGGCAAACTGATGCGCAAGTGCCAGGACCCGAGTTCGATGCCCAGTACAAAAAAAACAAAAAGGAAGGAGGCAGAGGCTGCTAATTTGACACCCACTGAGAGAGTTCAACCTGCCCTCATTGAACTCTTTGCCTTCAGAATTACTCATTCTTACTCAATATTAAACCCAAAGCTGCTATTATAATGTGGATATTTTTCTTCTCTTCACATAGGATTGTGTAGAACAAATGAAAGTCATCCCACCTTCCTGACAGCTCAGGATGAATAAGATAAATAAAGCAATGTGCTCATGAGAAGACAGACATCAGGGTCTTTAAACAGAAGAACAGAAGTGCTAGTCAATGATAGGATTTGCTGGCCATCTTGAAAAGGTCTCGGGATTCTAGCACATACAATGTACTCACTCACTGAGAGATTTCAAGCATCCCCAGGAAGCCACAGGGACAGCTTTGGAAACTAGTCTAGTTCAGTCAATCCCCTACTGTAAATATTTTCTCCTATGCTGTGGGAAATAGCCTACTAGCCTGAAAATGTCATAGCTTCAAATTCAAAATGAAGAGTTGGATGGGGGTTAAAAGAGGATAGTTCAGATGGTAATGATCAGCTATGTGAATTCACTCCATTCATTCAAATATTCATGTAATTATTCAATAGTAGCATCTATTGAGTCCTCATTATATGCCTGGAACTGTTCAGGGTGTTGGGATTAGCGATATGAACTAGAGGGACAATAAATGCCCAAAAGGAATGGTGTTCTTTCCAATAGATGGAAGGGGTACAGATAACCTTGTGTGATGAATTACATCATTTGTTATATAATTACAATGTGTGGCAATTGTTTCAAAGGAGTATGAGTATGTGTAATGGGAGAAGATGAATATCATGGGGTAAGTCATGCGAGTCATCCTCAAGGGAATAGAGTTCTCCTGCATAGAGCTCTGGAGGATGAATAAGAATTGATTAAGTGATATGTGGGAAGTAGCAGAGGTAAGCAAGAGTGTTCCAGGCAGAGACAACTGATGTGTAAAGACTCAAGGGGAAGGAAACAACAGTGGAGCTACACCCCTCCCACCTCAGTGTTTGTGGGATCCCCTTCCTGGCACAGAATGAGCCCTGACCAATGGGCGATTTAGATCTCATCAACAGCTCCCATGGATTCTCACCTACGGGGCTATCTGGAATCCCTTGGGTACCTTGATGGAAACGCAATCATTTCATCCCAGGATAATGCACAAAATCCCCAGGCTTCAGAGAAGTACAAATGCCTGAGTAGGACATTTGATCTTTGTACAACTCCAGCATCTCTGGATGCAACACCAACTCCACTGTCCCTGAACTGATGTGCTTCTAAAGGTCTGTTCTCTCCTGCCTCTTGCTTTGGGCTCTGCTTTCCCCTCTGTCTGGAACCTCTCTGCTCCCATCTTCTCTCCTAGATAACTCTTATTTATCTTTTTTTTTTTTTTTTTGGTACCAGGGATTGAACTCGGGTCCTTGCACTTGCACAGCAGGCAGCAAAACCACTGAGCTAAATCCCCGGCCTTCTTATTTGTTTTTTAAGACTCAGCTCAGCTACTGCTTTCTCTAGGAATGTTTGCATAAATCTTTTGGACTGAGCCAAACACCCGCCTCAAAACCTTTCACCATTAGAGAACCACTTGCTTTGAATTCTGGATTAGTGGTTTGTTTCCTACCACTGGACCATGAGCTCCTTGAGGAAGGGGCTATGACCATAAATAGATCTGCAGTTCTGGGCTACAGTAATGTGTTCTAGTGGATGCTGAGTAAGTATTCTGAGTAAATTAATAAACTATCCTAACCTTGTCCCCAGTCACTTCCTAGCCCAGTAACTGTGTGATCTGAACCACAATGCATGGATTGAGACTCCAGCTGACTTACAGGAAAGGGGCTCTAATTCATGATTATCAGTACGGTACACTTACAGTTTCAATTCCCACCTCTCTGATATCAGGATCTACTGTAGATAGTTACTCATTTCAAATAAAGCCCACACTAAAGCAACAGGTTCTTTGCCTCTTCTTGGAGACTTAATAGATCTACTGCATTATTGAGTGACTACTCCACCACTCACTGAATGCTGTTATTACTTCTTAGCTGGCACTCACTATGCACCTAATCTGGGTCAGGGTTTTCTTTTTTGTTTTTTGTTTTGTACCAGGGATCGAACTCGGGACCTTATGCTTGTGAATCAGGTGGCAGAACCACTGAGCGCAACCCCTGACCCATGGGTCAGGGTTTTTTAAAAAATTGCTCCTCAAAGTATACTTTAAGGGCAGTGTAAACGGAGTACCTGAGAGCTGGTTAGAAATGCAGAGTCTTGAACTGCTCTATGGTTGACCTACTGAATCAGAACCTGCATTTTAATCAGACTCCCAGTGATCCTCAAAAAGCACAGGAATGCAATTTCTCCTTTTTGGTTAAACACGGGATTCTATGGGGGAGCTTAAAAAGAATAAAGGAATCTAAGTATCATATCATCTCAGACCAGTTAAATCAAAATCTTTGAGGATGGTGAGCCAGCCTCAATAATTTCAGATGTGTCTAAATGATCTCATGTGCAGCTGCTTCCAGAATCACTGAAATTAGATGAACATCATCGTCATCCTCAGATCAATTCTCTATGAGGTAGGTACTGTTAGTCCCTCATTTTATAGATGGGTAAACTGAGGCTCAGAGAGGGCTGGTTTCTTACCAGAAGTCATAAGTTGGTAAGTGGAAGAGTCAGGCATTTACATCCAGGTCTGCAGGTTCCATCCCAAACCCTCATTCTTTTTCTTTAAAATATATTTTTATGTTTAATTGACACATAGTAATTGTGCCTATTTATGGGTATGTTTCAATGGCATTTCAATACATGTATACAATGGTAATGATCAGATCGGGGTAATGGCCGCAACTATTATCACTTGTCTTTATTCAAATCCACACTTTTCAAATGGAAGCTTTTTTTTTTTTTAATTTAAATTTTGTGCTTTGCTAATCCCTATGTTGGTCCCATGGATGGGAATATTGTTCCTCCAAATTTTGCTTTCAATTTATTTTTTTAGAGGCAAGCATTCTTTTTTCTACAGGAGTGGCCCAGAGTTCTGAAGCCAAGATGGTCTCATCAATTATTTTTGCTTCCTAACTCTTCCCAAGATATGGCCCTCCCTGCCAAGCACTTGAGTAAAAGTGTTTTTATTTCCGGTTCATTGCTGAACTTCTTTCTTCCACACTTCCTGCCCACTCACCCTCTTAGGTTGAAGTTGCAGAGACTTGAATATCTTTGTTCTTCATGCACTATTAAACAAACTGACTGCAGGAGAGTAGACTTTTCTGACCTGGTCACTCTCCTTGATTATGGCCCTGTGGTTCTTCCCCTAGCTTTATTAATGTCCACTTGCTGACTAGAAAGTCCAGGAGTCCAGTTACAGTTCTACCACATCCTCAATGTTGTGTGACCTCCGGCAGATCCTGAAGCCTTTCTGGGCTTCCGTTCTTTCACATATAAAATGAGGGGTAGATTTTTCAGCAAACTAAATATAGAGTTACTGTGTAATCCAGCAATTTTACTCCTAAAAGAATTGAAAGCAGGGATGTAAACAAATATAATATTGCTCCTAATAATGCTATTCTCAATGAACAAAAGATAAAAATCACCCAAGTATCCAATGAGAGATGAATGGATATAAAAATGTGGTATATTCATACAGTAGAATATTACTCAGCAATAAAAAATGAATAAAATTCAGATCCATGCTACAAAGTGGATGAACCTTAAAATATTATGTTAGGTGAAACATGGCAGAAATGAAAGGACAAATATTATATGATTCTACTTCTATGAGGTACCCAGAAAAAGATATTCCATAGAGACAAAAGGTAAAATACAGATTATTGAAGGATAAAGGGTTGGAAGAGAAGGGAGTTATTGTTTAATATGTACAGAGTTTATTTGGGATGATGAAAGAGTTGTGGAAACTGATGCTGATGTTGGTTGCAGGACATTGTGAGCATATTTAATGCTCCTGGATTGTACTCTTAAAATGTTAAATTCTATGTTATGTATATTTTACCATAATAAAAGTAGTTTTTAAAAAGGATTGTATGCAAAATTCATAAGGTTAGTAATTCTTTAACTCTGACTCTCTGGACTCAGTTAGAAGCCACTGATTTTTCTGCTTATTTTAAATATACTCAATCCCCACTCAGCCTCCCTTTGGGGTTGGGTGTATCATATCCAAGACAGTGTTCCAAAGGGTTTATTCCTCGTCTGATGTGAGTCTTTTCTACCCATCTGTAGAAAAAGGAGAATAAAAATTGTGGACAATACTGTGAGATTTTTATCAAGTGAAATTTAGTCAATTTAGGAGTAAATTATTCTGAGACAATGTGTTTCTCTTTCCTGTCCTTTGGGTTTAAAGTGTACTTTCTTTTATGAAAAGATCATGGGAATTTATGATAGTTGATTCTGTAAAAAGCTGTCTACCCTTGCCAGAAAAATTGACAGCCTCTATTCCACTCATTTACACTTTTGTTATAAATATTACCTATTTATTTATTCATTTATATTTTTATTCATTTTAATTGATACATAATGTTTATAAGGTCTAGTATGATATTTCATTCACATATGCAATATATAATGATCATATCAAGGTAATTAGCATATCTATCACCTCCAAAATTTATCATTTCTATGTATTGGGAACATTTAAAATCCTCCCTTCTATTGGGAGGTATCTGAATCATGGAGACTAAGCCTGTGTGAATGGATTAATTGATTAGCTATCATGGGATTTAGGTTCCCTTTCTCTCTTCTAGCTACTTGGAAATATACAGTAAATTATTGTTAACCATAGTTACCCTGCTGTGCTATAGAACACTAGAACTTATTCCTCTGATCTAACTGTAATTTTGTAGCCATTAAACAACTTCTATTTCTCTCCCTATCTTTCCCAGCCTCTGGTAACCACAATTCTATTCTTACCTCCATGAGATCATTTTTTTTTAAAGCTTTCACATATAAGCATGAACATGAAGCATTTGTAAAGCTATGTCTGTTTGTAGGATCTCAACACTGACGAACACCAGACAGAAAGTTCAGTGGTATCTTGCAGATTGGCTGAGAAGGGGTAGCTCAGCTATGGTCTATCTATAGTCTCTAAGCACCAGCATGCCCCCCATACCTGCCTTCCCTCTCTCTACCCCCTGTCCTTGTTATTTCCCTTCTCTGGTTTGCCCTGGTACACTTCATCCACTTGGGCTTTGCTATGGTCTGGGTGTGTCCCCAAAAGTTCACATGTTGGTACCTTAATTCCTCGATGTGGATGTGGTAGTGTAGAGAGGTGGGTGATAGTGGGAGGTATCTGAGTCATGGAGACTAAGCCTGTGTGAATGGATTAATTGATTAGCTATCATGGGATTTAGGTTCTCTTTCTCTCTTCCTCATATGTTTACTTTCTCCTTCCATTTCCTTCCACCATGTTACAAAGTAGCATGAGGCCCTCCCCAGATGTGCCCACCTGGAAGTGAACTTCTTAGCTTCGAGAACCATGAACCAAAATAAACTTATCTCCTTTATAAATTACCCTATGTCAGGTATTCTGTTACAGGAACAGGAAATGGACAAAGAAAACCTCCTTGCCCTAAACTTGCTTTGACTTTTGAGCTCATTCTCATGTTCTTGCTGAGTTGATGCCTCCTTCCTTCATTCTCTTTACCTTGCCTTATTGATCTGAAGAAAATTCATCAGCGGACGCATTAGGTGGAGGGTCACCAGCCATCTCTGGTCACCTACTTGGCTGAACCATTTTCTCTGAGCTTCCTCAGTGTCTTTATATTTTGATGATCACTGGGTACTGTACTTTCTGCATGGAGTTTAATTATTAAAAGTACCTACTACATGCAAGGTACTGTGCTAGAAGTAGTGATGAGATGAACAGAGATAAACAAGGCAGGTTATCTTCCTCCTGTGTGGAGCTACATTGTAATAGAGGGAGACAAATAATAATCACAAAAAAACAAGATTACTACTGGTAAAAGTAGTTATATTTTTAAAAATAAAGCAAGGAAAGCGAGGGAAGTACCGTTTATTGTGGGGTCACCAAAGGAGTTGAATATCCTCAAGCTTTGGGAGTAGACTATTCCAGGCAAATGTAATAGAAAATGCAAAGGCTTAAAAGTAGCAATGGACTCTGAAATTTTGAGAAACACTTACGAAATTAAAATCCAAGTGTCACGTCACTGTTCTTACTGAAAGTTCTCAAAATCTCTTGCCCCTAAAGATAAAACCCTGACCACATGAGGCCTCTCTCACCCTCCTCTCCAACTCCAATTCTTAATATTCAGCCATGAAATTCTGTGCGTCATGTTTCTCAAACTTAAACTTGAATCAAACTCCCCTGGGGAGCTTGTCAAACAGATTTCTGGGTCCCCTGAGTGTTGAAGTCCAGTCTAGGTAAGAGTCTAGGAGTTTATATGTTTATCAAGTTTTCAGGAAATGCTGCTCCTGGCGGTTGAGAAATGCTGCTGCACTCTAAGCAAGGTGAGTTCTGGCTCCCTCCCTGCCCTGTACTCTTTCCCACCCTCACTGACCAGGGTAGCTCATCCTTCAGATTTCATTTTTCCCTGATTGCATGAATACTGTAAGAAGCTGCCTTCTCTGCACAGCTTTCCCCTGTGAATTTAGCCCACAGTACCACAGATCACACCCCAGAGTCACTGCCTGTTTGTTCATCTGTCCCTTTGCCCAATCCCTGGACTATGACCCTATTAAAGACAGAGAGATTTTCTGACTACTTGCTGAAACCTTGGCACTTGGGACAAACCCTGGTACATAGTCTGTGCCTAGTAAATTTCATAAATGTATTGAAATGATTACAAAGGTGTTCTGGTTTAGATTTACAATGTCCCTCAAAAGATTCACATTCAGAGGTGAGACCTCATTGAAAAGGGAAGGTCACTGGGAACATAACTGGGAAAAGTGTATCAGAGTCCGATCAGTCCTCTGACTGCCTAGAGAGGGGGACAGCAAGGGCTAAAGAAAAAAAAGACAGTAGAGACCTGCATAATTTCAAAGTATATGGGGATCCGGGAGGTCAGTGCCTCAGAGTGAGCAAAGACAAAGACTCTCTGGCTAGCCATGATTTATTGGGTACACACAATAATTGGAGGGAGTATCGGGCGACTTGGGGGAAGCAGTGATCCTACATCAGTGTGAATCTCAAAATGATGAGAATGGAAAGGAGAGCATTCCTACAACAGCAGGTGGGATGAGTTAATCGATAAGGAATTTGTCCCTCCCCAGGTGAAACCTTTCTGTTTTGTATTTCTACTCCGTTCTCAAAGAACCAGGATGGCTTCAGCTGATGTAATCTTGCCATTGAGCACCATAGCATCATGGTACCATTGAGGCCTCAGTTGTGACTGGAGGCAAAATGGAGTTATGTTTCTCCACGCCATAGCTGGCTCGAGGGCAAGGCAACATTGGGTCTTCGACAGTTATAGTCATACTTTAATTATGAAATGATTTTTCCCCAAAATTTCTGTAGAAAGGCTGTTCCCATCTCAGGCTCTTCCGTCCTATCTCTCTTTCCTGGGCACCATGCAGTGAACAGCTTTCCCCAATATGCTGTTCCACCATGCCATTTCTGCCTTGAAAAGCTTACTATAGACTGAACCTACTGAAAAATAAGTCTTTGCTCCTTTATGATGCAGTAGTCAAGTATTTTGTACCATTCAAACAAAAAGGGGACATGACTAAAATTACTCTTTACACATTCAGCCACATTGTCTACAATTATGGGATCAGACTCGACAGGTACTGCTCCACTTAATGTTACAACTCCAGCCTCATTCAACCCATCTGCAAACCCACAGAACTGTCTTTCCAGACTAATTCCACCCCTCCTCCCTACTGGTACATTTCTGAGGGCAGGAATTCTGGCTACTGTTTCCGGGTTTCCCACCTCCTCATCTCTTAGGACACTCTCTCCGCCTCTAAGTCACCTGACATTGCTGAAGCAGATGCTGCAGGTGCCTCCTATTCCACATGACACAAGGTGAGTGGGATGGTGAACAGTGGCTGGCCACTCAGCCGGAGAGCAAAGCCACTGTCATGCTGGACATTCCACATCTCCACATCGAAATGCTTCCACTCAGCTACATAAACACCCGCTATTCTGCTGTGTTCTCTCCACTGACCCAGCCACTGGATCTGTTCCACAGGGGCCCTGGGTCCTCTTTGCCCAGCATCTATCAGATTAGCCAGCTCCATACCACATTAGTGGTTAATATCACTCCTGGTTTAAGAGTGGGCTGTAGTCTCAGAAGAACCTAGACTCAAATCCCACACCTTCTACCTAACATCACCAGTGTGACCTTGAACAGGACACATCTCTCTGAGTCTCAGCTTTGTCTTATATGAAAGATGACTCAAGATAACCACTTCCTCCTTGGATTGGTACGAGCAGGAAACAACATGACAGCTGTGGAATGCTTAGTACAATGTGAGGCACAATAATTGCTCAGCAGCTGGGTGTGGTGACACTCACCTGTAATGTTAGCACTCTGGGAGGCTGAGGCAGGAAGACTGCAAGTTTGAGCCTAGCCCAGGCAATTTAGTAATGTAGAGAGAACCTGTCTCAAAATAAAAAATGAAAACAGGGCTGGGACTGTAGCTCAGTGCAAAGGAGCTGGGTTCAATTCCCTGTACCGCCCCACTCCCACACATAGTTAAGAATAAATATTGCAGGGGTTTTGTTTGTTTGTTTACCGCACTAAAAAGATATGAACCAGGTATGGTGGCGCATGCCTGTAATCTCAGCATTCTGGGAGCTGGGGCAAGATGATCACATGTCTGAGCCTAGCCTGGGGAACTTAGTGAGACCCTGTCTCATATAAAATTAAAAAATGGGCTGGGGATATCGTTCAATGCAAAGGCCCTGGGTTCACTCCACAATAACACACACACATCACTCAATTAATGTTACTTTATACTTTCATTACAAATATTCTAAGGAAAGGAAAACATAAAGAAATACACAAAGTCATTCCTAAGAGGGTTATGATAGATTCTTAATCCTAGAAGTTGCAATAGGGCCAAGTAAGGCTGAATGAGATTTACCTAGGAGTGGTGGGGTCTAAAGCAAAAAGGAGAATGTTTACCAACCCATAGCCATTCCATTTCTCTGGTTTTACATACACTGTGTCTATCAAACTAAATGGTTCAGTAGGCCAGCTTTGCTCTGTGGGCCAACAGTTTGGGAAGAATATACTCATTTCCCTAAGTTAGGAATAAGGGGTCTCAATTCAATAAGGACACCAATCCTAGCCCTTCAATCCCTCAGGGCATTGCCTATCTCATCTAAAGTGTCCCTTGAAGGAGATGGGGATGGGAGTCCTAGGCTTCTTGCTCAAATTCTGGAATAACAGGCCTAGGAAATTCTCTCTAATGTTTAATTAAGAAGGATTTATTTAAAAATAGCATCTATCACATTTCTAGAAACAAAATTCTATGCCATATTTATTAGAATCCTCACCCCTGCCAAAGAAAAGTCAAGAGGAAATGCTCCCCAGACATTCTGGTTGTCTGATCTCAGACAATTCCTTCACTTCTTACATAGCCTGTTTCAAATGCACACTGTGAGAAATAAACAGGACTCTGTTCATAAAGTGCTTATATGAAGAGGAAAGATTAAATGCTCCAGAAGTTATTCTGAGCTTTTGGATTGTTGGGAGCTTGCAGAGAATCCGGTCTGTCTGTAAGACAAACTAAGTTTCCAGGAGGAAAATAATGCATTAACAACTGTGGTCACATCACAACACGGACTATTGATTTGTTTGGTAATTATTTCTGCAGTATTCAATCCAGGCACAAGGCAGAAGGGAGGCTGCTGCTGTGGAAAGCATGTGCCCCAAAGCCTCTGGTTGCAGAGGATGTGTGGGTTTTTTCCCCAAAATCCACTGTGTATTGGGCCTATGAACAGCCTTGGTTTTCTTTTCTTGTCCTCTTTTTTATTTCCAAACCAAAGGTCAGTTGCCTTTGTCTTCTGCTTGAAAGCATTGCAGGAGAGAATTCTGCATTCCTTTCAGTAGAAAAAAAAAGTAACAGACAAGACAAAGCAAGCCACATTCAGAGGCTGCAGCCTATCTTCAAAAGCAGAAGGCACTTGAGGCCATATATAATATAAACACACATCACAACACACATACACACAACCCCCCACTGCACACAATAATAGAATGTTTTAGATGCAAGAACTGGATTCTCTTAGACAAGTATCTTCCCATCTTCCTGCTTATAGGACCATAGATTGTTCATCTATATTTAAATATTATACCAACTAAATGTAGTAGATGAGATGTCCACAGCGTGTACATGGCAAATACATGTTGTTTGTACCCGATGGAGTTAGGTTACATATCTTTGTACAAAAAGGCTGTTGAGTCTGATACCAGAAATATCCTTTCCAGCTTTCCAAAAGGCAGTATTGAGCTATTTCTCACAGATATCTAATACAGTGCACCAACTATTACTGGTTCAAATACTATTTCAGGATTTCCACAGCATGTTTGTCTCATTTGTGATCTAACTTACTACTTGCACTTTTAAAAATATGGGATAACTTTGATTGAGAAATACTTTTAATGAAAGAATAAAGGATAAAAAATTTAATTATCAATGAGGAAGGAAGATATAGGGTGAGCAGGAATGAGTTTGTAGACTTGTCTTGAGTCTACCTTTTTGGTAACTTTAACTTCAGAGACTTGTAAATACTGTATATAATTGAAGAAATAAAATTATATTCAAAAGTAATCTCTAAAAATCAGAATGATTCCGTTCCAATGGGTTTCAAATCACAACAGTTTGAATGCTCATCTAAGTAGAGGCCAAAATGTTATTTTAAACTGATTTCAGTTCAGTATTTGTATCACAGGTAATCATGTGTGTATGGTTATTCTGAAATGGGTGTGTGGATTATAGGATAAAGAAAATGAGTAATTATGTTGGTATTACTAATTATGGCTTTAAGGCAAATCAGAAAGGAATACAAATGTAAGATTTATGAGGTTAAAGAAAAATCTGTAGCCTTTATTTCAACAAGAAATATAAGTAGAAACTCATTTTTTGGTCTTAAAATAAGATTGCCTAGCTGTGTACACCAAAACACTCTAGAAACATTGACCAATGACTCCAGCAGTGATGAGAAATTCTGAAGGGATTGCTGCTGTTTAGAGAAACAGCTGATTCCAGATGTGGGTCTGGAAATTTATACTTTGAACTTGGTGCCTTTTGATATAACAGAAATCAAAAGCATTTAAAAGGCTTCTAGGTCACATCAAAGGACTCACAAACAAATTTAAGTTTCTTTCTCACTAAAGATGGGAAAACTTAAGCATTAATAAAGGTAATAACGACAACTAATTGAAGCACATCAACTATATTTAAATCCATAGATTTATTATAAGGATAAATAAATAACTTAGTAGCACCTTAAAAGGATGCTGGTATTCCAAAACATTATTTTATAAGCTAACAAACAAAGAGAAGAGATCAAGTATTTACTTTACCTTTTTTAGACTAATGATGCTCTGAATTACCCAAATAGTTGATGAGGGATATTTCTCTTTTTTTCTTTTTTTTTTCCATTAAGTTTATTGGTACATTTTAGGTATAAAATACAGTTACACTCATCATTGGGATCTTGTACCTTTACATGATGTACCTTTGTTCTTTTTTTCCCCCCTTCCCTTGCCCACCCTTCACCCCCCCTTCCCTATTTGCAAAGATTTTGTTTCCATTTTTTTCCTTTTCTCATATTTTTTCTTTTCCCTTCTTTCCTTTCCCCTACCCCTCCCACT
>NW_004624747.1:14405074-14571733 GCF_000247695.1 Heterocephalus glaber | reverse complement strand
GTACTAGGATGTAAAGGTCTAAAGGAGCCGGGGAAGTGGGAGGGGTAGGGGAAAGGAAAGAAGGGAAAAGAAAAAATATGAGAAAAGGAAAAAAATGGAAAAAAAATCTTTGCAAATAGGGAAGGGAGGGCAGGGGAAGGGAACAAAACATGAATTAAGATACTCATGTAATGGTACAAGAGCCCAATGATGTATGTAAAAGTATTTTATACCTAAAATGTACCAATACATTTAATGGGGGAGGGGAGGAAAAAAAAAAACAAGCCTTCAACCCTTGGACATTTATCAAAACTATAGCACCTGTTCAAACAAAGAAACCAATAAGCAAGAACAAAATACCTTTGGGAAAATTGGGCTTTGGTATTTGATGATATTAAGAAATGATAATTTTATCTAGTGTAATAACATTGGAGTTATGCTTTAAAAAATGTTTGTATCTTTCAGAGATACACCTTGTAGTATTTGTAACTAGAATAGCACAATGCCTTGAATTTGTGTCAAAATAATTTTGTAGGGTGGAAAATGGGTCTGTGTACAGATGAAACAAAATTGACTGTATTGATAGTTGCTGAAATTGGGCAATGGGTACACGGATTCATCGTAGTTCTTTCACTTTTGTATATTCTTAAATTTTTCTATAATTTTTTTTAAAAAGTGACTCATTATAAAATGAGCACTCTTAATCTGAAATCTCAAACTCAAATTTTGCATTTGGAGCATTTCAGATTTCAGAGTTTTGGATTGGGGATAGTCAGCCAATAAACCTTATGCAAATATTTAAAAACCTGGGAAACTCCAAAATCTGAAACAATTCTGGTCCTCAGCCTTTTAGATAAGGTACACATACTCAGCCTGTATCACACATGCCAATAATTGAAAGTAACTATAAAAATAAGCCCATCCTGAGTTCGATCCCCAGTACCAAAAAAAAAAAAAAAAATTCCAATGACAGCAAAGCAATGTTATTAAATTTTAGTTATCTAAGCTTCCAAATCTGAAGTCACTTTCTTACTGTTGAAAAAACATTTTAGGCAATTCTGAAAAGCTCAAAAGTTTTTAGGAAAATCAAGACATGAAGATTTACTTCTGGAATAATTCAATAACTAAGAAGAGGGTTGAAAAAGGAATAACTCTCTCACTTTATGCTATGATCATGGGTTCTGATGTTACTTAGTGATCTATCTACCTGGCTATTATCTAAAATTTTGGTATATATGTGGGGGCACCATTAGGGTTCCAAGGTACCTCACTTTTAAAGATAATGATATTGTATCATTGGCTTTTAAAACTGAATGCAATAATGGTGGTTCTCTAATTTTACCTTCATAGCTAAGATGAGACTCACTTAAATTGAGACCCAGAGTTCAACTGGAGTGCATGGATCACAGTCATCCATCCATAACTCCCTGACTCTGTCTCCATTCTTCCCATCGCTGAGTTCTTTGGATGTAACCAACTCCTCCACTGTGTGGTCTTTGCACATCCGGGACCCTTTCCTGGAATGACATCTCCTATCTCTACTTGGCTAATGCTTTATAACTGGTCTCAACTTAAATGCAATGACCTCAGATATATTTTACCTCTTTACATTCAGATTAGTAAATTCCCTAGTCACATCATTTCTCCTCTAAGGTATGGTTATTATTTATGGTGTTTAACATAACCACTCTCACTCCCAACTATGTATAAACTCCATGACAGCAGAATCTATTTTTGTCCTTGTCCAAGTACTATGTCTAGTACATACTTGCACATAAATCAATGCCATTTTGGACATAAAGATCATATTACAGGCAGTTTCTGAGATTGATTAAAGGCACAGATTGTGCACATCACATTGACTTTCATATGTCGGATCTCCTTCTTACTAGCCGGGTGTTCTTGGACAAGTTACTTCAACTCTTTGAGCTTCATCTTTCTGTTATCTAAAATGTGGTTAATAGCAGGATCTAATCATAGAGTTTTTGTGATCATTAAATCAGTTAATATAATATACATGTTTACAATACCTATAATATACATGTTTATCTTTGGCCCTCCCTACTCAAGACTGAGACTAAGATCCATGATTGGGTATCAATTAATACTTATCAAACTGAACATCACTTGGCTTAAGATACTAACAGGTGATGATTACAATAGCATCAACAATGACAGTTATCATTTAATGTCATTTGTAATCAATTTTCTCTCCTTAGATCACAGTTAAATAAATGTATACAATACCAGTGCACAGTGAATTTTATATTTTCATTTGTTACGTGTGAGTATAAAATCATGCCTCATTGCATATAGGCTAGAGGAATATAGGCATTAGTATAGCCATCTACTGTATATGGAATCTACTCATTACAACAACATTTACCAATCTCCTACTACTATGTTCCAGTCAGGTGCTAGACATTGGTAACCTGAAATACAAATAGGCATAGGAAACTGTGCAACCAGGGAAGGAGTATTCTTGGTTTATCCATGTTAGCTCAAAGGCATTTGGAGTTCTAGAAGAGGAATGGACAATAAATGGCAGAGGTGGAATTCAGATTAGACACAGGTTGAACTTTCCAAAAGCAAGAACTAATAAACCTTGAGTAGTACAATATTTTTCCACAAATGTTTAGATGAAGAAATCCAGAATCTTATTATTTTAATGGTTCAGCATGATCCTGTTTAAAGGCACAAAGACAGATTGGTCTCATTATCATATTTCCCATTAGCTCAGTAATTATTTGAATCTTTCACTGTTCAGTGGACTTTTGAAAAAGGGTACAGACTGTCAAGTTCCTTGAAATCCTTTGATGATGCTAGATAATGATTAGCCTCATTGTACTCAGAGAAGTCCAGAACACAGAGAGATGACAAGATTTACCCAAGGTAACACAGTAATATTAGGTGGAATTCGAATCGCTTAAGGAAGAAGGGTCACTATTTCTCTGAGCTGAGCTCGAGCAGCTGTCTCTTTGGATCACTAGAGGATCTTGTGAAGGTTAAACATAGTTGTCAACTTGATTGGCTTGAGAGCTGCCTAGGGAATTTGTAAAGCACACTTCTGGGTGTGTCTGGGTGGGACATGTAAGTGTGAGTTGAGTACTCTTATCTGGTCCCTTGCCCCTTCTTTGCTGGCACTGTTCCCCTATATAACCCGGACACCATGGAGTTTCTGCCTTGGAGCCAGCCAACCATGGACTGAATCCCCTGAAACTGTGAACTAAATTAAACCTCTCCTCCTTTAAATTACAGGTATCGGGTATTTTGTACCAGTGATGGGAAAGCTGACCAATACAAATCTCTTTAACTATTCCTCTAGAGTGCCTGGATTTGCAAATTCTAGAATCATTTCTCCCTGGTTTCATCTTTTTAAAGTGAAACAACAATACCAATAAGATAAAGAAGTAACTTTGAGGCAGGAATGGCAAACTGATTTTATATAGAATGTCAACTACAACCAACTAGTCATGTCTGTCTGGAAGACTGTGTTGAGAAGGATTGAGATGAATTAGTGATGCCTGCCATTGGCAGAAGACAGGATAAGCAGTAATTATGCCATGCATTTATATCCATTAACCAGCATATTGATAGGTCTCACCTATGGGGTGTGCTTGCTTGCACCTAGAAAAATAAAGAGCAATACCCTGAGGAAATGAGACACAGACAGTTACGCTGTGATGAAGTGATGGAGAAACTGCAGTTTGAGTTGTATTAGCAAAGCCAGGCCTAAAGTCTAACTCACTGTGAAATATGGAAAAAGGACAAATATTAGGCCATGAGGACCCAGAAGGTGAATTTTACTGTGAACTGCTCCAGGGAAGGGACCCTGTTTCCCTATCCAAGACTGTGCCTGGGCAAGATTGTGCCTAGGAATCAATCCATAATTGCTGAACTGAACATGGCCTGGCTTAAGATATTAACAGGTAATGATTTCAACAGCATCAGCAACAACAGTTTACCATTGCAAGCAGTCTCCAGGTTTTTTTGGCACCAGGGACTGGATTTGTGGAAAACAAATTTTCCAATTTTTCCATGGACAGGTCGGGGGCTGGGGGGTGGGGGAGTGGAGGGTAGAGGGCTTGGGGATGATTAAAAGGAGCTTGCAACCTAGGTCCCTGGCATGTGCAGTTCACAGGGCAAGAGGGAACAGAGCTCAGGTGGTAATGCAAGCCATGCAGAGAAGCTATAAATACAGAAGAAGCTGTGTTTGCTTCCCCATCACTCATCTCCTTCTGTGTGACCTCGTTCCTAACAGGACTGCTGATTTAAAGGTCACTTGCAATGAAGTGGACACTCCGCAAGTAATATTTTATTTAATTCTCATAGAAATCATATTAAGTATGCACTGATGTTCCACTGCACAGGTGGGGAAACTAATTAGTTATTAGCTCAAGATCATCTAGCTAAAAGTGGCAGAGCTGAGCTTCATACCTTAGTTGTGGTCAACTCCAACTCTAGATGCTATGCACCTAACCACTTGAGTAATAACTGGTATTCTTTACTAAAATGTGTTCTAGACACTGCTCTGTAGCCTGCACATGTGTTCATTCTTCTAATCCTCACAGCTAGTCTATAAATATATATTTAATCCTTAGAGAACTTTCTTGTTACTGATGAAACTGAAGCATGAGCAAGTGAAGTCACTTCTTCAAGATTACACAGCTAAGAAATGGAATGGCTGGAATTTGAACCCCAAAAGGCTGATTCTTAATTCCTAAATTTAATACAGGTGGTTCTCAGCTCAGAAGCCTTAACACAGTGGTGGGGAACCTATGGCATGCATGCCACAGTGGGCTGTTTGTATCATTGAAAACTCTCAAAGGTTTGTTAACATGATGTGCTTCTAACTATGTATCTATTGCATTTTACGTAGTCTTACCCTGAAATGCTTAGTAACCCAAAGATTCCTTCCCATCTCCACCCCCCAAAGAGAAACAGAAACTATATTTTCCCCAGCCTTCCTTTGCTGCCCATAGAATGATGCTGAGCAAGTCACTTGGCCATCCTTGACTTCATCTTCCTCATCTTTAAGAGGATATAAGCAGCCAGGTGTGGTGGTGCACGCCTGCAGTCTGGGCAACCTAAGGAGACTCAGTCTAAAAACAAAAGCAAATGCAAACAAAAGAATGGATATGTAGCTCAGTGAGAAGGCCCAAGTTTCAATCCCTAGTACCACAAAAGGGAACGGGGCCGTATGAGTAGCTTCCTCTCCCACCTCACTCACCTGGCTGCTTTCTGGTCCAAAAGAGGCAATGTTGTGCACGTGGGGGTGTAGTCAACCTTCTAGGAATTAAGAACAGTAATGCAGTTGGGAACTGTTGATTGATCCAGTGGAGGTAGACCCCACCTACCCCTTCCCTGCAAGTGACTCAGTTCATACCCCAAATGTCATGACTAAGGATAGTTTTAAACATCTCAAACTACCTAAAGAGGCAGCTCTCAGCAGCATTTAAAGTGACATCAACTTCAGGGTGGGACACAGGGCTTAAGAAGAGTTGAGAAATGGGGGATTTTCGGCAGGAGGGTGCAGTGAGAGTGAAAGGGCGCGCACATTCTCCACTCTCCTCCTGAGCTTGCAAGCATCTCAGTCCTAACCCCACCTTCTGGCCGCGGTTGCTTGCAGAAGCCAACAAAAGCGTCTCTAGTTGTTGACCAGGTGGGGTCACTGCAGAGCGAGCAGTGCGCTCGGGGACTCAAGCGGGCACACAAACATGGGATACACACAAACCCAACCTACTACACTTCCGGCCGGATGCTATTTTATTCTAGGGTTTCGGCTCCTCTTGCCCCATCTCCCACCCCCATCCCCTTGCCCCTGTTCCCTTTCAAAGAATTTCTGAAGTTCACATTGGTGTCCCGGCCTTGGGCCCCCACCACTACCAGTGTCGGCAAGAACCATAGATTTATTCCCGCGGAGACTGGGACCCGCTGCCAGGTGTTGGAAGGCTTGGAAGACTCCAGAGAGGCCGCCTTCCGAGAGTTTGCAACTCAGAGGGGTAGGAGGGGATAGCAATTCTGAAATTGAAAGCCCTCATGGGAGAGATGGACTGAGGGGTCCCGCAAAGATCTCTTCATGAAAATCCTGGGGAAAACAAGAGCGATGCTACCCGGAGTCTATGAGTCTGGAGTTTACTTGGGATCCTGAACCTCTACGTGTTGGGATTAGGTTGAAAGGGGGGTGGGGGTGGAGAAAGGGGAACGGAAAGGGGGAGAAAAGACCAGAAAGTTACTCTCTCCCTTAACACCCAGACCCTCGCCAGCCCCCACCTCTCCTTAAGCACCTTTCTTCTCCAAAACATTGTCCTTTCCCGAGACAAGCTGTGTTATTAAGAAAAGTGGCTGCTGCCGAATCCCCTAGGAGTGGACGGGGTGTGTGACAAGAGTACCCTTCCTTTGGAAGCGTTTGGCAGCGGGGACGTCGGGCAGGCTGACGGAGAGGCACAAAAGAGACCTCCTTTACAGCGCCACAGGCACAGATGCAAGGCTGCGCGGAGGGGGCCGGCTCGGCAGATGGCGAGAAGCCGAACTGGTGGCGGGCTGTCGGTCACATAGCACTTTCTGGGTGGTGGGGAATCTCGCGATCCCCGGCCGCCGAGAGGCGCGCAGAGGACGCCCTTTGAGGTCCCCGCCAGTCCCCGGGCGGGGGGGGGGGCGGTTTGGCCTGAGGTTAAGTTTATTACTTGCTCCCCCCATAGATCCCCTAAAGACTTGCGAAGGGGCTAGGATGGGAGGTGGTCGCGCCCCGAGGGAGCACAGGAAGGGTTGGAGAAATGCTCGGGATGATGGAGGAGATCAGAGCTCCGGGAAGCAACATTTCCGGCCGGTTCGGTTCAGGGTGCTAGGATAGCTTCTCCGGGGGGTCTGCACTGCAACTCCGTGGCCGCTGGGCCCCGGTGACAGGCGCACGCCCCGCCCTTTCTCCTCCCCAGACCTGCGGGCTTTTGTTATGCAGATGGCGGCGGGAGGCTGAGCCTGGGGAAGGGGGGGTGGGGTGGGGAGGAGAAGAGACAGCGGAGGGGGGAGGAAAGTGCAGCTCGCGCGACCAGCCTCCTCTTCCAACGTCACATTGTGCGAGAGACAAAACCGGGGCGCGCCGGAGCTCACACGCGCACGCACACACCGACCACCCGGTCGCCTCTTCTCTCCTGGCGCTGCCGAGAAAGCCAGCCCTCCTTTCCCTTCCTGGGGCGCGGAGTTCAGCAAGCTTAGAGAGCAGCCCACAGCCACCCAGAAGGCGAAGAAAGCCGGCGGACAAGCCTCCTTTCTCCGCTGCCTGCCCAGACTAGGGCGCCCCATCCCCCGCCCGGAACTCCGATCTCTCCCACCCCACCTCTCTGGGTTTCTCGCCAACAGCGCCCTGAGCCGGGTGTGCCCTCAGTTCAGAATCCACGTTTCAGCACTTCGGACAGCACCCGGACGCCCCGGCCCCTTTGGGTTGGCTATGGCGAGCGTTCAGCAGGGGGAGAAGCAGCTTTTTGAGAAGTTCTGGCGAGGAACCTTCAAAGCGGTGGCCACTCCTCGTCCCGAGAGCATCATCGTTGCTAGTATCACGGCCCGCAAGCCGCTGCCCAGGTAATGACCTCGTTCTGAGCGGGAGAGACCCAGAAAGTACCCCTCTCTGGCCTGTTCTCCAGAACTCTAAAGGGTGGGTGCAGGCAGCTGGGCCAGAGCGCCTGTCTTTTCTGTCACTACTTGGTATCTCCCGCTGGAACATGGGAACTAATTGCTTCAGCAAGAAAGCTCTTGAGAAGTGTCAGAGTCTTTGGGAAGGAGGGGCGGGGCAATGCTCAGCATATACCCCATAGTTTACATTCAAGAGGTTTGGCTTTCTTAGGGTGGGCGGTGCAGCTGGGGTACAACTCGACTGAAAAACTTTCCTCGGTATCACATAGCTCAGAGGGCAGGGGGCAAGGGATGATGGATCTGAGGTAGCTGGGGCAATTGTTGTACAAGAGAAGATGAGAATTGAACCAGCTCAAATGGTGTTTAGAGGTGGCAGCACATTTCTGTCCTCAGCTCAGAAACTAGCGAGCTCTGTACATCTTGACAAAAAGCCCATATGCTGTTCCTTCAGATACACCCCAAACAGCATCCTCCTCCAAGCCTTTCTGGCTGCTGCTGAATTCTCTCCTCCCCAGCATCCAAAACCAGGACTCTGAGCTCAAGAGTCAGACAGGAGCCTTCCAAAATCATGAAGATGGTCTTGGAAGAGTTTTATTTGGGGTTTTCAAGAAGAACCTGATAGCTTGGAACTCAAGAACGGGATCGCATCGTTGGGTAGTGGTGAAAATAATGGGAAGGGAACATAAAGGTAGAAATGAAAGGCAGAAAGAGGAAGAGCAGGGTGTGGGATGGAAAGGAGAAGAGACTGGGGGGAGACAGAAGCATTCCAAGACAGAGAAAACCCAATTCTTTTCATAAATTATTCAACTTGGAGGAGTTTGGCAATGAAAGGAAGAAGGCTGTGCCCTGTGTCAGGGAAAATCAAGACCGCATGAAAAGTGCTGGCTGAGTGGTTCAGTGGCTAAAAAGGAAGCAGTAGATGGGAGGGGTGCTTGGAGGTTATATTAATCTCGGCAGACTACGCTAAGGAATAGATTGAAAATATCTCTGGGAAAGAGCTGTGAGGAGAATGCTTGGTCTGCTACAAGAAAATCTGAACTTTCCAGTGGGTGTGAGGTTGAAGGCAGGTGGGAATCATACCTGAAAAATGAAACCCATACTGGGGAACTTTTTTCCAGTATAATAGAAGCTCATGCAGTTCTTTAGAAAAATGGATGTCCCATGTTCGAAACAGGGATGAAACAAGAAGCATGACAGGCCAGTAGGATGTAGCAAGCTGCAAGCAGCAGCCGGTATTTGCAGAGGGGAAGGAGGGGGACCCCTGACACATGCTGGATAGGGAAGGGGAACAATAACATTGAGTGTCATTAAAAGCTGATGCTGCTCTGCTTGGAAGGAGGTTCTTTGTAGAGAGTTTTGACGTCAGCAGTTTCGTCTTCCTGGTTTTCTGCCATCCCTTCCACATCTGTAGTGCACCCACTGTTGGCAGGGCAGGTGCTGCATTGGCCAAAGAAAATGCCCTTGTAGGGGGGACTAGCGGAAATTGCATTGGAGACTAGAAGTGTGACATTTGGCCCAGTCTTCCATCAATCTTAGGGGTACAGAGGAAGAAAAGAAATTTCAGAAAAGTATGTATAATGTCTACCGTGATTGGTAATTTCATGCTCTGTCTTTCTGTTACTGACATACCCTCTTCTTGGTCATAGTCTCAATCCTATGAATTGTCTAAAAAGTCTCTTAACCCTCATGCTTTCTGAAGCTCTAAGCTATTTCTAATTTAATCTGTCTGGGACATTTTATCTGTCTGCGACACACACACATACAGACACCCTCTTCTGGTATCATTTCACTGATGGTGTCTTTTTAATGGCCTGGGTCTCAGTACCCCTGCAAACCACCTCTAAGGTAAAAGTCCGAGATCTATGTCCTTTGTTTATGTCACGCTAGAAAGATCCTGTTCAATACTGCTGTGACAGGTGTGGCCTCGCTGTAGAATGGATTTCAGATGTGTAATGTTTTTCTAGATTTGAGGTGAAGAGTGAGCAGGGAACATTTGTAGTCAAGTCCTCAGGAAAGGCTGGGATTGAGTTGTCTCTTAACAGACTGGCTATAAAACCTGAATCACTCCATTCTCCGCCAGGCCAGCCACATCCAGTGACTGTCAATTTCCACTTCCTTTCCAATGTTCTATACACACTTAAGGGTAAAAGCCCCATGTTTCCAAAGCGATCTTAGGATGAAAAAGGAGGGCACTGGCAGAGCCCCAGTGATTTCTTTTAGAGGCAACCTGAGGACTTGGTCTCATCAAAATTGTTTAGTTCCGTGAGTCAAGCTCAGCTCACAGTCAGTAGACCGGTGCAGATAACTGCAAGAAGAGAGAGGAGAAGGTCAGAGAACCACTAGCCAGTCTCGTCCCTCTCACTACTTACTATTTGTTTATAGATAAGCAGGGCTCCCTGAGTGAGCTTCTCTAGGCTATGTTAAGTCTATCTTTGAGGATAATTTAGCTCCGAAATGGAAAGTACTTGCAATTTGTTGATTTCACAGCAGCATGCATACATCCATCCTACAACTGCACTCCAAACAAAATCCCCCTCAGTCCCTCCTGCCTTCCTTTCCACTTCAGGGAGGCATACTTGATGAGGCAATAGCGTTACAATGTATCAAACTGCAAGCAAATGTCTGACTCAAATGTCAAAGCAGTAGAGCAAAGTAGGAAACAGTATATCATAATGGGATCCGGCTGACTTGAGCAGAAGTCAGCCTGGAATTCTGTTTGGTTTACTGAGCATCCTGAGCAAGTGGATTTACCTCTCTGAGTCAGCTTGAGAAGCAAAGTAGTATTTGCCACTGGAGACAGTGCCCTGTGAGGATTGAGTCAGTTAAAACGCTCTCTACCCTTGGAGGGTGGGGTGGGGCTGTCTATTAGACATTGTTCCTATAACAAAGAATAACAGCTAGAAAGCGGAAGTCAACAGTTCCTCTGGTATTATGTTTTCCATGCTTACCCCATTTCTCTTTCAAATAAGCTGACAGTGAACATTTCAAGATTTCAACTTCTGACAGGCAAGTACATTGAGATGGAATTGATGCATGGGGTGAACTGGAGGGTAGAACTCTAATTTCTTTCCCCAGGAAAAGTTAGCTGCTTTCTCATCTGACTGTTTAGTTAGGGGAGGGGCACTATGAAGATTCTGAATCGATTGGTACAACATCCTTATGGACTATTCTTTTGGTTTGTATAAAGAAGACTAGGTATTGCTAGTCAAGAAAAAACTCCAACTCCTTGCAAAAGCACAACTCGAAGTTGTGTTATCAAATCTACAGTGACTGTATAATTTATAGCCCATATCAAGAAGTTTTTATGAATGCAAAAGGGTTGTTGTTAGGAATTGTTTCAAGATGGAAAAAATCTAACAGAGATTATCCCAGGCAAATGGGCTGAGGGTCATCATAGTCCAACCTCAGCCTGTATCAACTGGATGGAAGCCAACATGAATCAGGAAGCTACGTGCAGCACAGTGACCTCTTTCATCACCACCAAAGAAGTCGTGCTGCTTGGTATTAACTTAATTCCCTTTGTTAATGACTTAGTTCAGAAAAGTTGGTACGTAAGAAGTTTCGGCTCAGTGAAAACCTAGTGTTTGAAGCCAGCTCAAAGCATAATATATCGACGAATACTTGTAGCTGGAGACTTAATGAACATGTAAAAATCATTTGAAATTAGCACATTAATTGTTTGCAGATACATGAGTATTTGTAAAGGGTTAGAATAGTGGCCCCGGTAAATAGAGTAAGCATTCCCTTTACAATTCTTTTGGCACGCTATTAATTTTCTTCAAAAAATCCTTTCTATGCAGAATAGTCCAGAAGCAGACTTCAGCCCAGTCCCTGTCCAAAGGATCATAAATTCCAAACATCGGGATTTTACTGGACCAAGGGAAAGATGGCCAAATTTCGAGGCAGAACAAAATGCCTTTTAACTGTTTAATTTGAGACTTCCCTCAGTTCCAAAAGATCAGTTAGTACATTTTGCTGACTCTATCCTGGGGAACGGGGTGAGGGACAGCTGGGCGGTACTTTTCTGACAGCTTGTGGTTAAGAGCCAATGTACTGAGGGTCACAGAGAATGCTTGTCCTGGTGATGAAAGACCACTTTTTTGTGGAAAGGAGTGTTATTGCTCGGGTCAAACCTTTCTCCATCTGAAGGATGAAATTTGTTGAACGAGCATCATGAGTTGATGGAGGGGTCATTTCTGGTGTTCTCCTGTGTTCCCTTTGGCAGCCGTGCACTCTTAGAGAACTGGGATGTGGGAGATGTTCAGTGGATGTTGGGTGCATTGATTGAACGAGTACACAGGCCTGAAGCCAGCAACAGATTAGCTCTCTCCCAGCCCCACCTCCCACTCTGACATACATGTGGGGTTTCTGATCAATGCAGCTGAACGACAGACATGCTACAAATAGATTCAACTCTCCCTAGCGTCAGAATGAGGCTCCCTAGATAGAGACGCCTGTCTGGCGCAGTGAGTAGACATTAGCTAGTACAGCAGTGGGGCAGGAGGCTGGACTAAACTCCATCTGAAAGCGTCTTCCAAGCTGGTGGGTCCCCTCACCCCTACCTTCACTCTGCGCCATCGAAAAGGGGGCACATCCCTAAAATCCTAACTCCTAGCATGCGGAAAGAAGCCCTGGGCATGTGTCTTCCACACAGGAGCACTTCAGGCATGCTGCAGGGCCACAGTAAAATTTAAAAATAGCCTTTCTTTCAGAGTAGCTGCATTTACCTTCCTGTGAGGTAGAAGAATTCGCAGGGGCTTAGCAAAACCGGCGCTCTCTGATACCTTTTCATTAAGACTTTCTCTGAGGTGTAAGAGAGTATTTCTAAGATGGAGAAAATAGAATTGTGGAAAGAATTTGGGCTCCAGTGTCAGCTCTACTTAGTTTCAAGCCCTGCTTTGTCACTCTTTGGACCTCAGTTTGCCCATGTGTGAAATGGTCTTCTCCTGGGGTTGTAGTGAGGTGTGAATGAAACACTGATATGAAACAGCATGGCACAGTGCCTGGTACAGACCAAGACTGCCTTAAAGTAGATGCTCTTCTGTATCAGGCGCCACCTGATGGGTTGCGCAAGGAGAAATGCTCAGCCCCCTCACTACCTGGTTTGGTGGTGTTTGCTTTTGATGCTCAGCCCATTGCCTCTCAACTTCTCCAATGCTCTGTTTTCATTTGTGAATAATTTTGGAGTTTCCTAAAGAGCTCTGGACCCCCATGGCAAACTAACGAACAGGGATGCTTCCGCTCACTGTTTGCAAACACTAACTGGCTGCGATGATTTTGTCAAGTGACTTGACCTTCTCAATCTTGGTTCTCACTTCTATAAAATGGGGCTGACAGTAGCAGCCAGCCCCAAGAGGTGTTGGGAGGACCAAACGAGCTCATTCATGGAAGGCGCCGCCTGGCACACAGGAAGGAATCCATCAAGGTTAGCTCATTACTACTAATAAGTTACAGTTTTTATTATTACCACATTCCAGGCCAAGCCAGGAGGAAAAGATGAATGAAATGTACTCCATCCCTTTGAAGGCTCTGGAGTTTAGCAGCAAAGGTAGAAAAAACACGTGGATAATATAAAGACAAGGGAATGTGGAAAAACAGAGAAAGGAAACACCCTCAGCAAGGCATGGAGTCTCTCGCTTAATTTCCACGGTGTGTCTTTAATGATCTGATCTGTAAAATGGGTGTGAATCTTCTATTTCATCAATTTTAACTACCAGTGCAAGGAATAAACAGAGTGTTCTGGAAGACTGTTTCTTTTCCCAGGAGAAAAAGCAGTTTAAACCATGTTGGGGGAAATTACCTACTGAGGAGCTGTTGGTACTAATGAAGGGGAGCTGTGGAAGGGAACATATAACATAAAATTTTTAACTTTCTTGCCATTGGCTCAAGGATGCAGTCTCTGGTGCAGGCCATCATATTTCTCACCCTTCATATTATAACTACAGCAAATCTGAAATTCAGTTCCAGTGTCCATTCCTTGACCAGCCACTGATGACAAAAGTCCAAGGTAAAATCAACCCCAGGGGACTAATGAATGCAAGGAGTGGAAGAAGTTGGTATTTGGTTAGAAATATTAAGCTATATTTTCCTTACTGTATTGCGATATTACTCAATATAGCAGCAAATAATGGTCAGGAAGTCCCTGCTCTTGTCGAGGGAAAAGACAATGGAGGAACAAATCAATCAATAAATGGTAGAATATCTGATGGCAACAAGAGCTTTAAAGAAGACTAAAGGAGGAGAAAGGAACACAGGCCAAGGCAAGGAGCAGCTTTGTTGGATGGAGTGGTTAAGACATGGATGAAGCAAGGGAGCAAGCTGTGAGGATAAATGGGGGAATGGGTTTGAGGCAGAGGGGCCAACATGTGCAAAGGTCCTGAGGTAGAGATGTGCATGGAATATTTGAGAAAAGCAAAGAGGACAGCATAGCTGAAGCAGTATGAGTGAGAGAAGAATGACTGAAGGTAACTCCCAAGATGGAGGCAGAGAACAGATCAAATCAGGTCTGGCAAGCTTCTTAAGGACTTCCCAGACCCTTAGCTCCTAACCTCCAAGGGGGCTTCTGTCCTCTTAGTCAGGGCCCTGGGTCTGATCTGCTCCTCTAGGATCACCCCCCCAACTCCAGTACAGTCAGGGATGACTTTAAACAGCAGCTCAGAAACTGAGCTGGGCCCCTCCATGTGTTATGGACAAGCGTGAAATTTACCGTCTTTCTGATTGTGATCCATCAGATTAGGAAATTGAAAAAGATGCTGTTTAGACTTCCAAATCGCAGCAGTAAATTTTGTTCCCATGGCAGCAACAAGAGTTTGGTCTACCTTTCTCGTCCACACACGCAAAACTAGGCTATCTTTTGCGCTCCCTGCACTCCCTTGGGGCCTCGGTCTGCTCTCGTCTCCCTGTCTCTCTCTCCTCTTCCCCTCCACTTCCCATTTGAAATTTTGCTGAGGGAGCTCCCATATGCCACAGCCCATGTGTGGAACTCCGTGAAGTCAAATGCTGAATTAAGATGGCATAGAGATGAAGCCAAATCAAATCCAGGAACAATGCTGAACCCTAAAACAATTATTAAGTAATTCATATCGTCACGTGTCTGTTCAAAATAAATATTCAGATCCTCTGGACACAAGTGTTTCTCATCCAGGGAACCCCTAGTTGCTGGATTCCCTGGGCTAACATGTCCCTGACAGAGTCACTGAGCAGAAACACAGATGGGTCACCGCTCCCTGGCTTCATTCAGAATTAAGCTTAGGCAAGTGAGCTCGAGTTTTATGAGCCAGTTATACTCCTGCAGGAAAAGAGGAGCCTGAAATGTGTGTCTTCATGGTGTGTGCATGCACTCACTTGTGGTAGGAAAGTGCACACGGGACTCTTTATGATACAATGTGCCCTGGCCTGTGCTGACGACTCCAGACAGGCATCTATAAGACCCTATTTTACATCTGAGGAAAGTGAGGCTGCGACAGAAGTCACCTGTTCACAAATGCCTGAGTGTCAAGAGTCAGAGCTGGACTGAGAACCTGGAGTTCTCATCTTAAGTTATGGTGAAGTTCACTTTGCAGAACAGGAGAAGCTGAGTCCAGCGTGGTGGGGGTGGGTGGGAGGGATTTATCCAAGGTCACACAACTTGCCAGTGAGTGAGGAACCGAAGCCAGCAACTGCCATTTGCAAGTGTGTTCTTCCCCATTGGCTGTACTGCCTGTCACTGGTTTGCGCTGTAAGGTTGTGGGTGTGGTTGTGGGTATTTTTTACACACTACTCGTCTTATTTTGTGTCCAGTCATCTCAGGGAATTGCCATTTCTATAATACCCCTTCTGCCACTTACAGTGACCCTAGCATCTTCTACCTTTACTCCCATTATATCCATTCTCCACAAAGACCCTGAAGAACCTCTTGGAAAATCAAGTCAGTGCCTGTAAACCTTCCCTCCCTTCATCTAAAACCTCATTGCTTTCCCATGGTTATTACTGTGTAGTCTGACTCCCTGGTAAGGCCAGTACATCTCTTCATATTCCAGCCTCTGCCTGCATCCTCAAGATCATTTCTAAAATGTCCCTTCCTCCTTCTCTCTGTCTTTCTTAACTGCATCCTGTTCCTTTTAGTTACACAAATTTTCCATGTTTCTTCCTGCCGCAGGACCCTTGAACATGCTACCAGAAGACCTCTCCCTGTGCCTAATTTACACCCATTCCCCTTTCAGATCTCAGCTGAAAAGCCATTTCTTTGGGAACTTCTTCCACAAATCTGCATATTATTGCATAACCTCCATCACAGATTTTCTTTTTTCTCTGTTTTCAATATGTTTATAAATTAATTGATTTAGGCACGTGTTAGTCTTTCCCAACAGATTAAGACAGGAACTGCATCTGTGTGCTCAATGTTGTATTGCTTTCACCTGATCCATGGCATGGGAGGGGGGCAAACAAATGTTGGTTGAGTACAAAAAGAGTAGCGTTTCCTCTTTATCTAATCACTTTCAGACCTAAGATGGTGAATTGTCTGGAATTACTGCTATCATTTGGATATTAAGCATCTCACAAAGTCCCACGTGTTAAAGGCTTGGTCCCCGGTATGGTACTATTGGGAGGCCTTGGAAACTTTAAGAGGAGGAGTCAAGTGGGAGGTCTTCTGATCATTGATGGTGCATCCTTGACGGCTACTGTGGGGCCCCCGTCTCTACCTTTTCACTTCCCTGCCCATGAGGTGATGGACTGGAGCCACCAAAACCATGAGCCAAAATAAGCCTTTTCTCTTCAAAAGTTGATCAGGTATTTGTTATACTAATGCAAAGCTCACTGGCACAATTGCCAATATTCAGACACAGCAATGTAATTTCCTTTGATCCACAAGAGAACTGTTTGAATTACTGAGGCTGGGGACTGTTTGTTCCATCCCTTGCACCATCTAGTACCCTATACCATGGCCCATGGTTTGGTGAGTGAATAATCAGTGAGGTTGATACAGCCATGAGCTTTGTACAGATAAGGTAACTCAGACTTACAGAATGACACTACCAAAACAGGGGCTAAAGGGACTTTAGAGATCTTCCAATCCCTTCATTTTACATGCAGAAAACTGAAGGGAGTGTTTTACCATGTGCATACTAAAATATTAGACCAACAGACTATTAGAGACTATGTCTCTAATTTATAAATAAATACATAACTGGAGTTTCATTCTCAAATTTTCTTGTAGAAATACAAGATCAAAATAGTATGGCCCATTGATCTAACTCAGCTCCTCTTTTTGTAGATGCCCAAGGTCTGTGTCCTGAGGCAGCCTCAGTGAGTCAGGGTTCAGGGAAGTGGTGTTTGCCATACCTCATAGTTCCTGTTTGCACTTCTCAGGGGCAGTGAGGTGATCAGACACCTGCTCTGTCTTGCCACCCCCCCGCCCCCGCCACTGTGAGATATGGCACCCTGCCCTGGAAGGGCCTCCCGTGGCATATGCTGCCCGGTGACTGGTGTGGGGATCCTGAGATGCCCGTCTGCACCCAGCCTGTGCCTGGCAGAGCAGGTGAACAGCTCTGGCTGTTTCTGAGATCAGATTTCAGGGCTTCCAGAAGATAAAGGGTTTTTATTTGGCCAGCTTCCCAGCCCAGCCTCTCTTCCACTGACCAGGTGACAGGTGACAGGTGATTCTGGAGCTCACCCTGCTTCCAGAGAGGGGGCTGCCATCTGAGCAATAGTGCAGGGTGGGCTCAAGGCCATATTTATCGTGAGAACAGTCACTTGTGACAGGAAGGATGAGACACTGTTGTCACCATGACACCTCCCAGTGGTGATCTCTCTGCAGACCACTGTCATCTAACTATAGTGAGGATGGGAGGGCAACCAGAGGGACCCTCAAGGACTCATACAGTCTCACCACTCTATAGATGGAGGAACAGAGAGGTACAAAAGAGCCAAGGGCATTGGGGGCCAAGTGAATCCCAGAGCTATAGCTGAAATACAGGCCACCTGATATCAGTCTGAAGATAACACACCTTTCAGAGTTCCCTGGGGAACTCATTGTAAAATCATGGTCATTTCCCACATTCATAATATTTTCATGTTTTTGGAGAAATTGGTTCATAATCTACCCTTTCATCCATTTGTCATACATTTATTCATGAGACCCTTTCCTCCTTCCACTGATTTATTTATCTACCACCCAGTCATCCATCCATCCATCCATCCATCCATCCATCATCTACCCTTTATTCATCTACTGGTCAAAGAACCACTAATTTATTCATTCACTCATTTATAATTTAACCCAACCATTTACTTATTCTCCAATTATTTGTTCCTTTATCCGTTCTCTATTTTCTTTGCCTTTCATCCATCCATTCATCCAAACCTATATTAAGCATCTATTTTGTGTCCACTACTTCCTCATGCTGTATTTATGGTAAAATAAAATTTATTCCATTTAATTGATGATAAGAAGTAGCTTCTCAGATAATTTTTTTTTAAGACCACCAGACATACAGCCTGGTTGAAGTTGATCTCCCAATCTTGTTTATTTCCAGAACACTTACTGGCCATTGTAGGTTTGCTTTTCTTCTCCAATGTTTTTTTTTTTGCCATAGAGATTTATGTGATTACATATTATATTCATCTCAAAAACAAAGAATCACAACAATATCCATGATCCTTTTTTTAAATTTCCACAAAGGGATTTTACATCTGCCTTCCGATGGTTCATTCATGAGTTCATCCAGCATCAAACTTCTACCATATGTAAAACCTATCAATAAAATATCTCTAATTCTCATGCTCATATTGTGGCATAGGAGTCATCTTCATAAATACCTAACAATTAGAAAACACAGAAGAAGTTAATATTGTCAAAAAGAGAATTAAAGTCAGAGTTGATAAAATGACTTGCTCAAGGCCATGCAAGTTATTAGTAATGCCATGCAATTTTAGATGCCTCCTAGACATAAACTGAGCTCTGTGTTATGCAATTAATAGATATTGTTTCACTAAAGCCTCACCCCAACTCTGTGTACTCTAGTAGATGTCATTTCCCCATTTTATAGACAGTGGATGTGAAACTGTGTGTAAGCAATTTGGCCAGAATTAGCACCTTGTAAGATCAGAGTTAGGACCACAGCCCAGCTGTGCTTGCTGCCATGTGAAACTTTACCTTGATTCAAAGTCCCAGAGCACAAAACGTCACTGAGAATGCCCCACCACCCTCCTGTTTTCTGGTGTCTAGATGATTACTGAAGTAGAAGCACAACTCAGGAGTGGGTTTGGCCAAAGTAGATGTGGAATGCTTGGAGGTGAGGCTGCCTTCATGGGTCTGAGAGATGTTGCTAGTTTATTGATGGTTCCCTCCTGCACTGAGAAATTACTCAGAAGGAGAATCAGCAGCCCAGCCAGAAAGAGGATTATCAAACCCCCCATGAAGAGGAATAACCCTTCTAGACAAGGTGACAAGAGATGTTATTAGTTAACCATATGTGTTCTTGACCAGAACTAAATTCAAAGATGGCACCCCAGAGGGACATGAATTGAATTGCTAATATGGTAAATGTGTGTGTGTGTGTGGGGGGGAGTTAGACATTTGTTAAGCACCAGGACTTACCAGCCATATCCACTTCCTTACATTTGCTTTTTAGGTGATTGAAAAGTGCCTCTTACATGGCATGTGAGAACAGGCCCAGATAGGTTATTTTATCTGCACAGAGTTGTCCCAGCTTAGCAGAGCTTTGTCCGTTGCTTATCAGTCCACACATGTAGCCACAGAGACATCCATCATCCCTGCTCATGTGACATCTTTCTGTTCTTATGGGATCTCCCCCCCCCCCAGATCTAGAGGCAACCTCTTTCTACTCAGAGAACTCTTTCTTCTTTTGTGTTTCTTCAAGACTCTTTCCTAAGTCCATATACCCCTTTTCCCTAAGGACTTCGACTTTTCTGAAAAGCAAAAGCTAAAACACTCTCATGTTCTTCCCATTTTCAGCCCTGACACATGCCTCCCTGAGGCAATGAGGGTAGATAAAACTGATCACCTTCTTAAATGGTAAGAAAAGAAGTGCAAAAATATAGGGAGAAAAAAATCTTCCTAGATCAGTACCTCAAAACATTATCCCTTTTCAATGCAATATCTCCTTTAAGCCCCTCACGCTTTTGAGATGGGTACTGTTATTATCTCCAGTTTACAGATGAGGAAGTTGAAGCATTTAGATGTGATGTGACTTCCTCGAGGTAATAGCAGGAAGTAGGTGGCCAAGCTTATAAAATACTTATAGACTGGTTTTCAAAAAATTGATGTCTAAGAACACTCAGAAAATCAGCAGTTGTGCTGATCAGAGCATTATCAGTTGGCATCTACTTTAGGTGGGCACCTCCTTATACATTAGAACCTAAGACTCATGTAGTTCAGTCTCTGAGAAGACTACACTCATTACCGAAGACAAATGTTCAGAGAGGAGAGAGAATACCTTAGAACGCCAGCCAAGCTACAGAGCTAGGTAGCTGAGTGGGAGGCTGGGAGGGCAGAGCTCCATAGAAGGTCAACAGCTACAATCAATAGGTAGCGATTGCCAGAAACATTGTGTTGAGACAGTTACTAAGGTTATGCCTGAGATCAGTAACAGAGTTCTTTGATCAATTGGTGATGTCTGTCATTGGTGCAGGAAAGGGAGGCAGTGGTATGTCTTCTCTGTGTTGATCTTTTTATGGGGGAAGGGGATGCTATATCATTTGCTGCAGCATGTTGGTGCCATGCTTTTTATATTCCATAATTCATTTCATATTCATCATAGGATCCCCTTTCCCCACCGCCACACATTTTGCTGATGAGAAAAGTGATGTCACTTGCCCAAGGCTAAGCTAGTCAGAGGCTAACCAGCTCTGATAATTACTGTTAAATACATAAACCATTAAGTTGATGAATAGAAATGTCAATAGAGGAACAATGCTGGAACCTGTTAATTAGTGTGTAAATGTATATATTTGGCCACAGGGTTTTGTCTTATTTATCTCCATACTCCCAGCAAATAGTACTGGGCTCAGGACATAACTGGTGCCCAATACATATTTGCTTAGAACTGTTAATAGACACTGTGCTCGACATGTTGGGGAGGTGATTTAGAGAATAAGGGGTTTGGCTTTCCATGTAATGGAAAAGCATCTAGCTCAAGATTTGCTGCGAACTAGGTACACAATTAATATTTGAATCAATGAGGGCTAGAGGAATTGGGCACTGGGTGGCATGTAGAAGATGAAAGGGAGACAGTCTTGGTGAAGACAAATCAAGGACATTCTCGATCTATCTTGAAGGATAGAAGGGGCCCAGGGACCAGCCTGCACACTGCTGAGCCTCAGAATGCTAAGCTAAGGGGCATTTCAGGATCCCTTCAGGCAAGTAAAGGATAAGGGTCCTGTACCCAGGAGCTCTTGCTGGCTTTGTGTATGGTGTCCAGGTGCAGGGTGCCGGGAGACTCTGGAAGCTGGGCTCAGACTCAGCACAACATCAGCTTTGTCTTGCCTGGAGCACCTGAGTGCCATGGGGGAAGACAGAAGGCAAAAGGGAGGAGTCACCTCAGGGAGCTCAATTGTCTCTTGCCACATCTTCTCCCAGCTTTTCCCTGTGCTAAGTTGAGGATGATTTATCTTACCTAAAGAAAAGTTGGTACAGTATACTGCATTTTTGGAGGGTTTTAAATTATGAAATAGGGAGAATGGTTTCTTTCCATTTCACAGGTAAGAAAACTAAGACTAATAGAGTTATTTATACTAATAATGACAAGAGTCCATGTTAAAGATTATATTAATCATTTTGCATGTATTAATTCATGAAAGCCTCACAATCCCCTGCAAGATGGGAGAATCCATACCTCTATCTCACAGATGAGGAAACTGAAACTCAGAGAGGTCAAAGCGTTGTCAAACTTACTGCCATTTGATTCCAGGGCTCATGCTCCTGAACTGTTGTGCTATCTTACTACTTTGTCAATGAACTTACTAAGTAATGATTTCCATTTAAATAGTGTTTTACATTTTCCAAATATTTTATATATTTGCAAATTTCATTGCATTGTGTTCTAATGCTATAAGCTAGGTGGAATAGGTATTATTTTTTCTTACATCCTTTGACAAATCAAAAATAATGCCAGTCCTTGGAAAGGTACTTCCTGTTCTGCTTCCGATGGTAGTGTTGTATTTATGACTCATGATACTTTGTACCTTGTACAGTGTGTGGAATCTGGTAATTTGTACAACCCAGCAAAATGACTCCTATACTATCCTATATTTCACTTCCCCAAACTTCAATTTTATCAATTGTAAAATGGGAGGAAGTAACTTTCCCTCAGGGCCACTGTGAAAATTGGAGATGATATGTTGGAAAAGAGTCTAACACATCTCATCACATCAAAGAAGCACAATACACTGCAGCTACCCAGCCTCACACCTAGAGTCATTTTACAAGAGTGAGCAAATACTTCTCTTGATGATTTTCCTTAAGGACAGAAGTGAATAATTACCAGGTGATTGGCTGGAGTTACCTAGTCATGTATAACCAAGGAGTACCACAGGTTTATTTTTAGCATCCCCTTCTGAACTTTTTTTTTTTGGTACCGGGGATTGAACTCAGGACCTTGCACTTGCAAGGCAGGCGGCGGAACCACTGAGCTAAATCCCCGGCCCTCCCTTCTGAACTCTTGTATAGTTACTGGAAAGGAAGGAACTCAGGCCCAGGAGCCCCGAAATCTCCAATATATTTGATGGCCATGGACTCTGTGTTTCCAGTGAGTAAATGTGTACTGATCATCTTGTGCTGTTGGTCTCTATTTTGGCAAGGCCAGACTAGAATGTTATCTAGGATTGGGTTAAACTGTTTCTAAATGCAAGAAGCATTTAGGCAACTCTAGGAAAGAGCAGGGAAAACACATTTACCATTGGAACTTAGATTTTGTGATTACAAGTCATCTAGCCATGCATAGCTGTATCCTTGAGCTGTAATTATGCTTGTTCTGAGTTTTCTCAAGAAACAGAGAAAGAGGCAGTTTGCCAGATCCTACCCTAAAGTGGAAGCTTAATACTACACACAGTCATGGGACTCTTTGGCAAATGGAGGAACTTGGTAAGGAGTGCCACTGGAGAGGTGAGGACTCCCTTTCCACTCCAAACTGCTTTTTAATGAATCCTTTAGACCACTGAAATCAATTCCCAGTCTTCCCCTTCTACCAAGGAACATTCTGTGACCATGTGAGGAGTCTGCTAGCTGAATATACCATGGAAACACTTCAAAGCTTTTTTTGGCATATCCCAATTGCCAGGGTTTTAGAGCTGTTATTAAGTGAAATAAGGGTTACTTGAACACTTGTTGTGATACAGTTGCAAAATTCCATCTAATAACGGTGATGCCTACTAAGTGACTAATGGGAGGGCAGCATATACATTATGGATACACTGTGAAAAGGAATGATTCAAGTCCTAGGCAGAATTTAGCAGGAAAACATCAGATTTAATGATGCTACTCAGAAAGCTGTGCAATTTAAAAGTTATGACTTGTCAATTTCTGAAATATTCTATTTTTTAAATTTCTGGACCACACTTGATTGTGGGTAAGTGAAATCTCAGAAAGCAAAACCATAGGTAAGGAGGTGGCCACTACATATTGTTATTCCCATTTTGTGGATAAATCCTCTAAAACAGAAAGTAACCTGATCAAGATCCCACAGCTAGAAAATGCTAGAGCCAGGATCTGAATACCACTCCAACTCTAAACCCTATGCTCCTGACCATGAGACCACACTGCCTATGTGAAGTACAACTTTCAAAGTTTGCACATGTGTGTGAGGGGGTGTTAAACATGATGATAGACAAAGTGCTTAGCTCAGTTGCCTGTGACATCCTTGATGCTCATTGTGTTGTTTAGAAAAAGAATACAAGCAGAAACAAAATCAACAACCATAAGGTTTCTCTTTGATCTTTGAGAGTCATTTCCTTTGACTATTTTTACCTTTTCAAACTGGTATCCCAGCCATTCATTTGCACAATCTGTGAGCATGTTTACTGTGTTTTATGTGCTGGTCAAGTGCTAGACATTTGGTATATAAAGATAAACTAGATATTCTCCCTGCTCTCAAGAAGCAAAGTCAGAGAGTGGGAGATATTAATTCTCCAAATTTTTGGAGATTCTGAGAAAGGGCACCAGCGTTGCCAGAAATTGGTTGGCCAGTTGGGATGGAATAGAAACCCAACAAATTGAAAGGGCCTGTTTCCATTTTCAAATCAAGAAAATAGGTGGGTAAGAGAAACTGTACTTTATTATTTGTGTCTCTTCAGAAAGATTTTCCTTTCCTTTATAAAGACAAATCTGTAGTCTTCTCCATACCATTTAAGGCCATGATCGATGCAATTATACTTCTGTTATTCTGGACACCATGACTGGTGCAGGGAATTACTTCTCACACTAGGAGAATCTCAACCTTTCTCTGGCATCACATCCAAGGGACAGTGTCTCTTCTCTGGACTCTGGTGGTGAGAAAGGCCATGCTGGTCAAGTGTACTAACAGTAATACCAACATTCATTGAGTGTTTACATTAGTGCCAGTGTTTCTGCTGTGTTGCTCAGTCCTGTGTTTAAAGTATATTACTTCACCCTTACAACCATCCTATATAAAGTGGGTACATTTTCATTGTCTTCATTTTACAATAAAAAGATCTGGAGCTCAGAGCTTTGTGAGCATTGATTCAAGGTCACAAAGCTAGTAAAGCATTCAAGCAAGAATTCTGAATCCCAAGCCTTAGGCTCATAATCGCTATACCACACTGATACCCAGCATCTTTGAGCAGCTACTTCTAGGGCCCAGGAAGGAAGGGTGTGTGTGAGGATGGGGAGGCCTGGCATACAACCATGGCAAGTTCACTTGACCCATTCACTTGAACTGTGCTCTTTGCCTCCCCTCAGCCCCCACAGCCAATGTTACCCATTCAGAGCCCAAAGCCGAATCGCTTGGAACCCTCATGCTTCTCAGAACATCCCAAGCCCCAATCCCTAGAGCTCTAGAGGCATCCTTGAGTCTTTGTTCTCTCAGAGACATCCTGTGAAAGCTTGAAGTCACCAATTGTGTAGATTGCTATCGCAGCGGGGAACATTTTCATACATATTTCCAGTCCCTATACCCTCTACTCATGTCCTCCCAGGGGTTAGAGATTTTTAAGCAGGTCAGCTGGTAGAGATTAGAAGGGAGGTCACCGATTAAAAATTAGGTGCCTCTCATACCAGGGATATCCAGATGTGGCTAGGATATTATACCCAGAAGAACTTCAAAAGGAAGCAATTTTCAACGGGCAGGTGAAGATGATACAGACACTGGATGGTCTTGCTCCCTCCAGTTCCTTAGGGGGTTGCCACAGTGGCTTGCGGTCAGTCATTTCACATGTCCTGTATCCTTCCATGTTTGTTTCCCCTATGGGACTGACCTCTCAGCACCCTGGCCTCTGCCCCCTCAAAGTCTTCTTAAGCAAACTAGCACAGAGAAAATGCTGAATTATGTTTCTTTTTTTTTCTCTGTAGATGATGATAGCACAAAATTGTCATATGAAAGAGTGATCAGAATAAACACACAAAACATATATGGAATATAGTTTGATAGACATATTTAGGATGTCAACTCATAAAAACTATTTTATGCTCTGGGTTTTGGGTTAGTGTGGGTTTTCTCAGCTTTTGAATGTTTGTTGTGTGTTATTTATCTTCTCATCCAAAATACTCCTTCTTGATTGTTGTTCTTAAATTTTTATATTATTTTTTGTTAGGAAGATCTCCAGGGCTGGGGATTTAGCTCAGTGGTTTCACCGCCTGCTGCGCAAGCGCAAGAACCTGAGTTCAATCCCCAGTACCAAAAAAAAAAAAAAAAGACCTCCAAATTTGTGTGCGCTTCAGGCTTCCCACACCTGGTTGGTTATGTGCCTGGTTGTAGGACTTTTATGTTCCAAGGATCCATGGTTTGCCACCTGCTGAGCCCTTGGGGGAGGGGTTGGTGTCCCCCCGAGCTGTTCTGTTATTCACCTCCTATGGAGCGTTGTTTGTTAGGACATCAGATTCCTAGACTTCACAATCCTAGAAGTGTCCCCTTTGTGTCCAACCATTTGTGGACCAGGACTGCAAGCTCAAAGAAAGATCAGAGGGACATCTTCGGCAAGTCGGTATTTTAACAAAACAGCAACTTCTGATGGCAGCTGCTCCTGAGAGCACAGGGCTCTCTAAGGAGGGCTGGCTTTTGTCAGATTTCTACATTCATTTGGATGTCTGTTTTCCATCCTGTGGCTCACAGGTGCTACAGGCAAAGTATCCTCTTCTTAGCAAAAGGCAGATCAGAACCAGGAAGGGCTCCATTTCCCTCACTTTACGGGCAAGGAAATTGACCACAGAGAGGCAGCCAGTTAGTCAGCACAACTGGTAGTCTGGACTCTATCCCAAGAAAGACTCCCCTCTACTCTCTGCTTCCCCACACTCAGAAAGGAGAGCAGCGTGTTGTTGCCTGCCCATGATTTCAAAGACCCAAGTGGAGATGACTTTCAGTGTCTGGAAAATAAAAGCCTCCCAATTCTCACCAAACCATAGTCTCCTCCCAGGATCCATTTCTTTTGTTGCTTTGGTAGTACCTGAAGCTCGCACTAAATTATTATTTCACTGTATTTGGGGGCACCCAATTGGTTCACCCAGAAAAGATGAACTACATTACTAGCAGCATTGCAGTCCCTGTGACTACAGATTCCATTGTTTGCCATGGCACAGAAATCTAATTTGAGATAAACATAATAAAAGTTTTACAACAGGCTTGCTAAGGGTTCCCAGAACTCTGGCTGCCTCTGGGAGGGAGAAGGAGAGGAAAGACTTTTCTCTTGAGCTCTCAGCTCAAAACTCTGGAGGATTAACACTTTCCTGTCCTGAGCTTGGCGGGGATAGTCCTGAGTCTGCCTAAGCTGAAGTCTGCCCCATTCTACAGATGGGGAAGCTGAGGGAACATCATGTGTCCCATGGATCTTCTGAGATGATCAATAGAACAGTCCCTGAGGAGAGTACAGGGAGGTGGTTTCCAAACTGGGCTGCTCATTGGAATGATCGAGGGATCTTTTAAAACAAACTAATACCTTGACCTCACCTCCACATACCCTGATTCAATTGACTTGGAAAAAGACTTGAACACTGAGATTTTTTTAAATGCTCCCTGAGGTGATTTTAATATGCACCACAATTGGGAACAGCTGCTATGATGGTGAAGGACATGGAGTGTGTATTTGACTCTTTGCCTCACTGATTTATAATGTGTGCTTCAACAAGTGAGTTCAGCTTGGTAAGCCTCAGTCTTCTGTGTCTGTAAATTGGAGCTAATGGTAATACCTACCTCATACTAGGGCCGGAGATTTAGCTCAGTGGCACCCCACCTGCCTCACAAGAGCAAGGTCCTAAATTCCATCCCCAGTACCAAAAACAAAACAAAACAAACAAACAAAGAACCAACCTACCTCATACAGGGCCAAAGTTGGAACTAAAGGAGATGGTATGCATTAAGTGTTCAAAAGAGCGCTTATCACAGAATAAGCTATCAACACATGTTGGCTTTGTTGTTGTTGTTGCTGTTTTACCACTAATATCATCAGTCCAGGGCCCCAACTTAGGGCGTGGGGTATAGAATCCCAAATGTACTGATGGTTGAATTAGGATTTAGGAGATCTGATGCTCTTTTTTTACCATTTTGACAAGGAATTAGCTGTGTGACCTTGGGCAAAGCTCTTAACCTCTCTGAGTTTAGTTGTTTCATCTTGCCAGATGGGTCCCTTAGCCCTTGGCCATCTATTTGTCCAGGGGAGTTGTGAGATTCCAATAAGATAATGGATTTGAATGAGCTTTGAAAACAGGAATGCACCAGAGGAATTTGCGATATTACAATTATGACAGCCATTTCATCCCTCTTGTGCCCTGGCTGGCCCATCTGTTCTGGGAGCTTTCTGTTCTCTCTCTGGCTCCTTTGGCTGCCGGTCCTGATCTGCTCAGCCTGACATTTGGGCAGTTTCCAGGAAGGACTCTGTCCCTCCTCCATCTGCCCAACTTAACTCTTTTGTCACCCATCTTTAGGTCCACCAGGTTGTGATACAGGGTACGGAGTAATGCTGTGAAGGAAGAGATGCTAGAAGCTCACTGTTCATCTTATGTTTCCTGAGTTTGTCAGTAGCAGAGGTCTTGATTTTTCTCACACCAGAAGGAATAGTCAGAAGGTCCCCATGAGACCTTTTTGATAGACCAGTGGAGGAGGCGGTATAGAGGTAGGGGGGAGATTCCAAGGCAGCTCCCAGGAACCCCCATGACACTCTTCAGCTCCCCAGTACCCATCCTGTCCCAGTGCCCTAGCTCTTGGGATGGGCTGTTCGAATACGGGGCCCTGTCTTGATCCTCAACTGTTTTTGAAGGAATTTCTGCCCATGGGAGAATATCAGGGCATAGGGAGGTTTGCTGCTCCCCCAGGAGCCTAGGTTGACTTCCAAGGAGAATGTGGTCCTGAGCCAAGGTACTTAGTTTCCCTGAGACTCAGTTTGTTGCCCACCCAATGGGGCAACCACCTTCTGTTGGTCAAAGGAGACCAGAGAAGAAGAGTTAGTAACCTCTGTCACCTTGGATGCCAGTGCTACGGCTGGGTTGGGGGTGGAGAAGTGGGGATTCTCCAGCCCCGCTGGCTGGAGACAGAGGCCAAGGGCAGGCATCTGGCTGCTCCACACTGTGTGGGCTGGGAGGAGCCTGGAGAGGGCAGGCCCTGCCTGGGATTGGCAGCTGCTGGCCTGCTGGCAGATGGTCTCCTAAGTGGGCCACTCCAGGGTCAGCTCTATGGGTTTGTTCATTAACCCTTCCCTCCCCAGCAGCCCCTTAGCTGGTAGCTCATTTTCACTTTGGCTTGACCCATACCAGTTGCGGGGTCTCACTGAGCTGCAAAGTAGATCTTGCCCCACATCTTGTCAATGCCTAGCCTGTCCCAAAGAAATAAATTATCCTTTGCATGGAAGAGATACTTTATAGTTTGCAGAACTGGGCTCTGCATCCTCACAACAGAAATGGGCCAGCTGGTAATATGTGTCACTTCTATTGGTACTAAGTTTTGTAAACACTGATGTATAAAAAATTTATTACTGCACAAGGTAACTATCATGACTATTTGGAGATGTGTGATTCGAGACTCACTAACTCTTGTGTGTTTTTTCTATCTTTCCTTCTCTCATTTTTCCATCATTTTCTTTCTGTGTGTCTTAACCAATAGGAAATAATGTTGGGCATGTTGTTTCATTATAGACTTTTAAAAAATTAACAATACAGTCTGAGTATCTTCCCATGTAAACATCCATCCATCCATCTCATCTGTTCTTTTTTTTCTTTCAGTACTGAGGGCTGAATCCCGGGAGCAGTAAGCTACAGCTACAGCCCTCCTTTTTTTTTTTTTTTTTTTTTTACATTTATACAAGTATGTATGTATGCATTTAGATATGGTACAGTGGGGATTGAGCCAGGGTCTTTGCACCGAGGTACATTCCCACCCTGCCTTTTATATTTTATTTTGAGACAGGGTATTATTAAGTTCCCCGGGCTGAGCTCAAACTTGTGAGCCTCCTGCTGCAACCTCATGAGTATCTCATCATTTTTTAATGTGATCACAGTTTCCATTGTAAGCACACACTGTACCGAAAGAAACTTATCCATTCATCATTATTGCATGACATCAAAGATTCGGAAGAAACAAAGTCAGGCTCTGGGATTTGCCAGTTACACAGCTTGGGAATAACAGCCTAAATATTGGTCTTGGGACTTGAATTCAATGTTTTTTGTTTGTTTGTTGTAGGGTAACCAGGGAGGGTCTAGAACTACAACTCTCACCAGTATGGACTCAATCCCACCCCAAGGCAGGTCCAGACAAGCCTAATACTTTGTTTATTAGTTGCCTCGGTTCTGGGTTAGGATGTCAGCCCTACTTGGCTGTGTGACTTTGGGTGTCCTGACTCCCCTCTCTGAGCTCCAGTTTCTCTTCCTATTAAGTAAAGCTACTCAGGTCTTACTTATCAGGCCACTGGGGAGATTAGATTAAGTAGGAAAATATCCAAGCTCATGGCACATAGTGAGTGCTCAGCAGTGAGGCAGTAATACCATTCTATTGCTGCTAGGATTTTGGGCACTATTAGTTCCAAGGATATTAACAATATTATTATTATCTAGTATCTACTCACATTGATCTAATGTCTAGTGTTACTTAATGCTATATAATATCTAATATTGGGCCTCTAATAATAGTATGACCCCACTCCAGCAACTGTAAGACCTTGAGCCTGCTCTTTAGCCACCCCAAACCTCAGTTTACCTCTCTGTGAAAGGCAGGTGCTGCCCTCCATTGTTTGAGGGTGAGTCCCTGTTAAGCCCTGCAGGCTGCAGGCAGGTCCTGGCCCCCTCCACCACGCTCCCCGCCCCCCCCCCAGCCGGAGCCAACTGCCCGCCCCTCCCCCACAGCTCCGGGGACTTTGACACTAATTGATACGGAGTTTCCCCCCCTAATCCTGCTTCTGCCTCAGGGCCCTTGTTCTGAGGGCATCTGCTTGGTGAGAGGCGGAGGAGGAGGAGGAGGAGGAGGCAGGGGCGACCGCCACCAGCCTGTCTGCCATCTGCTCCCAGTCCACTCCCAATTCTCAGAGCCACCAAGAAAAATCTGTAATGAATCCATGGCTCCCGCCCAGGGGCGGAGTGAGACAGGGCTCACACACACACACGCACACACTGCACACACACACACACACACACACACACACACCGCATACACACACACACCGCATACACATGCAAGCGCACCCACGCGCAGCTCGCAGACACCGTCTTTCGCGCGGCTTTCGTGCCGGCCTCCTGGGCTCGCAGCTGCTGGGAGAGCGCAGGCGCGGAGCGGACCCCAGAGAAACTTCAATTACCAGACCTCGGGGGGTCTAGGGCTGCACCCCCTCCCTGCGGGGGCCGGGGACTGGACGACACGGGATAGAGGGGGACGGCAGGGCCGAGACGCAAAGACATTAAATTAGAGGACCAGGCAAGAAAGAGGTGGGATGAACAGGCTGAGGGGCGGAAAGGCGGGATTCACAGTCCTCCCAGGCTCAAGAGCTGGGAACCCCGAAGCCCAGGGCGGAAGTTAAGATTTGGAAAAGTTCTCACTTTTTCCTCCTTTCCCCAGCCCGCTGCCCGACTTAACTTTCACTCAGCTGGGGACGGGGGTGGGGCTCCTTTCTACTGTCTGGGGCCAAGAACAAGACTTTGACCTCTGTGGACCTGGGCTCTGATTTATCTTTCCTCCTCCTGGCTGTGTGATTTGGGGCCAAATATTTCACTTCCCTGAGCATTGAAATTCTTCTGGGTAAAATGGACATAACAGTAATAACTACTCACGGAGGTGCTGAGTCCCATCAAATCACTCATTCCAATGTTTTCTGAGTGCCTGCTGCGTACCAGACACTGCGCTGGGACTCAGGGATCTGAGTGCACTGAGCACATTTTGGGAGAGAGCCGGTGTGCAGACAATAGACAAAGACACTTAATAAAAATAGAAAGTGGACATTACCCAAATACCAATTCACTTCAAGCATCTTTTCCAGCAGCTTCTCCTTCTACTTGAGTCAATCAGAAGATGTTCCCCTCTTTTCTCTCTCAATTCCAGAGCTGGTACGTGTCACTCACTGCCCAAACCGTAGGCTCTGGTGTTCTATCAGTGTTTACCAGCGGGAGCTTGTTTTCTCTGTATCAGGACAGCTTTGAGCTCTGTGCCTGGCATACAGCAGGTGCTCAGAAAATGTTTTCTGAGATGAATCGCTCAGAAACCCTACATAGCCAGATGCATCGTGTGGATCTGTAATTCCACCTGCTCAGGAGGCCGGTGCAGAAGGATTGTAAGTTCTGGGCCAGCTTGGGCAACTTAGCCAGATCATGTCTCAAAATCAAATTAAAAAAAATAAGACTGGGGATGGAGCTCAGTATTAGATTACCATTGGGGTCAAGCCAGAGGCAGGGCAAGGGAAGCAGACTGAGATGGATGGGGGTGAGGGAGAAGGAGGAGGAGGAGGAAGAGGAGGAAGAGGCAGGGGAGGAAGAGGAAGAGAAGAAAGGGGAGGAGGGAGAATAGAGAAAAGCAAAGCCTGTATCTGTTAAGTGGTCAAAAGTAAAAAGTACTAGCCTTACATGGGAGGCCAAGGAGAGGCCTGTCCACTTTAGAAATTCTTCTTTGTTATTTCAGAGTTTAAAACTAGACTTTTCTAACTCTCCAGATTGGCTAAGACTAAAAATTGTGCTATAATATTTTGATGAAGAGGTGGGGAAACAGGTACTTCCACACATTGCTGATGGGAATATAAACTGGTGCAAACTTTGGGGAGTATAGTATTTAAAAACAATTTTTTTTTTTGCCTACTCCATGACTAGCTCTTGATACGAACTCTAGAGGTGAGGGCAAGAGTGTTAGCTGAAGCTGTGTTTGGTGTCAAGGAAAAACTTCAAGCTGTACAGATGGTCTTTATTCTGTGAATGGCTGAAGCATTGAATGTGTCTAACTGTGGAACACAATGCAACAGTGGAAAAGAATGTGGTAGCTGGGTGTGGCAGCACAGACCTGTAATCCCAGCACTCAGGAGGCAGAGGCAGGAGGATCACTGTGAGTTCCAGGCCAGCCTGGAGTACATAGTTAGACCCTGTCTCAAAAAACCAAGAAAAAAAAAAGAATATGGTAGATGCGTGTGTATTGACATAACTCTGTAAGACAGGGGACCCCTTCCGGGGGGGCGGGCACAGACAGACATAGGTTTGTGGCCTGTTAGGAGCAAGGTCACCCAGCAGGATGTGAGCTGCAGTGGAGGGAGTGAAGCTTCCTCTGTCTTTACAGCCCCTCCCCCCACTCCCATTGTGCTTCTCCTGAGACTGATGTCTGATGATCCAATGTGGAGCTGAGTCGGCGATGCTAGTGCTGGGGAATGTAACTATTATATATCTCAAATGTATGCTAATAAAAAAAAAAACTACCTCCATCTGTGGAAAAATGGTCTTCCATGAAACTGGTGCCTGGTGCCAAAAGTGATGAGGACTGCTGCTTTAAGAGATCGAAAGGGAAATTGCAATATTGTTTTATATAATATGCATACATAAAAGCATTCTGGCTATCTCTAGAATATACAAAAGAAGACCGTATATTCTCCATACAAGATTGTCTCAAGGGATGTACACCCGTTTGCTGCTGAGAACATCACCTACGAAGAAGGGGTGGCATGTTTCAGCTTTCTCTCTGTCATATACTTAATGAGAATATTTCCACCATTACAAGATTTCCTTCTTGTATTAGTTACGGGTGCAAGCATTAATTTTTGGGAAAAAAAGAGTGGGTAGAGCATATGTAAGTAGCAAAAAACAAAATCCTGTAAAGAAGCTTGGATTTTTAACCTCAGCACTATGACATTTGGGGCCAATAATTCTTCATTGTGCAGAGCTGTCCTTTGCACCTCGCAGCATCGCTGGCCTCTAGCCAGGAGCTGTCATTAGCACCACCCTCATAGGCTGTGACGATCTGAAAGGTTTCCAGGCCTTGCCACATGTCCTCTGGAAAAGGAAACTCCCATTGGTTGTGAACCACTGATCTAGGGATACTTTCCCATGTATGCTAGATGGCCTAGTCAGAAAAATTAGAAATGCTGAGAATTAGGACCATTAAGACAACTTGTGTAAATCAGAAAATGTCTGAAGGCTTTGGGAATTACAAAACAACAAAAACAAAACACACCAAATGGACTCCTGTCTGCCGCCTTCCCCTGAGCTTGGCAAGGGGCAGCTTTGCATGGAGAAAGCAGCATGTGGTTAGAGTCTGACAGTGCTAACTCTGAGCTCTGGTTTCTTGATTCTCTGTCTTCTTATTTTATATGGGGACTTGATCCTCTGCCACAGTGGTCATTGTTGGTCATGGGCAGCTCACAGCAGGGGCTTTGAAATTCATACCCCTGGTTTCCAGTCCCAGCTGGATAGCCTGGGGTAAGCACATCACCTCTCCAAGTTCAAAGCTCCTCTGTAAAACAGGATGCTGATGGCGCCCATTTGTAGGTTGGATTCCAGGATTAAACAAGGTAATGCTGAATGCATTCAGCACCATCTGAATATAGTAGTCAGTGATAGCTATGACACCTTTGGTGGCAATGTTCATAAACTGTACATTAGCCAAATGTCTTGATATAAGCCAACATGATTTATATGGAGTAAGAAGGCCAGAGTTTTTGCTGTTGTTGTTGTTGTGGTTTGTTTTGTTTTAACCTCCTTGGTATGATGGTCTTGGAAGGTCAGGTGTCTGCCTCTAAGTGAATAATACCATTGATTCTTCTGTACAGCAGGTGTTTTTTCACTTGCTCACCATGGCCACTTCCTTAAAGTGCAGATGAATCAGAGTCCCACCCCTGGGGACCTCCAGACACTCCATCAAAACCTGGTGTCAGCTGGCGCTCACCTGGGTGTCTTTTTCATCATGGTTCCCATGACATAACTCCCAGGACAATATCCTCGTCTTAGCAACATTCCTCAGAGACAATGCCTTATGCAAACTCCTCTCCTGGCCACATTCTCTGTATCCACATTCAGTCTTTTCCCATTTATAATTAATTGTAGGGCAAATTGATAACACTCTTGTTTTTTCCATCTTGACTTGTGTGTCTGAAACTCCTTCAAAATGATCTTTGTCTTCCACTGGGGTCTTCTTTTTTATTTGTTGGCCCTCCTGCTTGTAGTGGGTCAGTTTCTTCTTTCAGCCATATCATCAGCATCTAATTTCTTGTCCCTATTTATAATATCTTCCCTGCTTAGTGACTTGCTCTGCTGACACTTACTATGTCTCTATTGACTCTTACTCAAGGCATACACGGACCCAGCTACCTTCTAAACTTTAAGGAAGTCTCCAGAGAAATATCTCACCAGGAAATTTACATCAACCTGAGAGGTAATATTATTTGCTCCCAGCATGCCCTAGGCCACAGGTGAAATTAACAGCAGAAAAGGTGAAAATCGGATCACCTCTAGCATCTCCAGATTTGCCCTCTGGTGGAGAAATACAATTTTGTTTCCCTAGCAGAGTGAGTGACATGATCTCTTAAGAATATCAGGTCTATGTTTGTACATGGGTAACAAAAATTTCAGAGCTGGTTAAGTTGCTTACTTTTCTGTACCTGTTTATCCCACTAGTAAATAAAATAAACAACAATCACAGCAGTAAGCCTGTAGTGTCTTCAGTTTAGTGATGAAAAAATCAGGCTCAGATATGTTGAGTAATTAAGCCATGTGACACACTCATAAACAGAATATGAACTAGAGTTAGGATTCAGATGTTCCAGTCTCCAGATTTTAAGTCCAGTCCTAAATGATCTGTTTTCTGCTAAAATATTTTATAAACAAGTTTTAGTCATAAAAATGACACATGGCACTGGCTGATAGGAAGCACTGCAGAAGCATAATAATGTGAAATTCTCTTCATCTTATGTTTAACCCTATTTTCTAGAAGCAACTCTGATTGTGTTTTCCTATATGTCCTTCCAGAAAATTTTCATGTGCAAATACAATATATCGTGCTGGAAAACTTGCCTGTTCCTCTTAACTTTATATTTTGTATAGATGTAGCATCATTTATTTAATCAATATTCTATTGATTTTCTATTGATTTATAATCAGGCTGTTTTCAAGATTTTTGCTACAACAAACAGTATTGTAATAAGCATTTTAGTACTCTTATCTTTGTTCATATGGGTGAATAGTGGTATAAATTCCTGCAAAGGGAATTATTAGAAATTCCTAGAAGAATATATTTCCAATTGCCCCCCTCCCGAAGTTTGCATAATCCCCAGTATAAGAATCCTTTTCCCTGACCATTACAAGATATAGGGGTTTATCAAGTTCTTTCATCTACCTCTTTCTGTGGGTTAGAATAGTATATTGTATATTTGTTTCAATTTCCCTTTAACAACGAGTGAGGGCACATACCTTTGCTTGTTTGTTGACCATTTTGGATATTTCTGAGATTATCTCTTTAAGTCATCCTTTATCCATTTAATAGAATTATTATTTTCTTTAAGTTGTAAGAGCCTTTTGCATATGAAGGAAATTATTCTTCTGTTATGTGTGTTCCTTCAAACTTTTTTGTTTGTTTCTGATGAGGATAGAGATTGAGAGCAGACAAAGCATTGTAGGTAGCTTTTGGAAGAGGAGTAGGAAGTAAGGTGAGATTAAATCTCTCTTCTTTCTCTCCCACTCTCTCCCTCTCCCTCTCCCTCTCCCTCTCTCTCTCCCCCTCTTCCTTGAGTTGCTATGAGTCGGAACAGGTATGAGACTCTCATCTCCTCTCTTCCCACTGGACCCAGGTTCAAAGCAGGATAGGTATTGAAGGAGAGAAAACTCTGCAAGGAGGCCTGGGCTATTTCCCATATCCAAGCTGCGGTTGGCAGCCTGGTCCCCACTCCCAAAATCCCACTCCATGCTTTTAGAGGCCAGACAGAAGGTAGCATATGGCCTACAGGAACCTTGTAATTTTTAAACTTTAGAAGGAAGTGAAAAGAGGAAGGCTCCTTGGGACCTTTGAGCTTCCTAGGGCAGAGAAAGGATGGGCTTTTTTCTGCCTACTGAAACTGGAAATATATCATGGAAATCTCACAATCAATTAGAGTTAAAATACCCTTTAACTCAGCTGTATATCTAGCCTGAAGAAGCCCCAAATTCTGTTCAAGATATTGCTGAAGAAATGAACAATGAGATTAAAGTTTAAAGTAATATTTATTGCAGTGCTTCTATAACTATAAGAAAGTAGAAAGAACCAAAGTGTCCAACAATAGAGGAATTTATAATTAATAAGTTATTTGCTCAAAATATGGAATAGCTAAGTGAATGAGGCTGAACTATTGTAAATGCGAACATAGAAAAGAGGAGCAGGTGTTTATTGAGTGAAAAATGGGAGCTGAAGGTAGATATGTGTAGTGGATAACACATGGGACCATATGGTCCTTTGTTTTTCCCTCACATGTAATCAGCAAGTCTATCTGAGATAAATACAATCTGAACACCCTTTTCTCCATCTCCACTGCTACTGAACTAGTCAAAGCTGCCATCACCTCCCGTCTGAACTTACAGGGAAGCCTCCCAAACATCCCACTGCTGTTTACATCATTTGCTCCCTCTAAGTTGAGCTATATGCAGTGGCCACAGTGAGCAATTATAAACCAAACCATTCAGGTCACACTCTGCTTGAAACCTATGCTGTTGGACTCCACACAAAACCCCAAGCTCCTGGCAATGCCTCCTTGCTGTTCTTCCTGCACGCTATCCTTATCCCAGATGTAGGGTTGGATCTTCCCACTTCATCCTGTCCTGTTTCTCCCCCAGATTTCTACATAGCCAGGTTCTCCTTATTCATAAGACTAGAAAAAAATGCCACCTCCCCAGAGAGGTCTTCGCTGGCTGTGTGTAGGTGTGTACTGGGTTGAGTAGTATCCCTGCCAAATTCATGTCCACCCAGAACCTTTGGATTGGACATTACCTGGAAATGGGGTTGCTGGAGACACAATTTAAATTAAAATGAGGCCATTCTGATTAATCAAATATAACTGATGTCTGAGGTTGGAGGGCTACTGCCACAAATCAAGGAATTCTAGAGCCATCAGAAACTGAAAGAGGCAAAGAAGGTTCCTCTCTTAGAGGGTTTGGAAGAAGCATGGCAATATGTGATTTCAAATTTCTATTCTCCAAAATTATGAGAGAATGAGTATATTGTTTTAAGCCACAGAGTCTGTGGAACTTTGTTATGGCAGCCCCAGGAAACTGGTACCACCTCACTCTCCACCGCATCCCAATATAGTGACAGCTTCGCCATTCCTGTTTACCACAAGATGCTCTCTACAGATGAACAGTAGGTGATCTTCGCCTTTGAGAGTTCAGGGTGCACTAACGTATTCTTTTCTCAAAGGAAAAACCAGACTCTTGCACTTCCCATGAAGAACTAAACTTTTTAGCAAAGAATTATGAAAATAATGTGATTTGCACTTTTAATTTTTTTCTTTTTGTCTGCCAAAAGTCTTGTGCCCAAACTTATGGTTCAGCATTAGTAACCCTAGGGAAGGTTATGCCTTATAGATCTCTGCTGTATTCTTCTTTGTATGACCTGGGTTACTGTGTATCATGATTTTCTGATTAACTCTAATTTTGCTTCTTTATTTGTGCTTTTATGTATTTTGCTATGTTTTAGGGGCATATTGGTAGTGTTTTCCCCCTTTACAATCGTCTTCTATCGTACAATATCCTTCTATAGAAGTACTGGAAAAAGGGAAGGTAGAATATTGCGGACAGGTAGGCTGAGTCTGAATCCCAGCTCTGCCATTTACTTGATCTTAGTCATTTTATATCTCTTTCAGCCTTACTCTCTGTAAAATGAGAATGACCAAGGCTACTACCTACCTCATAGGGTTCCTCTAAGGATTAAATGAGGTAATATGTATAAATACTATGGGATCTAGAACACGGCAAGCCCTACTACTGTATTAATCAGCTTTCCCATTGCTGGGCCATAGTACCTGACACAACTTCATGGAAGAGAAATTTAATTTGGCTCAAGTTTCAGGTTTTAGGGGAGTCAGTCCATGGTCACCTGATTCCAGGGGCAAAACATCATGGCAGAAGGGAGCAGTGGAACCAAGCTGTTCAGCTCATGATGACCAAGAAGCAGAGCACAGAAAGACGGGGGTCAGGGTCCCATATGATACTCAAGGTCACATCTCCATGAACCACCCAGACATACCCAGAAGAGTGCTTTATTAGTCCCCTGGGTGGCTCTGGAGCCAATCAAGTTCACACAATTAAGGTTAATCATTACAATTATGCTTGTTAAAAAACAGCCAACTTTCATATCCTCGTGGATTAAAAACAGTCCTGAAGGTGGGAGCTGCACCATCTGTAGTTTAGACCACAAACTCCTTGAAGTTGTTTTTCTTTCTTTACTCAGTCTTATGACTGGTACATGGTAACTGTTTGATAAATCTGGAAAGAATGAGTGAAGAAATGAATGAGTGAAATTCGGTCTCTCACTCAGATGGGTGGTGGTAGAGTCTCATTCCCTATTTGAACTACACTCTCCCCATCTTGAACTGATAATGGCACGTTGTCCTGAAATGGCACATTGTCATTCTGTTTTGTTAGGTTAGACATTGTGCTCTCTCTCTCTGAATATTTTTTTACTGGGAATTTTACCTAAGCCTCCTCTAAAACCTTGGACTTCTGCGTTTGGGCTGAATATTTACCCTGTGGTCTCTGGGCTGCATTCCCTGAACTGAGGAGACGCAAGCAAGGAGAGAAGGGCATGGGGCTAAGGTGGGAGCTGGCAGGGCAGGGGAGCTGGTGTGGCTGTGCAAATGATACTTGGAAAAGAGTCTTGGGAACTTGCCATAAACACGGAGTGGAGGGCTTTGGAGGAGGAGTTGAGAGAGCACCTCTTTGCATCTGGAATCTATTTCATCTTTATTCTAGAAAGGCCTTCTCTCAACCCCTTCCCCCACTCTCAGCAGGCTTGGTTAAGCCACTGTGAGCTCTTACTGCCTCACTCACCTCAGCTACCAACTCCCATCTCTCTGCAGACTGAGACTTCCAATCTTCCTATTTGGATTCAGAATAACCTGGGTTCAAATCCTGGCTCCACCATTGCCCTGCTGCATGACCTTGGGCATGTTATTTAACCCTTCAAAACCCCAATTTCCTCATCATTAACACAGAAGAGAATAAGTTAATGGGAGAAAATAACAGAGTTCTTTTGAATATTAAATTTAAAAATCAATAAAATACTTATCAGAGCATTAAGATATGGTATGGACTCAAAACATCACAGCCATTGTAATTATCATGTGAAAAAGAGAAGCAGAGAGAGAAAGAGAGAGGGAAGGGGAGAGAGAGAGAGAGAGAGAGAGAGAGAGAGAGAGAGAGAAATGCATTTGCTCAGATATCTGAAGAACAAAACCCAGAATGAATGGGTTTAATTGAAAATGCTGCGTGGCCACTAGTATCCCATGGCCCATACTCTAGAGTAATGGAAAGAATTACTCTATCTAATTTGCCTTGCTGTAAATTGGAAATTTCATATCCTGGATTTATTTAAAGTGAGACATAGCTCCTCTCAAGTACCGTAGGAGTTATGAAGACTCCACTTCAGATCCTCCCATTACTCTTCCCCAGTGGTGCTCGGGGGGGGGGGGGGTTCCCTTTGGGCTGGATTGATTGCACGAATCCAAAACTTAATGAAGCCCAAGGAGAAAGGGCCTTATCACAAGGAATTCTTTCTGAATCCCACTGTTTCAGAATGACAAATCAGTCGCCAGTTCTCCATAACCTTTCAGACCTGCTCCCCGCAGCTGACAAACTGAATCGCTGGCCCCCAATTTCACATTCCCCGCAGAGAGGATCTGATCAGCAAAGGTGGTGTGTAAATCAATTTGACATAAATCAAACCCTAATTTAAATGCTCCAGGGGCCAGCTACTTAAATATTTAATGAGGGCTTAAAAAAAAAAGCTGAGCACAAAATCCTTTGTGCAATGCGAACGATCAAACCCTAATCAAAGGCACGTAGACTGTGCCTGGATTGAGGTCATGGGTGTTCTGAGGTGGTGCGAGTGGAGGTGATGTCTGAAAATCTGCTCACTCCTTTTCTCCAGTCAATGCGGGTGAAAATGGAAATGGACAGAAGTTGCTGAAGTTTCCCAGAGTTTGAATTCCTCAGAGCATTTCCCCAGCACCCACCTGCCTCAGCTGCATTTGTTTTAATTTTGGCTCTCAGCCTGAAACCTCAAACAACAGGAGCTTCTCGCCTTGTCTGTCTGCAGCTGCCTTTCACCCTGTTATCCCTACCCCCACCATTGCCAAAGAACACATTTTGCTAACATTTCTACCCCACCCTTCCTAAGAGCACTTTTTTCTGCTCAGTCTCTCTGGGGTTAAAGTGCTTCACGGAGAAATAGAGCCTTTGACCCTTCAGACATCCTGTTTCTTTCTGGCTATTTTATTTGAGGTGTAGGACTGTGGTTATTGATCATTTCAGAGTTGGAAGCGGGGGATTCAAAGGCAAAATGGAATACCAACAAGCGTACAGAATGACAGGGAAGCCAGGAGGTCTGAGAGACCCTGTAAATTAATGGTTTTGAATCATTCAGGAGGACACGAGTGCTTTGAGAAGCTGGCAGGCCCTGGACAGTTTTCCCAGGAAAATCATGCATATGCAATAGCACCAGCACTGCAGTTTAAGCGCCCCATGTTACTGTGTGAGTTATGGAAGGGAGCCCCCTTCTCTAGAGAGCACAACTTTTAAGGCAGGATTCCAGCCTTCACTTGTCCCTAAACAGGGTATGGGTTAGTCAGCTTTTCACTGCTGAGACAAAATACCGGAGATACTCAATTTAAAAGGTTGATAGTGTCAGTGGTTTCAGCCCATGGTAGCTGGACTCTGCTTTGTGCCTGTGGGGGCAAACATCATGGTGTAATATGTGGCCGAGGAGGACCGTTCACCTCCTGGTGGCTGCACAGCAAAGAGAATGAGACGCGAAAGGGCTGGGGTTCCAGGATCCCCTTCAAGGCCACGGCCCCAGTGACTTAAGGTCCTTCCACTAGGCCCCACCTCCTAATGGTTCTACCACCTCCCAGCAGTGCCATGGGCTGGAGACTAGGTTTAAAAACCTAGGCCCTTGGGGCACATTCAAGATCTAAATCATAGCAGTGTCCCAGTGCACACCACACCTTATACAGCTGAGGCTGGTGTCCCAGGCGGACTCCCCACAAGGTGTCTCTTCCCTAATCTAGCTCACAGTCCACTCATTTCACTGATAGGACCTCGAAGCTCAGAGTGGGGAAGTGACATTCTCAAGGTTGCGTGATGATTCATTTATTTGGGCTAAGAGCCTTGAGTGTCAGTCCTTATTTTATCCTATATACTCCAGAGATATAGACCTTCTCACCTACCTCCTGATTAAATGGCCCCCTGATTAGCCTTGCTCTATTCAGAGGCGATGCCACTGTGGTGCTAGATTTAAAAAAAAAAAACTGTTGTCTAAATATCTAAATTAAATCCTTGTAGAAGATGCTTACATTAAAGTGTTGGTAAACCCAGCGGCCCCAGGCAAGGAAGAGCTATTCGTCTTATCAGTACTGTCTGGGTTGAATGATCCATTTCCAACAGTGCAAGGAATGAAATCATGAAAAGGATAAGAGTTATGACAGAGAAGAAGCGAGCCTGGAGCTGGTGGCATTGAAAAGGTGTAGCTCAGAGGGGGCCCACTGTCCTGAAGAGGATCATTCAGGTGTATTAAAGACAGCCCCGGTGTGAATGCACAAATGAATTGCCCAAAATAGATGAGATTTCGCTCAGTGGTAATTGCAAATGGAGCTAAGGAAAGGCTTTATATCGAGAGCACAGGAAGGAAAGGGCTGGAGAAATAAAGAGGATTTCATTTTGGAGCCAAGAATGAGGAAGGGCTTTAAAAAAAAAAAAAAAAAGGGAGAACTTAGCCTTTCAGAAAGAGAAAAAAAACCCTTCTGGGTGGACAGGAAAAGAAGATGCTAATTCGCCCCTAGAGAGCACTGTAGGGACAGGGAGAAAGGGATTCATTCAGAGGGACAATGGGGAGGATAGGATGGGTTCTGTTAGTTGTCTGGTGACCTTGGTGTGTGATTCCTCTTTCTGAGCCTTAATTTTTTTCATCTGTAAAATGAAAATAAGTGAACTGTTTTTATATGCAGCAACTGATGGGTCTTACAGATTTAGTGTTGAACCAAAGAAAAGCACAGAAGAGCATCTGCTGAATGATTGCATTTCTAGTCAGTCTCGAAACAGACAAAACTCATCTAGCAGTCAGAAAAGTCAAAAAAGGTAGATGGGGATATGAGAGGAATGGTGCTTCTGGGCATTGGAAATACTCGGTCTTAATCTGGTTGTTACTGATTGTGTTTAGGAGCCCCCCTCCCCCGCAGAGCCTCATGTGGTCATGGGTGGGGCTTCTTCAGAGGTGGCTGGATCTAGAGTGTGTGATACTAGAAAATATTCATGGTGCAGTGTTAGGCTCAAGGGCACTAGGATTAAGGGTGTGAGAGGAAATTGAACCTGTAGGCAAGGACTACCTGTAATTCAAGTCAAAAAACAGGAGGCATATAGAAGAAAGGTAGAAAGACCACCTATTAAGAGAGATCGGCTGACTTGAGGCCAGGGGAGGGGGTGCTTCCATCAGGGTACTGGATCAGAGACCAAGATCCAGGGGATATCTGGACTTGGTTGGGCAGGTAGGGGCCTGGGCAGACCAGGACTTGCCAAGGACCCAAGATTGTGTGTGTGTGTGTGTGTGTGTGTGTGTGTGTGCGCGCGCCAATTGACATGCACTATCCCCCAGTGTTCACTGTTGATAAAAGTGCACTTTTGTAGGTGGCCAAGAATGTCTTCTGTACCATCTTTCTGGGGATCCCTTACTGGAACCGAGGTTGGTAAAAAAGTGATGTGTTTTCTGTGACTCTGTCAAAAGAGAAGAATGCTTGTTTTCTTTTGCTGATAGAAAAGTCTTTATTCAACTCTCTGATGAAGAGTTCATGTTTATTTTTTAAGACACCCTTTATAAAATCCACTCTGGGTGGTCGTCTTGGTGCTATGGATCCAGCCACAACTGTTCCTGTGGGACTGAATTTCTAGATGGTGATGTAAGGGAAAGGGAAGATCGCTGTAGGCCTCTTTTCCTAGAGAGATAGTCTCTAAAGCAGCAGCTGGCATATAAGTCAGAAGCCAAGCAGAGCTTCCTGACTGAAATATTATTTAAATGTCTACCTGCTAACAAGGGAAGAAGTTGTACTGGACATAGATTTCGTACAGCATGGAGTTGAGTTGCTAGACATAGCTTATCTAATACTAGTAGAGGGACTGTGAAATTTCTAAAACATTACCACATACATCTCAAACTGAGGCCCAAAGAACCTGCACCAATTAAAACGCTCTCAACAAGTCCCAGAATTTACAATGGAAAATGGCTTAATGGTAAGAGACATGCATTCTCCCACTTAATGGAAGTCCCAAGGGATGGTTGCTTAACTCAGCAGTTTAAGTAGATCTCAGGTTTGGCTTTGCCATTCTCAAGGCATTAACAATATTTCCTCTCACTACTGCAAAAAGACTGCAGCTTCTCCAACAATTGCATGCAGACACGATGAGAGAGTCTTTTTTTTTTTTTTTTTTTTGAGAAAAGGGAAAAATTTTTCTTGAAGCCTCCCAGAATTATATCACATGCTGGTAGATACCTAAGTCAGTCACTGGTAAGGAGAGTGAGCTTCCTATGATGGTCTTTGACCGGCCAAGATTCATTCCCTGAGGCCAGAGAAGGGTTAACCCTTTTTTGACAAGGCACAATCTCTTCCACCCAACCTAAATCCCAGAATAGAAGCAGGATTCCAGTTAGCAATTCTGTGCTTCCCTTGCAAAGAGGAGTGTCTGCTGGGTGGATCCTGATGTACCTATCTCTGTGACATATTAGCAATCACAAGCCAACCCCTAGGCCTCACAGTAGCCTTCTAGCCTTCTTGCCTTTGTGTGTGGCAAGCTCTGGGAAGAGGTTAGCATGTGAGAATAAGTTTGTCTCTATCCTTTACTCCTCCTAGACCAGTCTGTAACTGAGTGGGTGGGTGGGGGACTAGAGGAGCCAGGATCCCAAAGGACAGGGTACCTCTTCTAGTGCCCATTGAGAGCTAAGTAATAGAAAAAGAGATCACATGTCCAGTGACAGCTTGTCATGTGCCAAGTGAGCAGAAATGGAGCAGTCCTGAGCATCATCCCAGCAGCAGCCAGCAAGCATGGAGCCCTCAATACACACCAGGCTCTGGTCTCCTGAAAGCAACCAGGTGACCTTCCCAACATGCGAATCAGATCACGTCACACGGCTGCATAAAACTTCCAACATCTCCCCATTCTGCCCAAAAGAAACCTCCAAATCCTTACTTTGCTTTTCAAGGTCCTGAAAGATCTGGCTCCCTGCCTCTTCCTTCTGCACTGATTCACCCCATTTTCCCCTCTTGTCACCTGACTTCTTCCTCAGTGGACTCTTCCCTTCCCTCATTTTCCAAGATCCCAGTGTATAGTGGATGCTCAATAAATATCTGTTGAATGGATACCTGTCACTCCCCAGTCAGATATCTTACTTATTTCCCCCACATTCTAATTAACTTCTACTCATGCCTCTTCCTGAACAATCCCTTGTCTTCTTGAAAATGACACCTTCCCTATAATCCTCTCTCACAGAACTCGTGACTTTCCCGAATAGTACTTAGCACAGTTGTTTTGATTCATTTATGTAATTATTTGTTTCATGCCTGTTTCCCCAAAATATGAATACATTTCAAGGAGACTGTATTTCTGTCTTGTCTTCACCTGCATTCCTAGACCTAAACACAGCTCCTGGCCCATCAAAGGGGGTTCAAAACTACTACTTTCAACAGATGATCTTTCTGGCATACTCCAGCCTGGCAGGGACTCACAAGGACCAAGACTGAACTCTGCTGCTTCCAGATCCAAGTTTTTTCCCCACAGTCCATCTCCTCCTCACCCAAGGTCATTGCTGGTCCATAGTGCATCTCTGTGTTGTTAGCAAAGCTGCATTCTCTGGGTTGTTGACCTCTGCCTGATGCAGCCTCACAGTGGGGAACAAGGAATGCTGGAGGGAATGTGGACTGGGTTAAGCCCCTGCAAGTCATCTAGGCCAGAAGCTTTTGTATAACTCACCAACTGCACCTCACATAGAGATCCTACTCCTCATAAGCTCCTTCTTTGTGTGTATTCTGCTGTCATCATCTCCTTATATGCCCTGGCTGCCCCCTCCCCTAACAGACTGCTTGTCAGCTTTGATCTTTTAATCCAGGATTCACCAAAGGATGATTGACATGTATTTAAACTGAACCTCCCTGGGGCTGAGACTGACTCCTGTCTAAACCCAGGGACAGATAGGCTACCCAGGTCTCTAAGCTTGATCATAGAGCCTGGGGATCTTGTACAATCCCTGTGCATCCACACTGTGCTGATGTTGGGGAGGGTGTAACATGCATTCTTTTAGAGCTCTGTTAGGGATTCTCTGTGTCTCCCCAGCCATGTCTGGGAACATGGGACGAGGCCATTGGTCTCTAAGCACTTATTGTGTGACAGATCCTGTTCTGGGTACTGGACAAACGGGGAATGAGGGAACATGGTCCTGCCCCACACCGAGCTGAGACATGTCACCTTACGGGGTGTGTGTGTGTGTGCGCACACACATGTGTACGTGAGCATGCATGCATGTAGGGGATGGAGAGTAAAGTATTCCAGAAGAAATAACAATTCCATAGACACTTCAGTCAAATATGGAGTATAAAGGCAGTAATGTGGGGACAGAAAAACAGCATACGCAAAGACCAGGAAGTAGGAGGAAGCTGTCTGCATTTCAGAGTAGATGGGGCACAGAGGCTGAGGACTAAGAGGTGGGAGTCAAGGCTGGACAGATAGGCGGAGTCTAGATCACTGAGGTCTGCAAGTTCCAGTCCTCTTAGGTATGGATGCCAAGACAGTATTATGAGTACAGTCATGCACCAGTTAACCACAGGGATATGTCCTCAGAAATGTATTGTTAGTCATCGTGCAAACAAAATGGAGTGTGCTGGCACAAGCCTAGATGGTCTAGGTTAATCCTGGATGTGGTCTCGTGATCACAGAGAAAGCGAGAGGTATGAGGCTTCTGCTGGTACAACCTGGCACACTGTTTTATGGTAAGCTTTTTGTTTTGTTTTGTTTATAAGTAGGAGTACTCTCTAAATTAATAATTAAAGTAAATACATCAACCAGTAGCATGGTCATTTATTATCATTATCATATCTTTGGGGCTGCACATGACAGTCCACGTGCACAGGTTTGTTTACATTGGCATCACCAAAGATACCTGAGGGATGTAATGTGCACAAACATTATGATGGCAGTCATGCACCAGGTGACAAGAAATGCTCAACTCCATTATTAGCTTATGGGACCACCACTGTATATGTGGTCCGTCATTAAGGAGAATGTCACTAGGTAGTTCATGACTGCAGAAAGATTTTATTAGGGGAACTAACAGAGAGAGAGAGATGAGGAGGGAGGCTGAGAAAGCATCAGATCTCCATGCAAGTGATCAGACATTGAGAGGCAGGGAGGGAAAAAGATTAGAAAAATTCCACAAGGTCAGGGCTCAGCCCTGGAGGCCCTTGGTCAATTGTGCTCCAGAAGGTACATTCTCATGCCCACCACATCTGGGTTTAATTTATTCTAGGGAGGATGGGAAGCCACAGAGATTTTAAAGTAATCTATATTATAAAAAGCATTCTGATGGCTGTGGAGGAGATGGGTAGAGATAGATCAATAAGAAATTTAAAAAGTAATTGTGGGGTGGAGATATTGTACAGGTTTAGGAAAAAATGATGACCTAGACTTGGAGGGTGATAGGGTCATCTGCAGAAATGGATAAAATTAAGTTACCAGTGCTTAAAATGTGGTGGCTGCACAGGAGAAGTGAAGGAAAGGACTCAAAGTAGAGAGAGAGGATAAGGGAAATGTCTGTAAGTGTCACTTGTGGGCCACACAGAATCTGGCACAAGGATCCCCTGTAATTGGCACAGTAATCCTGTAAATATGGTTCTAGGCAGTGGCATTAGTGAACCTCCAGTTCATCCACACCAACTCCAGGGGATCAGCCTAAACTAACCAGGATAATCCAATCTCATTCCTGGAATTGTGTTAGAAATAAGGAAGTCTGCTGAGTGCCCTTGGGGATAGATTTCTCCTACTCAAGGAGTTACATTTATATGGCCCCTTTCTTTCTCTGGACTTCCTGGTGTCTAGGTGTGATGCTTGGACTGTCTGCCATGTTGGAATCAACCTGGCAAAACAACCGTCCCTTTATGGATGGGAGAGTAAGATGGTGGAAAGAACCTGGTCCCAAATGACAAGGTGGAGGCACTGAATAAACTAACACTGGAACCCATTGACCACATTGAGATGACGTATTTCTTTATGGCTTGCAGCAATTTGAGTCCAGAGTTTCTGTTTCTAGACTCATACAAAGTGTCTTCCTTATTTTATAGATAAAGAATGGAAGCAAAGTCACAGGACTCGTAAATGGCAGAGTAAGACACAATCCCAAGTCTTTCTACAAGATTGTTTCCCTCTGTCGATGACAGTTTTCCTTTTAGGTGTCAACATAAGTCACCTGATCATGAGAAAACTATAAATCTCAATGTGTGGAGCAGTAAGAGTCAGATCTACAAGCATTAATTGTGCCCTTGCTGTATATCCTGCACAATACACATCATTGTGAAGGACATCAATGACCTAAATATTAGTCCTATTTTTGAAGAGTTTATGATATACCTGAGATGAAATGAACACAATGGGAGACTATAATAATGTAAAATTTTGTGGTGGGGCATTTATATGTTAGAACAATGAGGCAAGTGTTCTACTGGTCTTATCACAGCTTATTACTCATAACAAACCAGAGTACGTATTGTCACTATCATTGTCTCCATATTACAGATGTGGAGGCACAGAGAGGATATTAACACACCCAAGATCACACAGCCAGTATGATTGGAATTTAGGGCAGTCTGGGTCTGATTCCAGAGTCTGTATTATTAATCACTGTGCTATACTGGATCCTCTAACAGAGATCAATTTAAAGTGAAAGAGCATCAAGCTCAAATGATGTGGGTGCAGGGTAACAACAGCAAAGATTCTTAAATGCATATGTGCAGGTGCTTTTTCACATGTTGTTGCTACTCTCTAGTGGCTCTCAAACTTGAGCATGAATCAGAATTCCCCAGAGGGCTTGTTAAAGCATGCTTGGTGCACCTCATTTCCAGAGATTTCAACAAATCTGGGGTAGGGTGTTCAGATTTGGATTTCTAACAAGTTGTCAGGTGATGCGGAATGTTGGCAGATCACAGTTTGAGACCACTACCTAAGAATAACTCTGTAAAGGAAGGATTATGTACCCATCTTAAAACTGTGAACATGGGCTTGGTGTAGGCAACTCATGTGCCCATGCCTGACAGCAAGTAAATTGCCAGTGCCAAGATTTAAACCTTCTTTGCCCTGACTCGAAATCCATGCTCTGTCTGTTGCATGATGTTGACCCCAGAAACAAATACACCACAGATTTAAGAGAAGAGAAAACTTTACTGGTTTGCTCAGGGAAGCCTTTCTGGAGGAAGAGGGTTTGGAGTAAAATGCAAGCTGTTGTTGTGACCAGGGGAACACTGGACTTAGAGCTGTGCAGAAACCCTGGCCATGGGGTTCCCCATAGTGGAGAGCTTGTAATGAGGTCACAGAATCAGCGTTGTCCTATTAACAGGGGCTCTGTGTAGAAGGTGTGTCCTGGAGTAAGAACATTTTAGGGATCTCAGAAGGAGGAAGGCATATAATGAGAGACCACTACCCAACCAGATAAACACAGGTGGGAAAATACTACCTTCCAGATGCAGAGGAGAAACAGTTTACATCTTTTTGCGTGAGTGCAGATGGATAGGCTCACACCATCCCTATTCCCATAAGTGAAAAATGAAGAGCATGGCTTCAATATACTCCCACCAGAACCTCCTCCCTTATTCCCATTCTAATTTCCTTAATCAAAGCAAAGGACAAGGACAGTGATTTCTTTGTTGCTGAGTGAAAAATGATATTATTCTAAGAGTGATTGAAGGCACTCAGAATGTTAAACCACAGGGAAATATTCAATGAAGACATGAAGATGCAAGCATTGTGAACAAACACTCTAAAAAAACTGTTCAGCGAACTGGAGGTTTATTCTGGGTAGTTGGCAAGATTAAAGGCTGGGGCAATAGATGAAAACTCTAACCTAAGAGAGAATGTGCCAGTAATTCTTCATGTCCGCTATTCATCTGGTCACTGTGACGTTCAAGAACCATTTGTAAGGGACTCACTGTGTCCCTGCGATAGTCAGGTGTACTTAGGGGAATCAAACAGAAATGGTTCTTGTCTTTGTAGTTTTCTACCCACATATTGTTACAGCTTGGGCTTAGTTTCAAAGTTGAAAAATTTGAGGAGATTGTTCAATGAAAGAAAATGTAGCTATTCACCAACGAATCCTTTTACCTACACCCCCGTATCTTCCTGCAATGAGAACATATGCTTTGGTTGCAATGACGCTTGATGAATATGCCAACATCACATCACTCAGAACCTTTTCTCCTTTAGGGAATGGAGCTTGGATTCAATACAGACATGACATGGTGAGGGTCACAATAAGCAAAGGGCACCAGATCAACATGGTAGGAAGTCATTCTAATGTAGGAGAATGTGTTTCTTGGGGACAAACTCTTAGATAATGACTCACCCCTTGGAGACCCACACCAATGTCCAAAAGCATTTCTGAGGCCTGAGAGGTGTCCATCAGCTATTCTCAAGCTGGGGAGTATTTCAGCTTCCTAATAGGATTATTAACTGGGTGACAGGTGAAATGGAACAGTGACGGAAAGGCAGAGGTAACTGAAATAAGAGAGAAAAAATACCTGAGGATTTTCCGTGTTTTCAGAACACATGCTTTCCTCAAAATTCCCTCTATTGCCCAGCATCATGAAATGTCAGAAACCAAGGGATTTGGAGAGAACAACGGAAGGAATCAGGGCTCTGCCACAGGATGAGAAGAACCTGTCCACTAGGGAGAATGATCGATTTCCACAAAGCAGACAGCTAATCCTGCAGGGTTGTTGATAATAACATAGGGTGCTTCCAAATTCACTCTCAGTCAATCTGTAAGCCCAGGAAACTAGACAGAACAATTTGTGAGAAACAATAAGGGACCATGTTCTAAATAGAAAGTTTAGTGTTGGCTTAGGAATTTACTCCATTGTTGATATGTGCTAATTAACCTTGCTTCTGATGACATAAAGTAAGATATGTCCAATATAGAAAGTACAGGGAAAAAAAGAAGAAAAACTACCCCAAATCCCATCATCTGCAGAGAAATACTGTCAACATTTTATTATTAATACCTATAGTCTTTTTTCCTATACATATCTCTCTTAGAAAATTAAAGTAAGATTTTCATAGTTTTATAAATTTTTCTCACTTAACATATCATGAAGTTTTGATCATGCTTTCTCTCAGGTATATTTTTCATGAATACTATTATAATGTCATTATTGTATGAGTGCAATAGGTTGAAACATAAAATTAGTGATATTTGACTTCTTTAACCTACAAAAGTCGCTTCATATGGTTCACCTATGTTACAATTGACTTTTCCAGCTTGGTACTCGTTAACATTTAAACTGATTCCAAATGTTCTGTTTTAAAAATATTGCAATGAGTTTCTTTATGTTCACTCTTTTGCATACACCCATGATTATTTCCATATGGAAAATCCCTATGCACTAGTTACGTATTGCTGTGTAGCATATAAACACCAGGTTATCAGCAAAAATAGCACACTTTTTGTTTTGTTTCTTTTGAAAACAGCTTCTCACTCTGTAGTCCAGGCTGGCCTGGAATTCCCTATGTAGCCCAAGCTGTCCTCAAACTTGATGTCCTTGTGTGTCGGCTTCCTGAGTGCTGAGATTATCAGCGTGTGCGGCCACATCCAGCAGCATGTGTTTTTAAACTTTAGTTTCCATGGGTCAGATGTAGCTGGGTCCCCTGCTCTAGGGTCTCCCCCAGGCTGAAAGGAAGGTGCAGGCTACACTGAGGTCTCTGAAGACTCACCAGGGAAGGCTCTGGTGCCAAGTTCATGTAGGTGGTTGTTGGCAGCATCTAGTTCCTTGCTGGTTGTAGGACTGACATTTCTCGGTTCCTTGGTGACTATTGATCTGAGCCCCCTGCAGTTTCTTTCCACGCGGGCTTCTCCACAGGACGTCACACAGATGACAGTTGTCTTCATTAAAGACGACATGAGAAAGAGTCAGCCAGCAAGATGAAAGTTTAAAGTGTAAAGTAATTTCACTGCAGATGTAACAGTCCATTCTCTTTGTCATTTTCAGCTGGTTAGAAGCAGTTCCCAAGTCTTGCCCACACTTCAGGGGAGGGGATTACACAACAGTATGAATACCAGGAGGTGTAGATCCTTATGGATCATGTTTAAGTACTGTTCATACCACTTTCAGAAGTGAAAATGCCAGGCAAAATGATAAGAACCCTTTATAGGGTTTTGAAATTTACTGACGAATTGGTCCCTGTAATAGTTGCATGCAACTGCAACTATTGTGATAGTTGCATAATAGCAGTAATTGAGAGAGCTTGACGGCTTGTAATCTGGCCAGTTCTAACTATTCTTTTTGGTTGTTTTTCCAATTTCATTGGGAAAAGATAACATCCTTGTGTCTTTTTTTTTAACATTTCCTCAGGAACTAATTTCTTTTCATTTATGAACTAGCCATTGTATGACTTCTTTTGTTTATTCGTTAAGTTTCCTGGTACATTTTAGTTATACAATATGATGACATTTATCATTGGAAGTTTGTACCTTTACATGATATATCCTGGTTCTTATTTTTTTTCCCATTCCCTGTCCTCCCCTCAACCCCTCCACCCCTCCCTATTTACAAAAACTTTGTTTCCATTTTTTCCAAGTTACCAATTCATGCACTTTGCCCATTTTTAAAAAGCTATTCACTGGCTTTATTAACCATTTGTCTGTTGTGTATGTCTTAGATATTTTCTCTGGTTTTATTGTTTTAAATTCTTGGCAACAAAATTTACAAAAAATTTAATTTTTGAATGGTCAAACCTAGCAACAATTTATGATTTTGTTTTTTCCCTTTATTCCTAAAAAAGTCCTCAAAGACCTGGTAGATTAGCACCTGAATTCATTGTTTATAATTATTTTATGGTCTTACTATTACCTTGAACTCTTCAGTTCGTGGCCCACCTTTCCTCACCCATCTCATCTGAGCAAAGTGTGACAAGTGTGTGCTGAGACTGAGGGCTCACGTCTCTTGCTGGTATGGAGGGAAAAGATGAAGGGTGGAAGCTGTTATTTCAGTAGCCTGCATGATGATGACTTCTGAGGAATTATGGAATGAAAGAGATAGTAGTGGGTGTCTGTGTCATGAATGTCCTCAGTGCTTTACCATTAAGCATGATCTCTTTCTTTGTTTGAAATAGATAGATAGATAGATAGATAGATAGATAGATAGATAGATAGATAGATTCATGATCAAATTTATTCATCCTGCAGGAACTTTTCAACTAGATCTATAATGACTGTTGGCTTTAGGAAAGGAAGAATTAGTTTAAATGATGCCAATGTTTATTTCTTATTTGACTTGTTGGAATAAACTTCATTGCATTGATATATTTAACTCTAGAAGCTTCTGGTTTCCATTTGCTAATATTTTATTAATTATTCTGGCATTTACATTTAAAGTGAAATTGACTGATTGGTTATTTATTAGTATTGGGGTTATGCTAATCTCAAAGACTTTGAGAAACTTTCCCCTTTTCCTATATCTTGGAAAAATTTATAAGCTATAGTATTGCTGGGTTTTGGAAGTTTAAAGAGCTTACTCTAGACTGGCAAAGACCCAGGAGGTTTAACAGAGTAAGCACATAACAACGCTTAAAATTCTTTGCCATTAATAGTCAATTTTCTGCCTCTTACATGAATATGGTAATTTCTATTTTCTCTAAAAATAAATATTTTTTCAGTGTTTAAAATTTATCAGCTAAAAGTTATAATAGTTCTATAATATTGAAATCTAACATTTGATCTGTAATTGTGTTTCTAATTGTATGTATTCATTTGTCCTTTATCTTTGATTACATATGGTGAATCACCAATTTTATTGTTGATTTTAAAGGTATAATTTTACATTTATGTATTAATTCTATTAGCTATTAATTTTTTTCTAATCAGTGACATCTTTATTTTTATTACTTCTCTCTCTTTTCTGTTTGATTTTTGAATTATGAAAGTGTACACACACACCCTAAATTAGAGGACAGCGTGATGTGGCTTTACATATCCATCACTGTTACACAACATTTATAGAGATTCTGCCCCTTTCTTTTCATCTTCTCATCTTTTTAAAAAATCCTGCAGTATCTTAAAGAGAACCCTAGAAATCACGTCATTTTATACACTGCAGAAGGCATCTTTAAAAACTATTGTCCTTATCCCCTTAGCTATGTTTTGTAGTCTTTACTTTATTGGATTGATTTTTTATTCTTTCTTACCTAATAACAAAGGCACTTAAAAATATGAGTTTGCGGCACATATTAATAAATTTGATGTGTAATATTCTAATTGTCCATAAGTTCAAAGTCAGCTGCAGTTAAAGTTTTAAGACTTGGTCTAGTAACTATAAAGATAAATACATACTTTCATAATTGTACCTGTGGTTTTCTTGTTTAGATACTTTAGAAGCAATTCTAATATTGTAAAGTGGTCTATTTGACAGGTTGGGTGCCTAGTGCTATAGTTTGGATCTGAAAATCCCCTAATGACTCGTTTGTTAAGGGCTTGGTCTCCAGTTTGTCATTATTGAGAGATGGTGGAAAGTTAAAGAGGAGGGGCCTAGTGGAAGGTCTTTAGGTCTTTGGGAGCATGCCCTTGAAGAGCACTGTGTGACTTCAGCTCTTTCTTCTTCCTCTCTTTTGCATCCTGGCCATGAAGTGAACAGCCTTGCTTTACTATGTGCTCTCTACCTCATGTGTTGCCTCACCACAGGCCCAAAAGTAGTGAGGCCAACTGACCATGGACTATCACTTCTGAAACTATGAGCCCCAGAGTAAACCTTTTCTCCTTATAAGTAGATCATTTTAGGTAGTTGTGACAGTGATGGAAAGCTGATTAATACACCTGGACAGTAGGATCTGAGATGGAGAGTAGCATAGAGGGGACTTATGGGCAAGTGACCTTGAGGCCCAGACCTTTTAGAAGGGAAGGAAAGAAGCAGAACTTGGCAGAGAGGGAAGTGGAGCTGCAGTGGAGTCTCATTACAGGCCTCAGCCCATCCCACAGAGAATGCAGGAGGAGTTGTCTGCAGTAGGGGGTGAGAAGACTGGCTAGAAGAAGAGCCTTTATCCGCCACATCAGTCACTGAATGCAGGCAGCTTCAGCAAGGGGACATGGCTCTGGACTGCAGAGGGGACAGTCCCTGAAGGGACAGGATTGCTGAGTATGTCTTCTGTAATGGCTCCCAGTGACGGGGAGAACACAGTCTTCCTTCTCAAAGGTAAACCTTGGCAGGGCATAGCAGCCTCCACCACAGTAGGAGAATTTCAAAGTTCGGGGATTTGTATTTTTGTAATACATAATTCAAACTTGTTCAAGATTCATGTTTATTCTTCAAAAGACTAAAAATCTATGACATTCATATTATTCAAATTTGCTAATTTTTATTTACTTGGTCTATTGAAGAATGTTAAAAAGGATTCTAATAAAATCATGATTTGGCTGTTTCACTTTGTATTTTCATTTTTAATTTCCTATGATTTCCTATGGCTGACACCTTTTGCAGCTGCACCATTCAATACATAAGTATCTACACTATTGTATCTTCATTATGGCTTGAATCTACTGCTTGAATCTCTTCACACTCAGGTCCATCCGTGGCCCTTTCTACATTTTTTATTTTGAGATACAGTCTCCCTAAGTTACTAAGTTTCCCAGACTGGGTTTGAACTTGTGATCCTCCTGTCTCAGCCTCCCAGAGCACTGAGATTACCGATGTGTGCCACCTGGCTCACAATCTACTGCTTAATGGTCATACTTCAATTTTATATTTAATTTAGCCAACACGTTTTTTCATTTTCAGGGCATTTACCAGATTCCTAGTTTTATAGATCCAATACCCCCTTTCATCTAATCAAGAAAATTACTCTTCTTGAAGTAACTCTCTATTGTTGAGTCTTCTTTATCCCATTCCTCTGAACTTTGAGTCTTTTCATATGCCCAAATGTTTCTATCCATTTGCTCATGCTCAGAGAGCAAGACTGTCTTCATACAGTGGAAGCCTGTATGAGTTCTAAGAGAAATTTAGTAGATCTTTGATTGGATATTTCAGGCCACATGAAAGGAGAAGAAAACATTTAGATGTATTGTAATTTTTCTTTTCCAAGATTCAGCTGCTTGGAGAGATAAGAGAGGTGTTAGAACCAAAGCTATTTTTGACAAAGAGTGTTGCCTGTGTGAAAGAGTGTCTGTTTCTTGTTTGTGGGAAGCCAGAAGTGACCTCAGTCTTTGGTCAGCAAGGTCCCAGCAGCGCCCCCGCATTTTTCATACTCCAAATACTCTATGAACTAGAGCTGCCATATCCATTTGGAGTGTCCATTGGCTCCACCTTGTGTTCCAAAGATGCTGATGGGTTCCAACATCTTTCCTCAATGACTTTGTAGCCCACTCTGGCTTCCAGCCAGGTATTTGGAGGTTTCAGCCAGGGTCTCCACCATTGGCAGCCAGGATTTCCACCACTGGCAGCCAAGCCCATTGTCCTGAGCATATGGTGGCTCACAGCTGAGTTTGGCCCTTTTTCCATACTCTGGCAGTCTTGTACCATGGTGATATTCTTCAATGCTTCTCTGGCTTATGAGAGTTGCCTTTCCCCGGCTTCTAGCAGAAACAGAATGTCTTGTGGTTGAATAAAGGAACAACATAGTCTTCATTGTATTTGTATATTCTGTTGGTCATCTTAGAAGCAATTTGGGGACCAGAAAGAAAGGGAAATATATGTCAGCCTCAGGGAGCTGTAGATTGCCAGTTTGAATCTGAGTCATGCCCGAGGGAGAAAGTTATTTAGGATTGAAGGAGAAAAAAGTGGAAAATGAGCAGATGAATGCAGAAAAGACAAGGAAGAGGTAGAAGAAGAATGAACACACAGAACAGAAAGGAGGATGGCCCTCCCATGGTCTGTGATGCCCATATGTGGTTTATGATATCACCTGCTGCCTTTGCCAGTGGTGTGCAGGATTCCAGGGTGGGGGGGGGTGTGTCCACATTCACCAGTGGTCTTAAGAAATACAGTGATGTTAAGGGTGCTGTTCTGGGTGAGCTCCTTGCCAGTTCTCTTCACTTCTTCCACTCACTCTTCTGGGGAAAGAGAGGAGCCAAAGAATTTTTTGTCTCATTTCTAAAAGGTGTTAGAAGTGGGCTGTGATGGGAGCAACAGGAGGTATCAAAGGCAAGGCTGGTGGAAACAAGAAAAAGTTCCACTTCTTTTCCTGTGTTGTTTTTCTTAAAATATTGAGTGTACAGTTAGCTGGTTTAGACTGTTTTGCTGAAATGGTGATGGATGGTGATGGAGAATGGGGGAAGGGAGAGAGGGGAAGGAGGGAAAAGAAAGGAGAGAGAGAGAGAGAGAGAGAGGGAAATGTAATCCAGACTATAAAATACTACACCATGTGATGGGGAAAATGCCCCAGGTGTAGTGAAGAACCATTATCAGAAAATAAATGTTCTTGTTCAGAACTCAAATCAAATAGCAGAGGCCTTGTGGGTGGGACTGGAGAATAGAAGCTGAGAGGTAGGAGGAGAGATAAGGCTCCACTAGCCCTTCAGAGTGAGGATTGGATTTCTGTTGAATTTTTTTTTTATGGATGTCTGTATGCCTCCCCATGACATTACAGTCTGGGTGAAAAATTATCCCAGGCCCACCAAGGAAAATAGATCTGTGTGAATCAAGATCTCATTGCTGAGGGCCACGTTATCACATGGAATTTCTTTATGGGTCAACATAGCTGATCTATTTATAGGTGTATGCTGTGGATGTCTATTAGGCCTCCCAGGCTGTGATCACCAGGCGGACAGCTGGCTTATATATATGTGTTGCCTGGGGGTGTGGAAAAGCCCTGGAACACATTCCCTAAAGAGAAAGGGAAGAATTCTGTGGCAATGTATCTGGCTGCTTCTAAGCACTCCAGGAACACCAGGAGTTGAAATGCCTCGCTTTTCAGTCCAGCGCCATCAATTCCCGGGTATGTGAACTTGGACAATGGTATCACTCTGTTGAATCTCATTTTCCTCAACTGTAAAATGAGGATAGGAATTTTCCCTCCTGGCCCAGCAGGTCAGTGAGTTGTGACAGTGACTGAAATATTATAGGAATGACTAACATGGTGGGAATTAATGATACCTATTACACACATTTATTTATTCATTCATTCATTCAGCAAATACTTAAGTGAGCAATCACTAGGTGTCATGTTACCTTCATGGGTGCTGGGGACTCAGTGAACATCAAGTAGGCACTGCTGTAGGCTTGGCTGTGCTCATAGCCCAGTGGAGAAATAGATACATTCACTCTTCCCTGTCTTGCTAATAGACTCGTTTCTTTATCTTTGAAATTCAAAACTTCTCCCAAGATTTCTAGGTGTTTGTCTCTTCCGATTGATTATTTGTTCTTGGAACTTGCTAAGTCTATTTGACTTGCTGACAGAAGCTGTTTTTCAACTCAGCAAAGTTTTCTTCAGCATTTCTGTGTGCTCTTTTATCTCCTTCTTATTAGATGATACCAAGTGTTCTGGATTCATGCCCCATGTTCCTTCATTTTTCCTCTTTCTTTTAATGTCTTCATGGAAAGCTACAAGGGGCTGATGTCCCCAGGCATTTGTTAATGGCATTATTGCTACCCAGTTAAACCTGATTTATTATCTGGTCAGTAAAACCCTCACTGCCCTTTATCTTCCAAAGATACACCTTTAAAATGGGAGCCAAGAGGGTGCAGAATTAGCCCTCTAGGTGTCAAGTTGTGCCCTTGCAGGAGGATATATTGACTGAGAACAGACCTTGTTCATTTTACTTCCATAGCCCAGCACTCTAAATACTGTACCTGGACACTGAAGCTGCAGAAATGAAGGAAATGAGCTAAGACTGAGCTGACATACAGCAAGCGTCATTGCAGCCCTTGCTTCTTGGCACTCTGTCATAGCTGAATCAAGTAGTTCTTGCCATGAGCAGCAGCCAACACCCCTCCCTGGAAGTTTTCCTTGCACTCCTCAAGCACAGGAGAAAAGATCACTAAGCAAATGAGGGATCCTGTGGCAGGCGCCACACATGACACCAACCAGGCACCATTGTAGTCTGTGTTAATGGTGCTCTCTTGAGCACCACGGGGCTCCTGGTGGGCTGGCTGGGGTAGTCCCTGAGTGATGGGATTGTGAGTGATGTCAGTGTCTCCTGTTTTTGTCATTTTTATTGTTTTAGTTGTTAGATTTTCCAAATGGCTCCCTGTTTTCACATTTTGCCTTTGTTTATTTAGGGAGTTTGGGGTATCACTTACTACATCAAAGTGTGAGCCAATAAGCAGGGTGGCCAACTTGTCCTAGTTTGTTTGTATAAGGATTGTCCCAGATTTAGCATTGAAAATTCTGCATCCCAGGAGCCCTCTCTGTCCTGGCCAAACCGAGAACACTGGACATACCAGTAAGGCATATAAACAACGTGACACATTAGTATCCAATAAAAACAAAGTGCTGACGTACATATCCAGTGCTGAGCTTGAGAAAGCTGCCGTGGAACACACAACCTGGCTCTGAGACTGGATTACGACATTCACTATTTATACCTGCGCTTGAGCTCTGCATTTTCCGATGTGGTTGGAAAGTGAGAAAGCTTTCCTCACCTACCCAGATGCAGGGGAGGAAATAGTTTTGTATGCGGTGACCCCACACCCTCAGGACTTGTCCTGGTTATTTCCATTCTCTGACCAATTGAATTGCCAACGTTTGAATGGGCAGGAGTAAATAAAGGGAGGAGAGAAGGCCAAAAGTGTTCCCTATACACTCCCCAGAATAAAGAGAGAGAGACTTTATTGACTGCTCATTGTAAGCCAAGCATCATATGAAGCTTCTTACATATATTAGCTCATTTGATCCTCATAATAATTTTTGAGAGGAATTTGTATTACCCCTGCCATTCAGACAAGGAAACTGAGGCCCAAAAGAGTGAAGCCATTTATATATGACCTTCAGCTAACCAGTGCAGAGGTGGGATTCAAATCCACTTCTCTCTGGGTCTACTTATGTGATACAGCTTTAGTCACAAATCTAAATTGAAATGACTTTGAGCACCTTAACTTGTCTATGCCTCAGTTTCTTCATGTCACTCGGTAGATGTGAAAGCACCTTACTTATCTTACTCATATACATTATTTTAATATAACATATACTATAAGTGGCATTTTGATTTCAAGAACAAAACAGTGAACCTCACAATTTCAAAATACAGCTCTGCAATGTGGAGCTCATGGACATTGCTAACATGCACTCTTTACTGACAAGGAGAGTAAGGTAACAGGGTGAGGCCTGTCTCTGGACTCAGGCCCATGGATACAGTGGGTACAAATGGAGCCTAACTGACACCTCATTTGATTCATGATTGAAAGTCATGTAGTGTTCAGACTCACATCTGTGAAAGGGGATTAATGAGACAGAGGTGGTTGGATAACTTGGATGGGAGCTGGAGTGAAGAGTACCTCTGGGAAAGGGAAGCAAGTGAATAGTGTCTATTGATAGCAAACTGAGCTCTAACCACTCATGGCTTGGCCCTACCAGAGGTCTTGCTTTAAGGTAGGGAAAAGGACAAATGGTCTCTCCAGGCCTCTAAACTCTAGGATTCTCAACATCACCTGATGGTACAAGTCATGGAACCACAGACTTCTGGAGATGACTTTGAAAGTCACCCAGTCCAATGCCTGAATTTGGTAGATGACAGGAGTCTTAGAAAGACCCCAAGACTTTCCTAAGAACATACAGTCAGTGAGTGGTAGAGCAAAAATGAGAACTCAAGTGTCCTGACTCTAAGGTCAGTGGCCATTCTGTCTGACCAATTGACCATAATGTAGTTGAAATACCATGTTGAGAAAGGGGTTTGTACAGTGGGGTCAGCGTGTTAAAGAGAGCTCTGGGCTGGCCTGTGGGTTGAGGAGGAAGAGGAAAGGAGAGAGAAGGAGGAGAGATGGGGAGGGAATGGAGAAGGTTGAACGAGAAACAAGATTTGCAATAAATATGAGGGATGCTATGGAAATTACTTTTTGAATGGCATTTAATTGGTTTATTAGTGTAATTCAGTTGCAGTTTGATTTGATTCAAACCTCTGATGTGTGTGATCTACCGCCCACCAAGGACACAGCCAGCTTCTACACACAGCAACACATGGCAGACAGGAGAGGAGGGAGTGGGGAAATGGGAAGTGAGAGAGAGAGAGAGAGCACAGGGTAGCGACAAGTTGTACACACACACACACACACACACACACACGCACACACGCGCGCCCACAGATATCCTGGGAAGCTTCTGGGGCCCCGGAGGACCCATTGAATGGACATTCTCTGGATTTCTGACACTTAGCATCAAGGGGCTGCCACCTTCCAGGCTATTTTACAACTCCCTGAGGAGAAAGCCCCTGCATGTCAGCATTGCTAGTCTCACCCTGATGCTCAGCACAGGAGCAATCCTGTGCTCCTGGCAGAGACCTTGGAGACTGGAAGGCAGAGCTGGGGAGGCACAGACTGTGGCATCTCAGAGCTGCAGAGATCTGCAGTTTTGATTTGAAAACAAATCTCTTCCTCTCACACATGCAGAAGGTGGGAGCCCAGGGAGGAGAATGGAGACAAGGGTAGAGACACATGAACAGCCAGAGGCAAAGCTGGAAAGCTACTTGCCCGTCCCCTCAGACCTCCCATAGCAGCCTGGCAGTTTAGTGCTGTACCCAGGCTATGAATACAGACCCAGCTGTGCAGCTTTGACCACGTCCTGCAACCTCTCTGAGCCTCACTGTCTGCAAAGTTTTGGTTGGGATAGTCTCTACGTCAGAGGGTCACTGTGACAAACCAGAGATAAAGTGTACCGGAAGTATTTAGAAAAAGCCTGACACATATGAAGTGTTTGACACATTATGATTTTTTAGTACTAATAAGAGAGAGGACCTGAGGTGCCCAGTAGAGTTGGGGCAGGGGTTTTTCTTAGCTGGGATTTGAGAAGGGCAGTGTGGCATTTCGTTTATAGGAACATGAATTGTATAAAACAGTGACTGCATTTGGATTTCAGCTCTGCCACTGAATGACCTTGGGCCAGTTAATTATCTTGCTGTGCCTCAGGTTTTTCATCGCTAGAATGGGAATAAAGCTAGTTTTTCCCTCATTAGGTGGTTCATGAGGATAAAATTAATATGGGGAAAATGCTTAGAACAGAGTGTGACCTGAAGAATTGTTGGGTAAATGTTAGCTCTCATTATTAGTATCACTGCTGGGCTCAGTTGTATGGAGGTGAGGACTAAGGCCCAAACTGGACACATCCAAAGTCCCATGCCGTCGGTACAGGGCTGGGTTTGAACCCAGATCTGCCTGCAGACGCAGGACTGCCCAAGAATCCAGAATCCCTGTTTGAGAATCTTCCCACTTTGGCATAGTTTCCAAAGATGGATACTTCCTCTGATCTCTTCCCCAGTGCTACCACTATGTGGCTCATTCCTTCTGACTTAACTTTTAGCCAGCCATGCTTGGCTGAAAATACTTCCTTTCCAGAAGGCAAAAGCACAGAGTGCACTGCAGTCCAGACTTTGGGACCCCCAGCACTTTGTCACTGTTCACAACCTCCACCCACATCCACAGACTCACACATGGACACGCCCTACTTCTCTGTCTGTAATTACTGAAGCCAAGTCCATGTGGCTGGTGGCGGTCAGCTGAGAACACAGGCTGGATTAGCCTCCGATGCTGATTCCAGGGACCTGTAATTTTCATCAGCACCACATGACTTTTTATGGACCTGAAAGATGCACATGTAGCTAATGAGCTGCAATTCTGAAGAGCTCCTGCCCTGATTGGAACTAATTATTTTTATAAAGAAAATAATTAACGATCCTGGCAACTAACCGATGGGGAAAGGAGGGATGCTTTGGGTACTGTTAATTATCCCAGAGCTGTTTGTTAGGGCTTCTTCATCTCTTCCCAGCCTGGACAGAGTGAAGGGGAGCAGAGGGCCTGCTTCACCCCCCATCAATGGCTTTGGTTATGGGCCTCTAGAGCAGGAGGGGAAAAGAGCAAGTCTGACCTCTTAGCCAGTGGAAGGGGATCTCCTGGTCTCTCTCTGTACTGAAGTTCACCCAGATGATCTTGGCAGTGGAAGGGAAGTGTGGTGATCTAGGTAGAATTCTAGCTCTCTGATCTTGAACAAATTAATTTCTCTGAATCCCAGGTTTTCTCCTAGAAGGCTTGTTGCATGGATTAAATGAGACAATCAACAACACATCTAGAGCTTAATGACTTTCATAAAAAGATTCAAGAGTTTCGTCTCAGCATAGTTCCAGTTAAGGCCAAGACAAGGAAGGGAATCTGACAAAGGACAGTCAGTTTCCAGCAAAACCAGGGCCAGACCAAGGTCTCTTGGGTTATAGCTTTTTGTTTTTGTTGTTTGTGTGTTTATTGTTTTGTTGTGGTTTTTTTTTGTACTGGGGATCAAACTTGGGTCCTTGAGCTTGCAAGGCAGGCACCAGAACCACTGAGCTAAATCCCCGGCCCTGTGTGTTTATTGTTAATTTCACCAAAGTGCCCAAACTCTCAGTTACCCTATCTCTCTTGAAAAGTCTAGAACTCTGATAATATGATACTACTTTAGCTTGAATTATCTGGGCCCAACTTGGTTTGTAAGTCTCTCCTGGTGTTTAAGAGCATGGAAATTTGTGGGAAAGAGAACTGGGCTTAAATCTTACTGTCAGCTCTCATTTGTTTTTTGATCTTGGATGTTCGAATTAACTTCTCAGAACCTGTTTTCTCGGAGGAGCCTGTTTCCTTACCTGCAAAATGAGGATGGTAGCAATAGTATCAATTGCATAAAGTTGTGTGGACTGATTCAACCATTCTGGAAATATTTGTTGTAGAAATATTTACCAAGTGCCTACTGTCAGGTGATATTCTAGAGTTATGGCAATACGTATAGGGAAGTCTTTTCTTTCATGGAGCTTACATTTCAATGGAAGGATGAAGTTTATAAACAGACATACAAGTAAATATATATTCTGACAAGTGGTGGTAAGAGTTAGGAAGAAGAATGGATCATGATAAGAGAGACAGACAAAGGCTGACATTGGATGGGAGTTCCTGGTACCTCTTTACATCTGGTGTTTAGGGAGAACCTCACATATGAAGTGGCATTTGAATGAAGGTTTGAAGGAAGTATGGAAATAATCCAGGGGACATCTGGGGGGGTGGATCCCAGGTACGGGATATAACAAGGGCAAATGCCTTGAGGTGGGAGCATGTTTGGCTAGCATGGTTGGGGAGGAGAGAAAAGTGATCCGATGGAATTAGAGAGAACAGGGTGTCAATTTGTAGAGATTCTTTGTTGTTGTTTTTTTCAGTAATTATAAGGACTTTGATTTGAGCTTTGAGATGAAGCCCAGGTTTGGGAAGAGGAGTGACATGATCTGACTTCGACTGGCCAGGATCACTCTGTCTGTAGGGTTAGAGAACAGATTTAAGGAGACCAGGGAAAGGATTAATGAGATAATGCATGTGGATCCCTTAATATACAGCCTGATGTGTTTAAAATGGTTGATAGTGTGTTTCTTTGCTAAGGCTATGTGTTAGGATTCTCCAGTGAGGCAGAACTAATAGCATGTGTGAGTGTCTGCATATGTGCATATATATCCATGTGTGAGTCTATGTCTGTATATATACGGACAAACATATGTGTATATGTAAATTTGTTAGGAAATTTTCTGTTACAATCTCAGTGGTGGAAATGCTACATGATAGCCATTTACAGGCTACAGAGCCAGTAGCATGACTTCACTGCAAGAGTCCAGAGGCCTCAGAACCAGGGAAATGGACAGTACAACCTCCAGCCCAAAGCCAAGGGCCCTCAAAATTTCAGAGAGCCATTGGTGCAAGTCCTAGAGTCCAACAGCCAAATAATATAGTCTGATGTCCAAAGGTAGCAGGAACAGAAAAATGCACCTTCCCCTGAAGGAAAAGCCAGAGAGTTTTCTCCCCCTTCTACAGGTTACTATTCCATTACAGTTAACAGTGGGTTGGATGGTTCCTGCCCACACTGAGAGTGTGTTATCCCCACCCAGCTCTCTGACCCCCAACCATCTTCTTTGAAAAATACTTTCATAAATACACTCAGAAGTACGTTTTCCGATTCCATGGGGATCCCTCAATCCAGTGGAATTGACACCCCAAATTAAACATCTTATGCTGCCATAATAAAATGCTATGGATGAGGTGACTTAAAGAGCAGAAATTTGTTTTTTCATGGTTCTTGAGTCAAAAACTCAATGCCAGATCAAAATGTCAGCAAATTTGATCTCTTCTGAGTCCTCTCCCCTCAGCCTACAGGTGGCTGCCATCTGTCTGTTTCTTCATGTCTTCCTTCTGTACCTACATGTCCTCTCTTCCTGGGGACACCAGTCTTATTGGATTAAGGCCCACATTTTGACCTCAGTTTGCCTTAATAACTTCAAGGCCCTCTCCATTTTGAAGTATGGGGAGTTAGGACATCTACATGAGTTGGAGTGGAGCACAATTCAGCCCGCAACAAGTAGTAATATAATTCCCATTGCTATTATTGCCTTCATGGATCTTTCTTGTCTATGCCAATTATGTACTGTTTGGACCTGAGTAAAATCCCAGAAGGTGACAACGTGTCTCTTGACCCTTTCCCAGCAACCCCCTTCAGCAATACGTATTTATTAAACACATATCTGTCCCCAGATTCCAGGGCACTGTCCTTTAAAAAGTACAGTCAGAAGTTCAGTGGCCCAACCATGACATGGTTTTCAGCACCTTTGCCATCATGAACAGAGTGTCCTGGATCTGTTTGAGGTATCCTTTTGAGAAAGAGTCGCTGATTACTTAGGTGTACCAGATACTGGTGATGATAATGATGAGCCAGACAGGGCTCTGCTTTTCAGGAGCTCTTGGGGATTCGACTCAGTATATTTAATCACATAAATAAATGTGTCCCGATGCACCAGTGGGTGTTAATATATTTCTGGAGGCAATATGTCTTTAGGAGACCTCACAGTTCGATGGAGTAGGCATGATGGAACTTTAGGCAGAGTGACTGCCCTACAGGGGATGCATACTCCTGGAGTGTGGCATCTTGATTGATATAATAGATGCTTAATAAACATTTGTGGAATGAATAGATGGACCCCAAATTATATTATCTAGAACGTGGTTATCTAATAGTCAGCTGCAGCTATTTATATTTAAATTAAAAATTAAATAAAATTAATTTTTATTGTTAAATGTATTATTCATTTAGTGCTCAGCTTATTGTAAAATGAAAAATCACTTTCCTCGGTCACCCTAGCCATGTTTCAAGTGCCTAGTAACCACATGTGGGATAGCAGTTAGAGATGCAAACATCTCTATCTCTATCCTAGAAAGGTGGCTGATGAACAATGGTTCTCAAGCAAAAGCAAGTTGATTCTCAAGGGCATTTGGCAGTGGTAGGTAGGAGATATTTTTCACTGTCACAGCTTAGGGGCTGCTACAGGTATCTTGTCAATAAAGGCTAAGGATGCTGCAAAATATCTTACAGTTGCACAGGACAGATCTCCAAAACAAGAGTGCCCATGTTGAGAAACTATGGTCTAAATGATTCCTCTTCAGAAGGGCTGGTCCCCAGGATCTGATGCAATTTGTATTTACACGAGATTATGATGCTAATTTATGGGCAACAGTTCACATATCTACAATACTGAACAGCTTATAAAGTAGAATTATCCTATGTAATCCATCTAGATTTGGGAAATAATTAGGGCCAGAGCCACTCGTACTTTATAGGAAAAAAAGAGCCAGGCTCAGAGATACGATGTGTGTCAGAGAGAGAGAGGGAGTGGAACTCGAGTATACAAGTTATGGGGAAGCTGGGGTGGTTTTTTTCCTCAATTAAGGAAGAATTTTCTAACCACTTGAGTTTTCTAAAAGTGGACAGAGTGATTTTCCTCTTGTTGAAGGTTTTCCAACTAAGATTGCTCCCTGTTGCCATGTTTTCCTCAGTGTTGCATGGAATATTAGCCAGCTAGACCAGAGAACAAAGGTTCTGTAGCCCAAAGTCTTTGAAAAGGTTGTTCCTTTCCTGGACCTTCACACTACACTGAATATATTAAAGGCGCTGAAAATCCTGCAGTAACAAAACCCAGAATTTTATTTTTATCCTTGTGTTGCTCAATCCCATTTGGGTATACAGTCCGATCTTGATTCCAGGATGGAAGAGTGAGCAACTTTTAATTATGGTAGAACCACTGTTTGCTAGAGCATGTTTTGGGAGCATGGTCAGACATAGAATATAATGTCAAACAATTCCTATGTCCCTGGGTATCTCTGCCTTCTGTTACTATCTAGGCAACCATTTGCGAGTCCTGGTGTTTAGAGAGAGGCATGTAGAGTATCTGGATTTAGACTAAATGACTTACCTTTGGCCACACAGCTAAACTGTATGACTTTAGAGCTTGGCCAGCATGTATGTATCACTTTCTTCTTTCTGTCTCCAGAGAATATATTTGGATTAATATGAAGTCTTTCTCCTCAAAAGTCTGAATCAGATGCAATGTGCTCAACTCATCTGCCTGCTGCCACACTCCCTGGGAGAATTACATCACCTACCTTGTTTAGAAAAATCACCATGGTAACCGTGGCTGCTCTTGTATGGATAGAGATGGCTCCTATGCAGCAGGGAATGTGTGCTACCTCACCCAAAAGAGAGACAGGGCAGTGAGCTTCTGCTGATAAGGACCACTAGCTTTCAGATGTGTCTTTCTGGTGATAATCAAGTACATGTGTTAGTGTGCAATTCAGTGTCTCCAAGACTCAGTTGAGGAAAGATCCATGCAAATTTATATTAACTAACTAATTAATTAATTTTATTTATTTATATCTTTGTTTCCTGCTTAGCTTAATTCCAGCCAAATACCAACATAAATGACCTAGGATACCCAACTGTATGTAGAGAGAAAGAGAATATGATGTGATGTGATAAAGAAATACAGTCTCTAGATAATAAATTGGAGTTTTGGATGCTATGTTTTCCAAAGTTTTAGACCCTTATTATTCACCTGAGAGATTTTAGGCAGCTCCATAGACACAAAATAAAACATCATGGAATCACATGGTGAGAAAGCAATTGCCCTTTCAATTCACTTCCTTTCCAATTGTCAGAGTACCTCAGTTCGGGTGCTGCTGTTTTTAACACCTCTCAACACTTGTTAATCTTCCTTCCTTAACAAAAGAGGGAGCAGGTGTGAGACTCAGAGCCTGGGGCAGGTAGAAGTGTATGGCTGGAACGTAAAAATGTTCCTTTGTTTTCATCATATCTGTTTTTAAGGCTATCTTCTACTTATGAAGGGGACACTCATTTTCCATTTACAATGGTGATAAGAGGTTTCCTTTTTAATTAAGTCTATTAAGTTAAAAGGCAAGTCAATTTCAAAAATAATGATAGGCAGAGGCAGGGGATAGCTAGGTGGCACCATGCCTGCCTCGCAAGCACAAAGTCGTGAGTTCAATCCCTGGTAGCAAAAAAAAAAAAAAAGCATAATGATAGGCAAGTAATCATATATGAAACAAGTGTAAATGTGCAAGGATCAGAGTGGGTCTTATGTGAGCATCTGAGGTTTGGGAAACATGTGGGAGATAGGGCTTAGGAGAAAGCAAACGTAGGTGATGTAGCAGCTCCACCATGACTGTTGTCTTGAGCATGGCTCTGACTGAGTTGTAGTCCATTAAGTGGAGATCATCAATGTCTTATCTTACGTGGTGAATATGAAATAATCATACAAGGCACTTAGTAGGGACCCAATAAGTGGTAACTGTCACTGTGTTTATTTTGTGACTAATCTATCAATTTGTATACATGGTTCCTCTAAGGGTCCCATGTTTGGGGCTAAAACAAGCTTTGTGTGATCAAAATCACACAGCAACCTTTCTTGAGTGTCTATTCTGTGCCAGATACTATCTCAAGTCTTAGATGTGTATTACCTCGGGCTTTGAGGGAGAGAGAGTTATTGTCCCATTGTACAGATGATGCACAGGGAGATAAGAGCTTACAAAGTGTCATGCATCTAGGAAGTGGAAGAAACTGGCCACAAACACAGGCAGTCTGTTTCTGGTGCATAGGCTCTTAACCTTTCTTAGATACTAGAAATATCTACACTTCATAAATCCACAGTACTTTTTTTTTTTTTTGGTACTGGGGATCGAACTTGGGACCTTGCACTTGTGAGGCAGGCAGCAGAACCACTGAGCTAAATCCCCAGTCCCTACAGTACATTTTTATCATTGATGATAATGTTGATTTATTAATTTTTAGTTATTAAGAGTCCTGTGGTTATAAAGGACATAAACCACACAAAGTGGCTCCAGTAATAAGGATAGGTTATGTTGGTTCTCATAAATGAATAGTCAATTGACTTTAGGTCAGCTGGATCTAGAAGCTTAAGCAATTCCATCCCTCTGTTCACTTCTTGGCACTGAACTTCTTGGTGTCAATTCCATTCCTAGGTAACCACCTCTCTTGGGTGACAAGAAGGCTGCCAGAGCACCATAGTTTTATCCCATTTAATAACTGCTAGCCACAAAGGACTCCCTTCTCGATGGCTGTAATACAAGTTACAGAATTGAATCTTGCTGGTGCTGACTGGCCTGGTTTGGGTAAGTGCCCATCTGTGAGCCAGTCACTGTCCAGGGATATGACGCTTTGCATGACCAGGACTGAACCATAAGTTTATCCCCAGAGCTGTGGAGAAGCCACTTTTGCCTGAATCAGGTGGGTTGATGTAGAGAACAGGATGGACCCTCAGAGAAGAGTGCTGCTCACCATAACAAGAGAGAATGATGGATGCTCGGCAGGGAAAACAATGAGTGAAATCTTACTTCGTCTTTATTGAGAAGGTACAAGTCCTCATCAGGAGGGAGCAGATAGGATTCACTACTTCTCTCTCATCATGACAATGGTGAGAAACTCCAGAAACTGCAGCGGGTCTCAATGTCTTCCTTGGTAACCTGGAACAATAACTGCTTCTCTGCACACCCTGCAAGACTGTTCTAAAAAGCACATGCGACGGTGTTTTTTATGTGTATGATTAACATTGTGGGGTTTTTTCTCTCCAGGGTTTCTATAAAAATTTTAGTCCAGGTTCTTTTCCAAGTGGCTAGTACTGCTGACAAAATCCCAGTTTAGCTGTGCCTCCTGGATTTTTAAAGACCTGCCTTTGTCATGCACCCCCACACACCACCAAGAACAAAGTGCCACACATTTGGTATGCACTCAGCAGCAGGAGACACACCGCATGCCAAGTGCTGTGCTGAGTATTTTGTCTGTAGCATCTCACTTAGCTGTTCTGATGACTCTTTTTTTTTGCTCATGGTTGATACGAAGCAGGATGCATAACACCAAAAAAACAAGTTGGGATGTGGAGACCCAAGTTGAAACTCCTAATATTGAGTCTGATAGTAGAAGGACCAGAGCTTGTCACAACCTCTCTGAGTTTCAGTTTCCTCATCTAAAATGGGAGCAACACGAAAACTATCTGGGAGGACTCAAGGAGACAAAGCATGTAAGGTACTTGGCCACATGCCTGGCATCTAGTGGGCACCTGGGCAAGGTCACACAGCTTGACCCTGTCTGCTTCCAGGACCCATGCCATGCTGCATAGCAGAAACGTCCCCTTTCCTGGGGCACCTAGGGACATCCTTTAACTTCCAGAAATTTCAGGGTCTCTCAGCCCCTCCAGTCTATTCAGATCTGCTCTGCACACTCGGGCTGCAAATTGCCTACCGCAGTGTCCTGAAATAACTCTGCTTTTCCGGCCAGTCCCCCCTCACTGCTTCCCTCCCACCAGGCCCAGAATAGCCACATACATCATGGCTCCAAAACAGTCTGCAGGATGCTCCCTCCCCTTTGATAATAGCTCAGCTTTGTCTAAGTGCTGGCATAACCAAGGCCATCGTGCCTGGTGCAGCCACAGTGAAGCTTAGTACGCTATGCTATGCCCGTCTTGTAGAGATGTCATTTGATGTCACTTACCAGGAGATGTCACCATCATTATACCTGTGTGAGGGGTGACAATACAGCTGATGTTATCTCACCTTGCTGATGGAGAAACTAAAAGGCCAGTGACAGCTCTGTAATGCTGGTTTTATTCCTGGAGCTTTACTACTTAGTAAGAGCTCACATCACTTACCTTACTTCTAATCTCCGTGCTGTGGTCTGCAAGTCTTTCAAGACCCATTTCCTGCCAACTTCTCTGAACTTATCTTCTTCCTGTCTTCTCATTTCTCATTTTGCTCAGGTTCTTCTTGGCTCTTTTTAGTTCTTCGAATCCATTAAGCTCTGTCTCCTGCCTCAGGGCCTTTGTGCATGCTTTTCTTACTACCCTTAGGCCTCACTTGAATGCCTATTTCCTTCCTGCCAACCAGATTTCAAGAAAATCTCTCCTATTTTTCTACTCTTCCTTCCTTTGTTGCACATATCATAAATTATGATTTCACATGCTTTTCAGAACACTTCTATCTTTAATGCCTGGCCCCCCATGGCACATTGTGAGCTCTGTTATAGTAGCAACCTGCCTGTCTTGTTCATTAAGATTTACACAGAACTCATTACAGTGCCTGGCTCATAGGAGGAGTTTATTAACTATTTTGGAAGGAGAGCCATGCCTACGATAAATGACCATGAGATACTACACATACACGGTAAGTATCATTCCCATTCAACAGATGATTAGCGAGAAACACAAAGTACCCAAAGATTTTCTAAAGTCACTGTCAAGGCTAAAGACTTAACAGAAATAAAAACCCAGGTCTCTACTCTCTTGGGCCACAGTTCTTTCTGTCACTCATGGCTGCTTTTAGAACAAGGACTCAAAACCATGATCTTCCCGGAGTGATGCCTGGATGGATGCCTCCTAGAAAATAAGCATTTGGGGATGATTCCTAACCTGTGGATCAACAGTCTCTAGAGAAGTGCATGGGGAAGGGTGTTCCAAGCAGAAAGGAAGAGAAGATGCAAAGCTTCCAACTGCATAGCAAACACTAGGCCCATGATGAGTGTTTTCTTGATTTCCTGTTTGTCCATTTGCTTATATGTACCATATTTACCTGGCCTCAACTATATATCAGACATTCTGAGGGCATGAGGAATTCACAGAATAACAATCACACTTATGCACTGATAGTACTTCCAGGGGTGGGTATTGGGGAATGAACCCAGGGCCTTGGCACTGAGCTACCTCCTTTGCTTGGAACTTTATTTTTTTATTTTGAGACAGGGTCTTGCTAAGTTGCTAAAATGCCCAGGTAGGGCTTAAACATGCCTCAGTCTCCCAGAGTGCTGGGATTATGTGCATGTGCCACCATGCCTGACTCTAATTTTTAAATAGTTATTAATAAATAATAAAGATTAACTAGTCATTAACAAATCTTAAAGATTAACAATAATTACTCCATCTTTACCAAGCTCATCTTATGTCCCAGGTGCTGTGTTAAGTGCCTTAAGTGGAACATCTCATTTTTAACCTTCATGACAATAAAGTGCACACCCTCTGAGACTGGAGTGGGAGTCGTAACCATTCTACAGAGGGGCAAAATAGGCTATAAACAGGTTAAAGAACTTTCCCAGGTCACACAGCCCACAGATAGCAAAGCTGAAATTGGAATCCAGGTAGTTTTGAGTCAAAAGTTTAAGTTCACAAGCCGTTGGTCACCTGGACCCTTCTATAGCTGTTATGGAGAGGGTGCATGATTGGACAGGTTTCCAGGGAAGACACGAGCACCCCATAGAAGTATGAACTAGTGTCAGAAATCTCTCATCCTCCCTGTTTTGTGTGATGTTTCCTGGAGCTGGACACATCCCAACCATTGTCTCTTCTCCCTGGGGCACAACTTCTAGCCTCCCCACCCTGCCTTTCTCTCCCTCCCTCCTACCTTTTTATTCTGGAGTCATTGTTCCCCAAACACCCTTCACCTTCCCTTTGAGGTTGTCCCTGCCCAGAGCAGCCAAATTTGGTACCAGGCACCCTCTCTGCAGCTGTTCAGTGAGCTCCACCATGGAGAGGTCTGCACTCACTCCCTTCCACTCCAGCAGAGCCAGACAGAAAAAGTTGCCTTCACATCCTGCAATTACCTCTCCTCTAGATTGCAGCTATTTAGCTGTAGACACCTCCACCCAGCCTTCCTCTGTGCCCAGCAAGGCCAAGGCTGGTGAACAACAGAGCAGCAGTTCAGGTCTGCTGGGGAGTCCTCAGCCCTGAAACCACTTGGCTTGTTCTTGGCTTAAGAAACATTGATTCTATCTTCCCTAGTCATGCTCCTCTTTTCTACTTCACACTTAGCCCCTCACCAGCTCTGTTGAAGATGCTCAGAGTGACATGTTTGCTCGTTGCTTCATTTAGTCACCTTGTGTGACAGGTGCTGAGCTAGCGAGGTACAAATACCAGATGTAAACTGTCTTTCCCTAGGTGATGAGGTGACAGATGATGCAAATTTATTGAGGTCTAGAGGACCAGCTTGCCCAGGAAGTACTGACTAGGATAAAACTGGAGATATAAGCAGGAGTCAGCCAGAAAAGAAGGGAGGAAGAGTGGAAAGTATCCCTAGTATGTGTAAAGAGTGAGATAAGAAAGGGCTGACCAACTGAGGGAAATGACACCCTGGATAGAGTGTGGGGTAGACATTGGGAATTGAAAGAGAGGGAGCTGGGAAGGTAGGAAGTGAAGACTCTCTACACCATAAAGGATATTGTCTTATCTTAAAGGCAATGGGGAGCCACAGAAGGTTTAGGCAGAAGCCATCTTCTCCATGCTAACCATGCTATACAGGTGCTAACCTGGTTCTTAACCACTTTCTTTTGTCTTTCTTTATTTACTTCCAAGTCAGATCTTGGCAGCCAAAGACCATGTACTCCCCATCCCACCTTACTCCACCCTGAGCAGGACAAATTCTGAAACTAAAGCACCCAGAATCTCTAGAGAAGAGGAGAGCGGGTACAGGTCTCTTCATATTGGGGTTTGGAGGGACATTTTCACTCACCAGTACATAAGCCAGTTCTCTGATGCATGCCAACCCGATGTCCTGGTGTCCTGGTGAACAATGGTCAGTACAGCAGAAGTAGCCCTAGGGTGGGAGTCATGAGATCTGGCCAAGGTACTGACCCCGGCAGCTTTGTGACTTTGCATGGATTTAACTCACTTTTCCAAACCTCAGATTCTCCATCTATAGAATGAAGTTATACTTACTATTCCATAAGGACAGTGGGTATCTAAGGAAAGCAAAATACTATTTGAGCAGACTAGGACCCCAAAATACCCTGCACATCAGTCCATGATGAAAATGTTTTTCTCCTTTTCCTTGGAATTACCAATATTGCTGGGCTGATGAACAAAACAGAAAAACAAAACGAAACAAAAAAATGCAAATTTCTCAAGAGAACCATGGATACAAAGGAGAAACTGATGCTGATACACTGCTCCAGTCGCACACAGTGGAACACTCAGGGGCATTTCCCCATGCATCCATTCAAGGATTCTGAAACGGTTACATGGATGATACAGGTACATTTACACACACATACATATCAATCTCATCCATTTACTCAATTTCCTGAAGGTCTTCCTTATATCTCAAATGTCCTTTATAAGGGTTAGATTTTGTAAGCATTCTGCAGGGATTGGTGAAATTCACGTATTTGTAACTTCTTTAACAAGATCTCCTCCCAAGTATGGTCCAAAGGAACATAAGAATAACAACAAACCCTTCAACTGTATAACACTCAGCTCCCTTTTCTGTGCCAGATCCTCCACATTTTACATTGCAAGTTTTGCAGCTTCCTGAAAGACATAATGACTTCTGAAGACAGTCTTCCAGGATGAGATCAGCTCACAGCTCCTCTTATCAAACATCTTATCACCCAACTTCTAGTGTGGATGGGAGGAGGGAACATAACCACCACTTGCCAATTAAATCCTGGTTACTGGCTAATTTGCTGTAAGAATGGAGCCCTGAATTGTACCATTTCACTTTCCCATCACCTCCTTTAAGACACCTGGTTTCCCAGTCTCTTGCAAGCATGGATACTCCCTCCCTACACTTCTTAATGTAATGTTGTGTGTGTCTGTGTGTGTGTGTGTGTGTGTGTGTGTGCATGCACATGGCATAGGATGTATGGCAGGGCTGTGTGCTTAGTGGCAGAAAAGTCCTTGAAGGTTGAAGGAATAAATAATGGAAAGCAAACAATCGCCACCCTGTCAAGCCCCAGACTGAAAATTCTTCAAGATGGACACAAAAATAGCAATGTTTCCTGCATGTTAATTAACTTCTTCCAAGAGTAGGGGCAGAATGTCCTTGAGATCTGGAGGTTAGAAAAGAAAAGGGTGCAGCCCTGTGTGTGCACTTGGGTGTGTGGGCAGAAACTCCGTTCAAACCCAGGGGCTTTGCCGATTCATGTCCCTGAGAGGGTGACAGAGCTTCAGCACCAAAGACAGCAGCCACCGATTTCACGGGCTCAGGCAGCGGGGCTCCAACTCTGAAAGGACTACCTGGCTGTAGTTCCAGGCATCCTCACCACCTGAACTTATTAGCTACATCATCTTTCCAGGGACCCTCATTTCATGGAATACGTACATCTGAAAAGTATTTAAACAGATATTTTATAATATAATCTATCCACAAGTACATTTATTTATTTCCAATAAACCTTCCAAGAGGTTGAGACAGAAATCTTGAAGATTTGACTCTGATTTTTGAAAAAAAGAATGCATCCAGAGACAGTATAACTTAGTGGTTGAAAGAATCATAGGGATACACGAGGTTTATTGGCACTCTCAGAATTCTGGACCAGGCAATTCTTTATTTGAGGGGAGATCTTGAGCCTTGTAGGAGCTTTCTAGACTCTCTGGCCTCTACTCACTATATGCCTATTGTGTTTCCTCAGTTGTGACCACCAAAACTGTCTCCAAACATAGCTTAATGCCCCTTGGAGCCAAAATCTCTTACCTCCATTGAGGATCTATGGAATGGATGTATTTGGGGTTGAATCCTGGTTCTACCACTATTCATAGGCCTGGGCAATTGGCCTGCCTTATCCATGACTGCTTTCTCATCTGCAAAATGAAGACAATGTTAACATTATCTTACAGGGTTACTGTAAAAAGTAAATAAGATATTTCTTGTCAAATTATTTATCATAGTTCCAGGTACATTGTAAGCCTTCAATAGATGCTGGTGTTATCAATAAGGTTATTGTTATCATTGTTGTCATGGTCACCATTTCAGCCCGTCGTATTTCCATATAATGCATTTAGAAGATGTTACTGATACTTGGTAGCAAGTACTTAGCATTCTTTTGGGTAATAGATGTTCAAAGGTGTATATGCCACAGCTTTTTTCTCTGAAGGGCTGAAAATCCCAGATTTGATCTCATGGTTATAAGTGCATGTGACTCACAGTAATGTATCCACAAGACCTTATTCTGTGTGTCCCAGTAAGGATGGGATTAGTTTTCTACAGTAACAACCAAGCCCTGAGTGTCAGGGCTTTAAATCAACAAAGATTTCTTCTCCTGCTTATATTCCATTCATCATGAGTTGACCAGGTACTCTGCTATATGTTGTTCTCTCTCAGTGCCCCAAAACTGAAGGAATCTCTACCATCTGCAAAGTCTGCAGTTACTAGAGAAGGGAGGAGGGGAAAATGATGAATCACACACTTTGCCTTTAAAGCTTCTATCCAGAACTTACATGCATTCAATTCCATTCATTTTTTGTTAGTCAAAGGAAGTCATGGCACCATGGCTAAATTCAAAGGGAGAGAGTATGTGCAGTCCTACTATGTGGCTGGAAGGAGAGACAGAATGTTCTCAGCCCTAATAACCTCTACATAACCATTTCACAAGTGCTAGCAGAAATGTGTTAAGATATTGGGATATAACATGCTGTGACAACATGCCTAAAACATCACAGAAAGAACTCATGCTTTACATAAGAAAACAAGAAGGAAAACAATACCTCCACATCTGGTTGATCTTATTATCTTATAAAAATAATTAACAAGGAAATTTTAATAGGAGCAGGGTGAGACCAACTCCACTAATTTACAACTCAGATAGGAATAATTCACATCAAGGCTCCATTGGCCATTTCATTTTGGTTTCCAAAGGCCCCATTATTAATTCATTTCTAAAGTGATCTCTCTCATTCCCAAGGGGTATATCCACGTAACTACGTGCTTACAGTACTCTATTTGATTAAAATTTAACAAGGTATGTTATTGGCAAATAAACTATTTATTTCAGGGGTATTGCCAATGCCAAAAGGAATGTTTCAAACAAAGGAATGGAATTGACACACTAAAGAGATTGTCATTAATAATTTACAATAGCCAAAACACACATACATACATATTCTTTCCAGTGATGACATTAGAGTATAAAAAGCCAGAGAAGTCAGCCAAAGTTTTCTGGTTTCCTATTTATTAAAAAGGGGAAACTAAAAAATTGAACTTCAGCTGTCATGTGGTATAGTGGAAAAACATTTTTAAAAAACTAGCCATAGCTTCACTTGTTATGTGACCTTGGTCAACCCACTTAACCTTCGTAGGCTTGTTTCTTTCTGTTTAAAATGAAACTAAGAAAACTTTTTTTATTTAAAGCTTAGAGTTTTGTCAGGATAAAATGAAAGAAAAGATGTAAACGTGCTTTGAAAATGCAGATTATGAGTTATACATTTAAGTTTCATTTGATAAGTACTTCTTTTCCTTGTTACTCAAACCAAACACCAATTTATCTTGCAGAAATCTGTGGCAAAAAGGGGTTTTTCTCTTGTGTCTTTTTGGACATGTATTCTCAGAAAAAACTCCGAAGTTTGGTTTCAGCTGATAATGAAGATGTTGGTCTGAGAAAATCACTCCGTGGACCCTGAAGTCCCTTGGTTTACTGATAATGAAAATTGTTAGGACTAAAGTTTAGCATTTAGCTAATAAATACCAAGCATCAGGCCAAGCTCTTCACAGATTGTGCATTGTTTCACAACCACCTGGAGGAGGTGAGTACTGTTGGCATTCCCATTTTCTAGAGAAAACTGAGGTTCACAGAATTACATTAGTTGTCCAAGGCCATCCAACAAAAAAAGTGGTAGAGCAAGCAATCAGGAAACTCAGAGCTCTCTCCTTTGGTTCTTCTTTGGATATCAGAGGATGTGCTGTTCTGAGTTGTCATCTGCCTGCCCCATCAATGATGTGGGCAGTTCTGAGAAAGTCAGAACTCCCAGATGAAATATAGAAACATCAGCTAATTTCGATTTAAGAGGGCACAACTGTCATATTCATTTGACTGAGGGCCCCCCACCCAATTTAAGGTACTTGAATTTCCTGTGCCTAAGATAGTTTATCCTAATACCTATGACAGCTTCTAAATCCCAGAGTAGGGCGTTAAAAAAATCAGTAGATAGGAGGTTGGTTGGCTAGATGGATGGATAGATGGATGGGTGGATGGATAAATGAATGGATGGAAAATTGTAAATAGTGGAATTAATGAAGAGATTTCCCACTTAATGGATAGATAAATAGACAAGCTGATTTAACAACTGTGAAGAAATACCCTCCAATTTTTGTCTGTTTTGAAATCTTGCTTGACAAAGAGTAACCCCTCCATCTGCCCTACCAAATTTTTGTTATTAGTCACCAATATAAACTACTTGTCACTGCAGTGGCCTCGGGCTTATTCACTAAGATATCATTTTTAGTCTCAATTCTAGTATGTTATTGCCCAAGTGCTAGATGAAGCTTTTTCTGGATAATAATAGAAATGGTTCTTATTTACTGGGCTTTTTGATGTGCCACATATGGTAATAAGCTTTTACTTGATTTACTGTGAATGCATAACAAATTTGTAATGTTGATATTACTTGTTCCATTTTATAGATGGAAAAAAAAATCCTGAATATTGGAGAGGTAATCCAGTCCTAACCAGGCTAAATAGGGCTGGGGTCTGGGTGAATGTATGTGGCTGCAATTGGGTACTTTTAACCCTCCTCTACCTGGGTCTGAAAGCATGGTCTCTGTCTGCAAAATCAGCCTCACCTGGGTGCTTGTTAGAAATGCAAATTCTCGAATCTCAGTCAGATATACCAAATCAGAATCTCCAGAGGTAGGGCTGAGTCACCTGTGCTATAACAAGCCGCCCTCCGGGTGTTTTTGAGGCATACTCCAGTTTGAGAACTGCTGCTCCAGTCTCAAAGTGTTGTTGCTTGTATAAGTTGTAAGGATGCATTTATACTAAATTATCCACACTTTTGCCGGATGTTCCTTATGACCAGTAGAGTTGACTGAAGTTAGGGAAGAAACTTGTGCCAGGAACAAGTTACATGGCCCTCCCTTTTTCTTTAATATACAATCAACCCTTGTTAAAATCCCTGTAAGGACCTCTATCTGCCTCTCTACAACTAGCTCTAGCTCCCACTATACATATATATAATGAAAATTCCAGAGGGGTCTTTCTAAACATGGTCCTGGACATGTTGCTCTCCTGCTTTTTAACCACTGATAGTTTGGTTTCCTACATCTCTCAGAATGGAGTGCAAATACCTACCCATGGCCTCCAGGCTGTGCAGAGTCAGCTCCTGCCCGCCCTTCCAGTCTCATCTCACAATTCTGTCACTCACTTCTTTGTGCTCCAGCCATCCCTTTACTTCTCTCAATACTAACTGCTTTCCTTTAGGGTTCTTTGATATATAAATATATACGTTTTGTATCTTCCATTAGACTGTAACTTCTGTGAGGTCAGAACTGTATCTGTTTTTCTCAACAGTCCATTCCAAGTGCCTGATATCATGCATACCTGACACATAGTAAGTACTCAATAAACATTTACATGAGATCTCGAACCTCAGAGGTTTAAGTATTTTCCCTTGCTTCAAACATACTTATCCCTCTTGCTACTTTCTGAGGCAGTTCTAGAAGTTCTCTTTTGTGAGTGTCCTTAGGAGGTGTGATCAAAAACATGGTGAATACTGTTGCTGAGTGCCATATAATGGAAAAGCAGTCTCAAAAATGGTGTGTCCTCATCCACCTTATTCACCAGGTCTGGCACCCTGAGCCTTCTGCCTCTTTTCCAAAGTCAAAATGACCATGAAATATAAACATTTTAAGGCAATTCAAGACACTGAGGCAGTCATGACAACATAACTAAAAACATTCATGAAAGAGGACTTCCAGAACTGCTTCAGAAAGTGGCAAGAGTGATGGAATAAGTGTACTTGAAGTGTGGGCGAGTACATTATTTTGAGGGAGATTAATGGCAATGTATCTTTTACTGAAGTAATTTAAAAAAAATAATTTAAACATTCAGTGTAGTTTTTATCACACCTTGTATATCTTACTGGAATCACCTTAGCATGAGTTTTTACTCCTCTGGGGGTCTATTAGCTCAGATCTTGGGTGTTAAGAGCTATGAGCCCTGAATTTGAATCTCAGCTCCTCCATCTACACACTCTGTGATCTTGGGCATGTGACTCAGTCTCTCTGAGCCTCAGTTACCCTACCTGTAGAGTGGGGATGGCAGAGTACTTGGAGAGATAAAGTGAGAGGATACACATCTCACTCTTAAACCATACCTACCATATTAGGTCTACTAATTCCTTTTTCTTCAATCCAAGCTCCCCAGCTGTACTGGTGGTTCTTCAAGCTTCTTTCTGTTGGCATACACTTTACCTAGTAGATATCCACAGCATTCAAATCCACTGCAGATAGCCACCCAGAGACAGAGCCCAGGGTAGTGGCCCAATAGCCTGGTTGTTATGTACCAGGCTCCAGATTCAGCCTGAGAAATGCCTGATTCTTCCACCTCCCAGCTATGTGAGTCGGTCACATTTCTGACTTTCACCATGCTTTAGTTTTCTCACCTGTAATCCAGCAGTAGTGACAGAGGGCCAGTGTCATAGCTGTGGCAAGGATCAAATGCATGTGGAGCAAGTAGACTGTGTCCAGCTTGAGCTAGCACATGGCAAATGCTGAACACCTGTTAGCTGTCATCATTGTCATAACCATCATCATCACTCTTGTGACCCATCCTGGGAGCCAGAGGACACAGAAGGAATCAAAAGCAGGCCTTGTGCAAAATGCTGCCACAGGCAGGTCCTCTCTTCCCCTTCTACCTCTTTTGCCTCCTGTCTCCTTCTGGAGTGCATTTCTGAAGGCACAGAAAGAGGCTGGGCAGCAAGGGCAGGAACCACATGTGAACTCCATTTTCTTTTCCTTTTTGTGTGTGTAGAAAATCACCTTGAAGAGCTGCTGGCTGTTTCCATGGAGTTGAAAGTTTTAGATATTTATCTCCCATCTGGTGGACCCCTGGGCTCAGTAATCCATATTCGGTATTCCATGGAACTTCTATCACACCGGCTCAGAACTGACTCTTTCCAAACACCCGCTGTGGAGGCACCAGAACAGCCAATGGACTTCCAAAGCCTGGAGATAAAATCCCACTCGTTCCTGTTAATGGATCCTACAAGTACTTAGATGCTTAGAAACAGGGAGGAGGGAGTGGTGGGGAGGAAGAAGAAGGTTTGGAGTCTGGGTGGAATCCCTAAGGGAGGGGAAGGGGAAGGGAGGGACTGATGATTTGAGGGTTTTGCTCATTCTTATTTTAAGCCCTTTCCTGAAGCATATTATTCCAGTGTGTCTTTTTCCTTTCCATGTGGCACTGGGGAGCTGGGAATCTGGGGGTCTAACATAATGCCAAATGAAGTGATTTCAAAGTGACTGAGTGAGAAAGTCAGGAAAAGAATTATTGGTCTTAGAACGATATCCTTGAGGGAAGTTCAAGGTGAGGCAAAAATAGAACCAAGAGAGCCCCCAATAGTAAAGTCAACATTGAAGGGAATACAAAGCAGAACAGGTGGATCAAAGTGAGCAGTTTAGCCTGCTGTCTCCCGGCCCCATCCCTGGCTGGGCACTACGATTGCCTGCAAAGCTTTCTATAAGTATAGATGCTGGAGTCCACCCCTCTACCACAATGTCCCATCAGAGTAGAATACCAAGGGTGGGAACAAGGAATCTATATCTACAGGAAGGGCCCTGTGATTTTAAAACAGCCCAGCCAGGTTGGTTGGCATACACTAGGAAACCGTGGATTTAGATGATTAAAACCTAATCCCAGCAGCTGGAAGCCACAGCATCAGCCTCAGGACACTTTCTAAACCTTATCTAGGTTGAGCCAACATTTTGAAACCTAGGAACAAAAATGTAAAGATGTAAATCTACCCTTGGAAGCAACAGAAAAGGACAGACTGCAGTTTCTGGGACCAGTTGCATAGAGGCTAACTTAATTTTTCAATGATTCCTAGAATCTGAAGGTTGCCCACTATCACTTAAGTAATGGCTGATGGGCAGGCTGTGGTCAGGTGTGGCCAGCTCTGTGCATTTCCAATATTTGTTTTAATTGAAGAAACAGCCTCTAATGCAGAACATCACACGCTTAAATTCTTACCAGGGTTATGGAGGTGCCATAAATAGGTGAAGAGAGCCAAGTGGGAACCAAGGTGAAGTAGGGGGACACTGCTATCAAGGGCCAGCTCATAGCATAGCTGTCTTGGGAGAGGAAGGCAGGTCCTGTGCCTCCAGTCTTGATCTTTCTTAAAACTAAAATTTGCAAAAGTGCCTGATGTTGAAATATTGGCAATGAAGTTAAGTTTTGTAAAGTACTCTGCAGAACAAGAAAAAATGTGTCTGCAGGCACTTCCTTTCCAGGAGGTTTTACATTGGGAAAAAACCTAGCTGCTTTCTAAATGAATAGGCTTCCCAAGCAACCTGTCCACTCAATGTCTGTTTGTCGGACTAAGCGCTACTCTAAGCAGGAGGGCTTTAGTTATGAACAAGACAGACCACAGCCCTCTAAGGCATCGAGGCTTCAGATCTGAGCAATGAGGAGTCCACCTGTGTCTGCAGTTTCCAAACCACATTCTGTAGAGCTATCTTGGAGCTTGTCTGAGTGGCCAGGGATCTGAAATTACCACTCCTGCTTTAAGCAGAGGGGCTCCATTTTTATCTGTTCTATATGGGGGAGGTATTAGGTGCCCTCCAGTTCTACAGGTAGTATAACTAAGGCCCGGGAATGTGATGGAATATATCCTAGGTCACACAAAAGTAAGTGGCCACCAAGCCAACCTGAGCAATCCCTTCTCTTGACTTCATAAGTGCTAGAATGGAGGAGGAATAGCTACTTTCATTGCTATTCAGGCCATCTATTCTTGAGGTCCAAAGCCTCCTGCGGTCTGGCTTATGCCATGTCTTTCCCATACCTGGAACGAGAACCAAATGACAAGAGATTCATTGGTAAATCTTGGGACTCACTGTCCTGATTTCAGAGATGCCAAAGCTACCCCCTCCCTACTCCATCTGTTGTTTCTCAGGGGCTCAGAGATGGAACAGGGGAGGGGAACTGGAATGAGCCAAGAGTTGATGATGCATGGTAGTTGGACAGCATGTATCCTGGGGGTGCAGGTATTTGTTTCTCCCCAGGATTGGGGTCCTTCATGACAAATGATACTATACTTCATGTGATCAGTCACTTAATATTTCTCCTTCTGCATGCCTGGTAGATCCTTTACTTCTAAATCTGGGTTATGTTTTAATCATATGGTTCTGAAACTGGCCTCAGGGCCCAGCATGGCAAATATTGGTTAGGGGTTAATAATTAAATATAAACTAATCTTAGTGCAAGAACAATGACAAAGGGGAGGAAGGATGGAGTAGTAGTTGGGAGCACAGATTTTTTTCATGTGTGCCAGACACATATTTGGATCAGTATCCTGGCTCTGACTTTTTCTAACTGTGTTAATCTTGGGCACATTGCTTACCTATTTTGAGCCTCCACAATGCCATTATGAGAATGAAATCTATTAATGCTTATAAAGACTCAGCACATACTAAGCACATAATAATGGCTGGCACCATTGTTATTTCTGCTTATTTTTCAATATTTGTCCAAAGTATTTACAGGAAAGACTTAAATACATTGAAATGTGCATATTTAAGCTTCCAATAAATTTTTCCAAATGTATGGACCTCTGGGAACTACATCTCACCCAATACATTCTCATCATCTCTAGAATTTCTCTCAGATCTTTCCCTAGCCCATTCTCAACTCCCAGAAGTAGTGACTATCCTGAGGGTTTTTATTCTTTCCACAATAGGTTTGGTTTGCCTGATCTAGAACTTCATAGAAATTGAATCATGTCTTTCATGTCTGGCCTATTTTGCACAGCATGGTGTCGGTGATGTTCTTCCAGACCTGCCTCAGTTACTACTTTTCAATGAACATCTTGTGTGCTTCCTCCCCATCAGACTTAAAAGTCCTCAAGACTGGGCTCTGAGTGTTTAGAGCCTTGTTTCCTGGCACCTTCCCAGTAACCAGCACATGGTAGATGCTCATAAGTCACTTGACGAGTGGATGGCTAAGTCCTAGATGAGAAATCAGAGGATGAGTGTGGCCGAGGCATGCTCTCAGTAAGAGGAGCGAGGAGCCGCATCTCCTCTTGTACAAACCCAGCTCTTCTTGTTGGTAAGGGGACCAGAGTTTGAGAGCTCAGAGTTGGACCCGGTAGCATATGAGCCCTGTCTTTGTTGTTTACCAAACAGGAAGTCTTCGATTTCTGCACACCTCAGTTTCTCTATTGTAGTATGGGTACTAACAACAGCACCTTCTCCATAGGGTTGTTAGAAAGACAATGGCCTTGCGGACACCATAGTAAGAATTCAGGGACTAAAAATCTCGATTCTTAGTGTTCTTTCTGGCCATCCCTTAAAGAAAATGGAATTCTGCCCCTTGCTTATTCGTTCTACACTTGAGCAGCAAACCAGATTTATAATGGGGGAGTGGCACTTATCCCAGAACCCTAGAGATAGCTGACCTAAAAATAGACTCCTCCTCTCACCTTTCCCTACCAGCTCCCAAGCAGGCTTTTGCCCGGCATTATTGGAGCAGGTCTCTCACTGAAGAGAAAGGTGATCACCAGGGCATGGAGGAAAAATGTATTTTTCCCCAAGCTGTTAGGGAAGGGAGGGTGAAGCTGCTCTCTCCGATTTGATTGATGTTGCGCTTGGGGATCTGAATTCTCTGATGTAATTACACTGTGTGCTCTGTGTGATAAGGAGATTAATCAGTCCATTACACAGGGGCTGTTTTACCCACAGATGGAAGTAATGGAACAGAGACATTGGACACTGCCAAGACCTTGCCAGCCGTCCAGCCTGCTCCAGTTATAGGCAGGTGGATGACCTCCCGGCAGCTAGACCACCTTCTCCAAATAGGAACAACTACCGTTACTGTCACTGCTTTGTTTCAGACCCCTTAGGTTCAGCATTTATAGGTACTGATCATCACAATTGTCCTGTGGCCATAGTACTTTGCCCCATTGTATGGAAGGAATGACTGAGACACAGCCACTTTAAGATGTTTACCCTAAAGTCAATGAGGCTGTCCAACATCTGAATCTGGCTTAGGTAGATTTAAAACTGTCAACAATCATCATTGCCTCTAAAGACAACAAAGAAATGAGACAGGGCCTACAGCCAACAGCCAACTTGTCCTTCGTCTAGCAATGTGAGCAAACAGGCAAGGCAAGAAGCAGGTGTGTTATCTCAGCTGGACACACAAAGAAGAAAAGAATATGATGCTCCCAGGAAATAATTGCATCTAGGAGCTAGTTTGCAAAATGAACTGCTTGTCTTTGAAAAATGAGGAAGTTTAGTGATGCATATGAGAGAATTGGTTGACAGCATCAGATTTGACCCTGGCACCACCACTTCATTGCTGTGTGACCTTGAACAAGTTAACTTCTGTGAGCCTCCATTTGTGTCATCTGCAACCATATTCGTAATACCTGCCTGATAGGGTTGTCATTGGCTTAAAGGGAGTGATACATGTAAATTGTTTTAACAAGAACCTGGCACAGAGTTTGGGCTCATTAATAATGATGTCACTGGCAATGATGATAGTGACACTGGCTAAAGAGTGGCAGTTTCAGGTATTGTGAAAAATCTCTGCTTAGAGTAGAAATTGCTTCATATCTTCCCTTCTCTGACTGCTTGCCATGGGACTTAGTAAAGGGAAAAGAAAAAAAATCACATTTACTGGGAATTTCTTCACTTGCATCATTTCATCCAATGCTTTCCATAAATAGCTGCAAGAAACAGATGTTATCCTCACCTCCAGTGCAAATGGGGCAACTGAGACTCCAAGAAGTTAAAAAGATCAGAAACTCTATCTCTGAAAGCCACTGGTGTTAGTGTAAGAGATTATTGAAATCCAATTTCATAAACATTTATTAAGTGCCTATTAATCCACGTGTTAAGGCTGCAGATGCAGAGATGAATTTACTACCTGCGTGCAGTGGGTTCCCAGTCAAGTGGCCTAGAAAATCATACACATGTTTGGGATAGGATTCATAAACATGTAAATTATTTAAATGGCCTAAAGAAGTAGTTATCACCTCTGGCTCTATAGTAGAATAAATTGCTGGGAGAGAGGATGCACTTTTTGAAATGTACCGATGCCAGAGCCCCGGTACTAGAGATTGTGTTTCATTGATCCAAGATGAGCCTAGACAATGACACTTAAAAAAACTCCCTTAGTGATTTGTATATGAAATCACTGGTTTAGAGTCTTAACTGGTGATTTAAAAACCATAAGTAATCCAACAAATAAGCCAACTAATCCACCCCCAAAATTTCATATGACACAAACCACAAGGCCAGGTGTGCTCTTTGCCCTCCTGATACATTAAATACAAGAGGATTGAGAATAATGAACCTATGTAAGACGGAAGAGAAAGTTTTCCCTAAGACTAGACAGCGTGAGAGAAGCTCAGGGAAGGTGGGATTGAGATTCTGGAGAGGGATCATTTGAGTGATCCCTGATAGATGGATAAGCAGTGGTAGAGACCAGTGTTGCTTTTGTAAGTACCGATGTGTTACATGAACATTGAAAGCCGCAGTAGTCACCATCCCTAAACTCCATTTGAAACAGATGTCAGATGGCTCAAAACTGTAAATGAGGTTAGTCATTGTGGATCTTTCTCGTTCATTCACAAAACATCTAACAAACATTTATGGAGCACTTACTATATGACAGGCATTGTTTTTTCTTATTTTGGACAAAAAATGAACAGAGTAAAAACAAAGATTAAAAATTTCTGATATTAATAACCATTTGGTGCATCAGAATACGATCTGGACTACCTGATGGTGGTGGAGGCACTGTGTGGTGGTGGTGATGATGGTGGTTATCATTTTCATTAATATTACGGTGGTGATGGTGATGGTAATGATAGAGATCCAAAGAGAGCCGCCATCCCTTGAGGCAAGCACTGCTCCATTTTATAGAAGAGAACACTAGCTTTGAGGGTTTAACTACTTGTCTAAGGTCATCAGCTAATAAGTGGCAGATATCAGAATTGCAAAAGTGGTAACCTGAGGATGGTGGGGCTAACTCTGCCCTCTGAGGCAGGAGGCCTGTGTGTTGTCCCACGACTCAGATCCTCTGTCACACTAGCCAAATCACTCCTTCTCCTTTTTCTGCCTCAGTTTCCTCATCTATGACATTAAAGTCTCTTAACTTCTAAGGTCTAAAATTATTTCAAGGGCATAAAGTACAAAATTATAATAAAAGATGTTGAGGGGAAAGAAGTGGGGCTGGTTACCCTGGATGGAAGATTTATTTCAGGAAGTTGTTGAGGTCTGGTATTCAAGCACCCCAAGGAAGTGGAAACATACAGCTGGTGGTTTGCTGATTCAGAAAAACGGCTGGCAGGGAGAGGCGAGGCAAGCGCACTGAGAGTCTGTGTAATCAGAGAAAATGTCTCTGTGATTTGCCATTATAATTCTCGATAACAAACTCTGGGACTCCAACATCAATACTAATAACTTGTTGAAGGAAGAGGGAGTTAGAAATGAATTAATTTTTTAAAACTGCTTTTTGGTAAAGCACTAGGAAATGTTCTGGGCTCCTAAATTTAAAGGGGTATTTTTAGCACCTGTAATCAAACCAACTTGCGTAAACACATCTGCTGGAGTACCGGCATCAAAATGAATTTGCTGTCTTCATTTTATATCTCTTGTAGCCCTCCTGGGACTGAGGGAGACTTTCACTGGTTTTCCTTCTTTCATTATGCTTTTCCACATCAGCTGAGTGAGAAAGTTAAATAGGATATTTTCTCTTCTATTGGAGGCTGCTGGATCCCTACCTCGAGAATAACAATAAAATTCTCAAGCTTTAATGAATGTAAGAATTTGTATGAAACACAGATTTCAGGTCCTTGTCCTCTGCATTAGTCAGCTTTCCCATTGCTGAGACACAGTACCTGACACTCACAACTTAAAGGAGGAAAGGTTTAATTTAGTCCACGGTTTCAAGAGATTCAGTCCATGGCTGGCTGGCTCCAAGGGAGAAACTTCATGGCGGACACTGGCTGTGCAAAGCTGTTTAGCTCATGGCAGCCAGGAAGCACAGCAGGGGAGCAGTGCCAAAGAGGAATAGGTGAGGGACCATATGTAGTTCCTGAAGCCACATCACCATGACCCACCAAAACACCCCCGGGAGTGTGCTTCACTAACCTGCTAGGCATTTCTGAAGCCAATGAAATTGACACATCAGGATTAATGATTTCACTTTCAGATTCTGGGGGTATGACATGGACCCAGAAATTTGGATTTCACACAAAAATGATGATTTTAATGTAGACAGTTCACGGCCCACATTGAAAAATGCTGGAGTTGGGTATTATGGAGACCTAGAATAAGATTCTGACTCCATCACTTACCAGCTATTGACCTTGGGCAAATTATTATTTTTTTTTCAGTATCAATCACCTCATATATAGAATGAGATATTAATGGTAGCTACCCTGTAACTTTCTTATAAAGATTAAATTTGACATATAAGCTTAGCACAGTGCCAAGCATGTAATAAACAATTGATAAATATCAACTATTTTCATTATTGTTCATTTTAGGTAGCTGGGCAAGTTATTTTCTTTTCTGATTCTCAGTTCTGCATCTGCAACCTGAAATTAATTATAATAGGACCTCAAAATCAACTATAAACCAAGGGCCATGTACAAAATGAGAAAATATCTGCAAAACTATTGCCCAGCACATAGTAGGTATCATATAAATATTTGTTCATAAATATGTATTCAGTAAACAAATGAATTGAATGAGGGATTCAGTACTTGCAAGTTACAGACAATAAGAGTGATCTTAGGAAAACTTTCTCTCTCCCTAAGGGAGCTGATAGAAGATGCTTAATGTATAGAATTTTTGTCTTCTGAACCTTTTTGAAGGCTTTGAGTCTCTCACTAACTCTAACGCCCTGCTACTCACCCTTGTGACTTTGGGAAGGCCATAACACATCCCTGTACCCCAGTCCCCTTTTCTGTAAAATGAATTGTTGAGGAAACCTGTTCATCCCTTATGTGTTGGTATTGTGAGCATCCAGTTGCACTCCCAGTGTACACTGAGCTATGGATTTTTGTGGGGCAATGGTCTCACTCTAGATGCCAGCAATTGCAGATATAAAATAAATGGGAACTGGAAGGCTGAATGACTGAACAACTGATCACTGATATTCATTTTGAAGAGCTCTGGTCATTGTTGACCATATCCTTAAAGGGGTGAAGAAATAAGAAAGCAGCAAGCCTTAGTACTTTCGCTCATAGCCAAAAAGGTCAGAAAGCATCCCAATAGGGAGATAGTGCTACTGATGGCTCATCTTGCAAGGAGAAAGCTGCAAATCACAGAGATGATCACCAGCATTGCTGGCAAATCCACACCTATTCATTCAATAGCCTTTCATCATATACTCTGGCTAGACTCTGTGCTAGGTTCCATGGACAAAACAAATCAAGAGACCCAAGTCACTGCTTTCATTGAGCTCACGGGCAATGATTGTTTCAGGTATGCTTGTCATGACAGGGGAAAACACAGGAGCTCTGAAAGGATAGAAGAAGAGTGGCACTAATGCAGCCAGGGGCATAGTGATGCAGAAGGATGGAATGCAGCAGTCAGTGAGGTAGGGGAAGTCAGGGAAGGATGCTCCAGGCAGAGGGACCTGTGTATGCAAAGCCATGAAATCACGAGAACAGGAAAAGTCTGGGCAACTTCACTAGGCTGGTGTTCTGAGAACAGAGTGCTGGAGGGGAAGGAAGGACCAGAGAAATGATGGGCTGAGACCTGAGAACATCTGGCCCTTTGAGCCATGGGAAGGAGACTGGACTGCTCTAATCTCAAGAGGAATCCAAAGAGTTTTAATCAAGGAAGTGATTCAAAGAGAAGTGGTTTCTAAAGATGATCCTTGCCACTGTGGAGGAGAAAGATTGGAATGGGAGAGATGGGAGACAGAGAGACCAATCAGAAGGCTATAATCCAGGATCTGAATGGCAGAGATACTGGTCAGAGTAATTTCTTTGAGGCATCTGGGCCCTGATTGCCGGCGATCTTCCTTGGCTGCTTCTGTTTTTAGTGACTCTGAGCTGTGTGGAGAAGAGCCATTTAATCATGTTCGCTGCTGTGATGCCCTCCGCCCTGCCCAATAGTTGCATTTTTTTTTTGGTAGGGAGAACTGAGAGTTGTACTGCAAAGGAAAAGGATCTTGGGGGTCAGCTACCACGCGGTCAACCCCCAAAGCATCCCATGTTGTCACATCCTGTGAATGCTCTGGATATCATCCCTGATCATTTCCACCAGAGAACTGCCAGGATCGCCTAGTCAATTACTAGTCAAGTGGGGTAATGTGCATTTCATTAGGACCCTCTCATTTCAGAGATACAAGGCTGTATATGAAATGAAATGTTTCAGTTATTTTTTTTCAACCAGTGATTAGGTGCTGTAATTAAGAAGGCATTGTGCCTGATTTCCAATCTTTTTTCTTTATTTAAATTTAATTGATTTTCTTTTTGATTTAATCAACCCAAATTCAACTACCTGGCACCCTCTCCACTCAGATGCTCAGAAGAACTCTAGTAGTTAAAGAAGAAGCACCCTGCTGGGAGAATGCAGGGTGCTGTCTGGTTCTAAGCCCCAACCCTTTTTGCCTGGTATGAAAAGTGTTGAGGTATCAGGGAGCTGCAGGGAGAGAAGTAGGAAGGAGGAAAGGCTGGTTTTAGATCCTTGAAACTTGCTTTGCTCTGTGACTTTAGGTAAATTATTTAACCACTCTGTGCTTCAGTTTCCTCACTCGTAAAATAAATGAAGAATTAATGTTGTCTTCACAGCACTGCAATATGGATTAAAGAAGGTATATACACCCTTAGAATGATGACTGGAATATAAGCACTAAAAGTATTACCTATTATTATGTCCATGCCATCATCTATCTGGTATCTCATTTAATACTCATAAAATCTGTGAAGGATTAGGTTACGACTACTTAAATGAAGAAGCTGAAGCTCACAGCTAAGAGTCTGGTCCTGATCTTTACTCCAAAGTTCTTGCTCATGTGTGTCATCTCTCCAGCCCAGTGACTTTCTCCATGTTGAACGTGGGAAAAGAGAGTCTTATGAAATTAAGTCCTTCAGGAAAGGTCACTCAGCTGGCAGTGGCAGAGCCAGGGCCTCACCCCAAATCACCCTATTGCATCAGCTTTTACTCAGAAAGGGCTGGCAGCTACTTCAGAGCCAAATAGCAATGAGGAGTTATGCAGTACCCTCATTAGTCTTGTTATTAGTCTTTTCTCAAGAGCTTAGATGTATAGCAGATAATGTTCAGGTGTACAACATGGCCTCAGGCATAAACCTAAGGTCATGTGATATGAACATTCAGAGCACACAAGCTTAATTCTACACCTTTCTTTCCTGCTAAAGAAACCATAACAAAATTCAATGGAGAGTAGGGAAATACATTCTAGGGGGAATCTTGAGTCCATTCATTTATTTATTTAACAAGTCTGAGTTAAGCCAGGAGCATTTCAAGGGTCCAGGAAAGAACTGCGAACAAAACACACAACTTGGATCCTATGGGGATGAATCATGCAATAAACAATGTAAATATATAGATGATTATATTATATGACAGGCTAATAAAGCAGCAGGAGGAAATGTACAATGGGGAGGTTTTGCAATTTTAAATAGAGTTTACATAGAACTGTCAGTTCAGAGGTACCACTTAGAGCAAAGATTTGAGGAATATAAGGGAGGAAATCATGTGAGTATCTGGGAGAAATGTGTTCCAAGCAGCACATACAAAGGTTCTGAGGCAGGAGTGTAATGGACATACACGAGAAATGAGGTCGGTGGGGCCAGAATGGAGGTAACAAGGACAAAGGAGTAGGAAGTGAGAACATTGTAACAGAGGCCTTTTGATTGGTTCAGTTTAAAGGAAGTCATAAAAGGGCTTTGAAGAGAGGAGTGCCATGATCTGGCTTAATCTTTGGCAGGATTCCTTTGGGTGTCTCTGGAGAGCAGGACACAGGAAGGCTAAGATGGAGGCACAGGGATATATTAGGAGGCTCTCGTAAAAAAGTGAGAGGGCCAGGGATTTAGCTCAGTGGTTTCGCTGCCTGCTGCGCAAGCACAAGGACACGAGTTTGATCTCCGGTACCAAAAAAGAAAAAACAATGCAAGTGAGAGATGGTGAGTTCTTGGAACAGAGTGGCAGCCACTTAGGAAGCGAGAAGTGGTTGGATTCTGGATATACTTTGAAGGTAGCATCTAGATTTGCAGAGAGGGCAGACCTGGGATTTGAGCAAAAGAATCAAGAACAACTCCAAGGTTACCACGAGAAGGGCTAGAAGGAGCTGCCATTAGCTGAGATGATGAAGATTCATGTATTTCTATGTTTCTTTTAATTGAAAACCATTCCCAAGTCTTAGTCTTTAATAATCATTAGTAACATACCCATGACAGAGCTCACAATTGATCATGACAGATCAGCATGCCGCACTGGGGCTGATAGCTCCTGAGCTGTTCTGCAGGGAGAGGTCATTCCTAGGAATCTGTGCCATCCCAAGCTCTGGGTTCCACTTTTCAGGATCAATGTACCATAGAAGTCACTGGAAGTGGGCTGAATGCATGGAGGGGGTTTGAGCTGCTTGGATCCTTTATCAAGAGAAGGAGCCCCACACTCTATGCTGCCTCTGTTTGCCATCCTCTGTTAGGTGTGAAGCCAGGCAGTATAGTTCCTTCCCCACCTCTGCCATCCCTGATGGATAATTCTGTCACCACCCCAGCCTTGCCACTTCTTCCTCAGTGTCTCCCTTCTTTCTTTCAGCTGATGCAATTTGGAGAAATGTGGGCCTGTAGGGACTTTGATTGATCATCTCAAATGGGCCATTCTTTAGCAAGAGGGAGAATGTGCTTCTGATCTCCCTGCTTCTTTTAAATTGCAGCAAAAAGCAGAATACTACCTTTATCAAGTGGATAAGGATGCATAGGAAATGCAAAGCCAAGCCAGCCTGGCCCTGGGACCAGAGTGGGATGAAGATGTTGCTGGCTGCCATGCTCCATCCAGCAGCTGGTATGACTTCCTCATCCTCAAGCCACCTCCCCTTTCAGTCAGAGGAAGAGGCTCTGCCAGAATGGAAAGAGATGGGTTTTCCAGAAGAGTCCTCAGAAGATTACCCTGGAGCCACAGATGTGGCAGTGCAGTGGCTGCAAGACTTGGAGAAGATCAGATCTCTTCTCTGGACCTTACAGGAAGAAGGATCTTGCTAGAGTTTGGACCTGGAGTGTCCTCTTAAGGCTCATGTGTAAAGGCTTGGTTCCCACCTAATGCTATTGGAAGATGGTTGAAACTTTAAGAGATGGAGCCTGGTGGGAGGTCTTTAGGTTATTGGGAGCCTGCTTTTGTAGAGGATTGGGGGACCCCAGTCTCTTCCCCTCTCTCTTGGCATCCTGGCCATGAGATGAGTGGTTTGGCTCTGCCACATGTTTCTGCATGGTATGCTCTCTCACAACAGGCTCAAAAGCAGTGGAGCCAACTGATCATAGATTGAAACTGTGAGCCAAAATGAACCTTTTCTCTGTGTAAGTTGATTATCTCAGGCATTTGTTATAGTAATGAACAGAAAGCTGACTGATATGGGTCTGGACCAGAAGACCTTAGCATCCCACCTGATGTTTATTCCTAAGTGCTTAGCAGAGCAGAAGCTCAAGAAATATCAGAGGAAAAAGGGAAGGAAGGTCAGAAGGAAGTCAAGGAAGGAGAAGAGGATTTGATAAGGTGAATGAAGTCTGGTGTTTCCCAAAGTTCAAGACCCCCTTGTGAAAACTCTAAGCAAGTTGGGCATTTTTCTGGTGGGTGAGATTTTTCTGAGACACAGCCATGCACTGCAGGCCCATAGACCCTATTCAGTACTTGGGCATAGCCAAAGTATCTAATATTTTCATCAACCTGCCAGTATGTCCTCAGCACCCACCATTTCTGAGCATTCCAGCCGCCTGCCTTCCAATGGGTGGGACATGTGATTCCACCTTCAGGCTCTCGCTAGTCCTAAAGAATTCTCTGTCCACACCCAAGGCAGTAATGAATGTCTGTCCCTTCCACCGATGACTGATGATAATTGGTGTATAAATACCCCAGCTCCCTCGTGCATGAGGAGGATAACTCTAAACTGTATGATCTACACTGGTTTCCCAGAAAAATTAAGCTCCAGTTGCCTGCAGTGCAACTGACTGCCTTCCTTATTTCCCTTTTCTACTTTCCTACCAGAGCATCCTAGAATCATGTAATAAATTAAAAACTTGCTCACAAATTTTTGTCCATAAGGCTGGATATAAGTAATGGCCCCATTCCTAAAATGACCAGCCATGTTTGCCTGTCAGCTGATGCTTTGGAAAAGGGACTCAGACTTATTGTGCACAGAGCTGAGCTGCCATTGTGCCTGTCCACCACATTCTCAACTGTCTACGATGAGCTCAGATCTGTACTAGAGAAGAAAAAAGCAGCAAGAGCATCTAGATGTACAGAAGAGATCCAACCAGTAGGACTTGCCCCCTACAGAGATATAGGGAGAAAGCACCAGAACAGCATAAATAAAATATGGAATTTGGGATTATTTTTTTAAAGACATATGTCCCATGGTACATTCAACACCCCCTGGAACCCTAACCATGGGTCTGGGAAGGAGATAGTATCATGCTTTTCATTTCACATGTGCAAAAACTGAGGCACAAAGAGGTGAATTCATTTGTCCAAGGTCACATAACTAGTATGAAGCAGAGCTAGAGTATGAACCTAGCCCTTGGAACCGTTGGAGTAGAGGAGAGGAAGGAGATCAGGAGAGGTGGGGGCTCCTGAATATGAGGCAGCTGAATGTGATTTGTCCTCTGTTCCCTGGAGCTAAGGAGCTATGTCTTTTGGAAGGTGTGGAGCAGTGGAGTGACTGGGCATTGCAGTAGGAATCCAGGGTGAAATCATGCTCCGTTTCTATGGACAGCATCAAAAACTCATCTGCCCTTCAGTGTGTACCTATCTTGGTGACACATCTATTACCAATGGCAGTGTACTAGGACTTGGGGACCATCCTGAGCAGACTGTCTGCAGCCACCATGGCAGTGAGATACACTGTCATCTGCTGCCTGACCCCTCACTTCACCTCTCTTTTGCTGGCTTCACAGGGCTATTTCTCTGATCAGTTGTCTCACTGAACCAGTATCTACAGTGCACTATGAAGACACACTGTGGGCCTGACACTTAGCCAGGTGCTAAGGACACAATGGGCGGAATTCATGGGGTCTCCCTCAAAGCACTTGCAGTCTACTGGGGAAAACAGAATGTTTACCAGATAATTACAGTGGAAGGGGTTTGTGAAGGAACAAAACAGGCCTAGTAATCGTGGAAGGCTAAGGAGGAAACATCTAAGTTGAAATCTGAAATAAATGGACAGGAAGTGATCAAGTTGAAGGAGGCACAATGAACAAAGTCATTTTAAAAATAATTAATACAAAAAATAATAATTAATACAGAGTACTTAATATATGCCAGGCAGTGTTCCAAGATCTGTACATATTTTCACTATGAATCCTCAAAATAACTCCCATTTTGATGTAGGTGCTATTGTTACCCCCGTTTCACAAGAGAAGAACTGAAGCTCAGGGTGGTAAAGCCAACTGAATTGCTGAAGGTCACAGGTGGCAGGACCAGTGTTTGAACCCAGCAATCTGGCTCCAGGCTGTGCTCTAAATTCTAGCCTCTGCTGCAACCAGCAGGCAAGATGCAGGCTCTGTTCAGGACACCGCAAGGCCTTTGGGAGGTCTGAGCACAGTGATTGAGGAGCAGCAGAGAATGACAGCCCTGGAGAGGTCAGCTGGGGCCAGGCTGGAGGACCTGTAGGAGCCTCCTGGAGAAGTCAGGACTTGCTTCTCAGGGCTCCATGGAAGGGAAGGTTATAACAGGATCTACACTTTGCAGGGACAGCCCTGTCTTCTTTGTAGAAGGGTAGGAAGGGTCAGGGTAAAAGCAGGAAGCTGCCCAGGAGGCTGTCGTGACATCCAGGTGAGCTATGGTGGTGGCTAGAGCAGAAGGCAATGTAGAGATGGGAAGGAGATGGCAGAGGCTGAGATGCTTTGAAGTGAGAATGGTCAAGGTTTGCTGAGGGGCAGAATGTGTGAGTGAGAGAGGATAAAGGGTGGTGGTCAGCTTGCTCTGTGGATAAGCAGGCAGAAGGCAGAGCCAGAAAACAGGCCATGGGAGAGGTGGCAGGTTGAGGCCTGGACATATTAAATTTGAGGTGTCTGTGGGACTTCCACGAGGAACAGTAGAAGAGCCAGTTGGACATGTGAGTTTCAAGGTCAGGAAAGGGAGATGACTGAAGGTATTTATAGTCAGTGCTCCATTTGATCACCAAAGTGTCCCAGCTTGGACAGTGGATTACTATGTATGGCCACCCTCAACATAGCTGATTTGTCTCTCTGACACCTCTGGATACTGAGACTATCTGGGTCCAAGCTCTACAACTCCTATAATGCCCATCTGGACACATTAGATATACTCCTGTAGACATTCTTAGCTGGATGCAAATAAAAAGATCACCATGAATGTGCAGTTCCTCGTGAGGAGGTTTCAGAACAGTAGAAGGGATCTCTGATTGTCTCAGGGTCTTTGATTGCATCTTGCTCTGCTCCCCCTAAGCTTTCTTGCCCCATTGCATAACACTCTCAGGAGCTCAAAGCACCAGGCACCACTAGAGCTTGGGGGACACTCAAGTGGCCCCATGGTATCAAGCCCAAGAAGCACGATGGTGGGAAGGTTAAGACCATTAACTCTAGAGCAGATTGCCTGGGTTCAAATCTCATCCCTGCTATGTCTTAGCATGATCTCTTCCTTGCCTCAGTTTTTCCATTGGGAAAATGGGGTTGATAACTATATCAGCCTCTAATAAATGTGACAACAATGACAGGACCAAATATATACAAAGCACTTCCAATGGTACCCAGCATGTGGCTGGTGCTCCATGGACAGCTACTGTTTCAGTAGTAGTATTACCAGTGATAATGGTGCTCTCAGTCATAATTCAACATAGAGATGGGTGCAGGTACAAGAAGCCAGGAGAAGAAACAAAGAAGGAAGAAAGGACAACAGAGCCTTTTGGCTGCCAGGTCCTTGCTTGGGAGCCCCCAGAGGTCCATGTGATGACATTTCATTGAGACTTTTTTAAAAGCAGAATGAGAAATGTAGGTTCTGTGTCAGAAATCATTGCAAATTCCAAATTAGTGAGGTTTCATGGTCCTCGGAAAGACGCTGGAGGGAAAATTGGTCGACTGGGTGTTTTTTAGCTGTCAGAGCAAGCTGGCTGATTGATTGAGTGTCTCGGTCAATAGACTGTGCAGACAGCAGCTAGGGAACTGGGTGAAGGCGAGGAAACAGGGAGAGGACTGAACACCAGCCAGCGTGGGGGAGGCAGCCACACGGCCGGCAGTGGAAAGGAACATTACTCCAAAAGCTGTAGACGCATTCTGTCTGGATGTGGGGCTGTGTTCAGTCTAGAAGCCAGGTACACCCAGATAGCATCCTTTGTGAACTCTGGGCTCCCTCACTAGCTTGCTGTGTATCTTCACTCAAGACACTGTATCTCTCTGAGCTTCTGCCTTCTCCTCTAAAAACAACTGCAGGAGCTTATGATGGGATAAGCGACAGTAGGTTTTAAGTGTCTAATGAGGTGCTTGGCATACAGTAGGTGCTCAGTAAATGCGAGATCCCTTGACTGACACATGCACTAGGGAAACTGGTATGTTGTGCTGCAGCCTATGAACTTAGCCAATGTATTTGGAGATGACAACTCTCGTTCTTAAGTTTGGGGCTAATTTGAGTGTGTTCAGAAAGAGGTAAAAAGATGTGGGTGACATAAACCCAGAGAAGAATCTAATTCACAAAAATCTTGGAATTGGAGAGGCTTTTCAGAGGTCATGGGGGCCAGCTCCCTGACTTTGGGCTCCCTACAACCATTCCTGGGAAATCTGAAGTCAGGCACTCCTCAGAAACGATTGGGAGAGGCTAAACCACAGGGCTCTTCACCAAGCAGAAATTCTTTCTCCTATGGGAGCTACCAAACCTCTTTCAATAAAAATTACAATTATAATCAAAATACTAAGATGCTATGCTCAGCTTAATAAATATATATTTCCCACAACTGTTTCTGTCATTCCAATCTTCAGAATGTAAAAATTGAGGCTTACATAGATGAAGGAGATTGCCCAAGATCATGTGCCATAACTTGGAGGGATTTACTGGGTACTGGAGCATGGCTAAGGAAAGAAATTATTCCCATGACAGGAAGGTCAGAAATGTAGGGTGGGAGGGTTGATCTGAACCTTGCAGGGAGAGTGAGGATTCTCCTGGCAGACAAGGGTAGAGAGGACATGCTGGACAGAGGAACTGGCTTGAACAAAGACAGAGAAGTTGGGAGACTCTGCCGCAAAGGCTATTCACGATGAATAACGGCAATGACATGACAGCTAACATTGATTAAGTGCTTCCTCTGCACCAGAAATGATGCTAGGCCTTTTGGGTGCATCATTTCTGTGAGCTGGGAACTGTCATTATCCTTGTTTTGCAGAAGAGGTGAAGTGACTCATCCAAGATCATAGCTTGAAAATGGCAAAATTAGCTTCTGAGTTCTGGTCTACTTGATGTCAGGGCTCCTGGTGGCTTCAGATTGCTGAGTTCCCATCATGCTCAACAGAGAAATCTCTGACCATATATGCACTGGTGGTGGTGAGGTGGGGTCCTAAGACATCTTACTGTGCTCCTGATACACACACACACACACACACACACACACACACACACACACACACCCCTACCTCAAATTCCCTGGAGCCAAAAGGAGCCCATCAAAGTTGGTGGGAGACAATCATGAAGCTGACTGCCTAATAAACATAAAGCTCTCTAATGAACTCACAATCCTGAGGTAATGGGTTTGACTTTTAAAAGGGTGATAAAAGTCCCAATGGAGGGACAGAGCTTTCCTTTCAACTGCTTATTCAAGATCACTGAAGGGGCCATTTCCTACAGGTGGGACAGCTGGATGCCTGGGGTGGCATTGGCAAATGGCTACTTCTCTGCAAAGCTAGATGTCTCCTGTCTCCAGAGCTCCCTGTCTCCCACAGGGAATTTCCTGTCAGAGAAAAATTATAATGACCAAAGATGGAGTCTCTGAAGAGAGCCCAAAGGAGGGGAAACAGAAAACGTGTCATTTGAAAGCTTGGTGATGATTGGTACAGGTACTGCTAGAGACTCATGAAAACTTTCTGCTGATTGGTAGAGTTAATACGACTGCTTCTCCACTCATCCTGCTACCATCCTCAGTATCATCATCATCAACGTCACCAAGTATTTGTTGATCATTTATTATGTATCCAGGAAATATGCCAAGTATTTCACAACCCTATATAAAGCTGTTAATATTAACATCTCCATTAATGTTTCCCGTCCTCAAATGGGAAAACTAAACCTTGATGATGTTTGATAATTCCTTATGGATCACACAGCCCTGGAAGCATAAAGCAGAGAGATTCCTAGCCGTGCCTGTCTGGTCCCAGATGATACAGTGCTTAGTCATTGTTTTCTGTTCAGTAGTATGATAAAGAAAGATTTGGTCTGGGTTTATGTCTTAGATGGTATTTATAAGAAATGAAGTCTGACAGAGGGATTGGGGTGCACATAAGTTTTTGAGGGTATGCACATGCTCTCAGGACAAAGGGAGGAAGAGGATAGGATAGGGCAGAGGGTGGAAGCTAAGGGAAAATGTAGTTTCAACTAAAGTTCAAACTCAGCCTAAGCCCAGGAAGAGCTCTGGAGTGTGGTTTGCGAGGTAGCATTGGTCTGACCTTGAGGCAAGGGGTCAGGTCTCAGGTAAAGTGATGGAAGTTGGTCTTTGGCCATGGGCTGCCCTCTGGGGAGAGGTGGGATAATCTCCTGAAAAATGGCATCCAGAAGCATTTGCAGCCAATACTGACACAGCCTGGGAAAACAGAGCTGAATCCACTTTGCAGTCGGCTGCAGGAGAATTGATGGTCCCTGATCAGCCCCTGACTCCCTGGGTGCCCTTAAGTGTAACACGTGTCCCCTCAGGACTTCAGACTCTGCACACTTGGACTTAGTGCCCTCCAAGGGCTGGCCTGGCTCTGACAAGTTCTGACACTGTGATGTGGCAAAACAGCCGCTGGCCCAGCATGGGACAAAGAAGAAGGGTCCCCTCCGGTGGCTCCAGCAGTGTGACGCAAGGTATCTGACAGCTTCCCCCACTGAAGCCCTTTATCTCACTTCTCGGCTGTGTTATTTTAAAACTAACAAGCCCAGACCTCAGGAGCTCACTGCCTGCTTGCTGCTAGCCATCCAGATTTGTGGCTTGTCCGCTCTGTCCTCTGCACATTTCAGTGGCAGCGTCCTCTCTGCTTGTTAAAAATTTTGTCTGGATTTCATCCTTGAGTACCAGTGGGGTGTGTGTTTGTAAGTGTGTTTGTGTGTGTGTAATTCTCAGGAGCTCTCTGTCTCTAGTTCAAGCTGACAGAAGGGTCCAGTGGGTGATTCTGGGTGGGACAAAGTGATTTCATCCGTGGACTATTAAGAGAGAAGATGGGGCACAGCAGGGAATGGAGATGGGCTATTTCAGGTCCCAAAGTAGCCACTCAGCTTGGTAGCAGGGAGCCAAGGCCAGGCCCCAGTGCAAGAGCATCTTAGGGGACCCTCAGGGCACTCCAACCCCCTCCCCCAAGAATGCACCCCTTGCTGGGGCTGTCTGGGAAAAGCCAATCAGAATCAGCCTGAATCCCCAGAGGAAAACTTCCCATGTGGGTCTAGAGACCATTTAGGGTTTCTTCCTGCCATGTGTGGCTGATTTTACAGTGTTACCATGTCCCATTCACTGTCTAGGTGCTGGGCATGCATCATCTCATTTCATCTGCACAAAACTCTATGAGGCAAATATGACTGTGCTCACACTAGAAAAGTGAAGACACTTACCTAAGGTCACCCAGCTAGTAAGTGGCCAGGCAGAGGCCATCTAATGTTCCACAAACCCTCTTGGACCAGGAACTTAGCCTCCTACATGCAGCTTGCCTGGCTTCCCGTAGGCAAATGTGCCTTCTCCCCGTTCAGGATACCTCCTTTCTTGGGCAACTTTTATCCCTCTGTGATAATTTCTTACCTAGCTGTCCCATCTCTTCTGCTGGACTGTGAATGTGAGAGAAAGACTAATGCCTGGATCACCTTGAAATGTTCCTCAAACAGGAATAAACCGATGCTTAAAAGATGAAAGAGTGGGTGAATAGCTGATGAATGAATAGATGGATGAACAAATGAATGAATAATAAATGAATCACTGCATCTAAGAGAATGGACTGAAACTGTGGGTCACATTATGGCCTTATGAGAGCCAATCCACCAGGTTAGGACACTTTCACTAAGCCACTGTGCTGTTCCCAAACCCTGCTGGGGCAATACCTTCAGAGCTCACTTCCCTCCCTGAAGTTCCAGCCCATCTGACTAGATGCCACATCTTACTCCCAGAATATCCAGCCCACTGGCTTCAAATACCCTGCCTAGAGGCCAGTATCTCTCAAATGTATTTCCCAGCTCTGATCTCTACCCTGAATTCCAGACCCCTATACCCAACTGTCTCCCTGCCAGTTTCACGTGGATGACTAACTGGCATCTCAAAATTAATGTCTCCAAGATGGAGCTCCAGAGGACCATTTCCAAAACACCTATCTCCACCTGTAAGTGGCATCAGTAATGATATAAACTCAGTAACTAGCTTCTCCATCCTCCTACTAGCCCAGGCTACTTGAAGTTGCCCTTGACACCAACTCTTTCACACTGCATATCCAATCATGTGAAGCTCTGTTGATTCTACCTTCACTATACATCCAAGGTCTGTCCATTACTTTTCCCCCTCTGCAGGGATATCAAGCCATTATCTTCCTCCATGGGGGGTTACTGTGGCCATCTATTTACTGGACTTCTTGCATCTACATCAGTTCATTTGCTGTCTACGCTCATTAAGCAGCCAACAGGATCCTTTAAAATTGAAGTCAGATCATGGCTTTTCTTTACTTAGAGCCCTCCAGTTGCTTATCTTATCAATGAGATGAAAAGCCAAGTTTTTTCAATAGCTCACCAGACTGCCCATGAGCTGGTCCCTCATTACCGCTCTGACATCACCTTCTGCTATTCTCCCCCTCACTCATTCAAATCAAGCCATGCTGCTATTCCTCAGTGAATTTTGTATATGGCTATCTCAGGGCCTTTGCATTGACTGTGCTCTTACCTATTATGTTCTACCAGGCATGCTGAAGGCTCACTCTGTCGTCACCTTTAGGTTTCTGTTATGTCACCTTCTCAGTGAGGTCTTCTCTTACAGTCATCTCTAGTAGTAGCATTCTCTCTCCCTTATCCTGCTGTACCTCTTTTCTCTATGACATTCATTAATGTCTAATAGTCTACTTGTTTACCATTTAATTACGTGTATTCTCTACTGCCCTATTTCCATCGCTCATTATAGGAGAATGCAAATCCCATAGATGGGGAATTTTTTTCGGTTGTCCATTATGGGTCTCCAGGTCCCAGAACATGGCTTGCACATTGGAGGTGCTCAATAAATATTTACTGAATGAAGAATAAGTGAGCAGTCCCTGGCAGCCGTCTTCCAGCAGCCCAGTTTTCACTCTCTGAGGTCTTGAACCAAGTTTGTTCCTGCTCCGGACCAAGAGTTTCCTGTTAGGCTGAAAGATTCTTCCTTTTTCCCGGAAGTCTTGCTTGCGTGGTCCCCCATCAGCAGGGGCTATCATGATTCCCCAAAGGGGCTCGCTTGACACAATCCTTCCCATGGCAGAAAGCATAATCAGCAACTACCCTCCTCAGGGAAATCCAAGCCATGTCTTCAATTTCAGCTGATATGAAGGTCCTGAGGGGGCCCTGGACTAGGCTGAGAGGTGTTTTTTCTTGCCTCGGCAACACAGCTTGACAGAACCAGGGCTTGAACCCAGGTCAACAGAACCCCTGGACCCATGTGCTTTCCCAGTGTCACCTAATGACATTTTGCAACCTGTTCAATTAGAAAACCATGCTGTTCTGGTTCAGGGAATCCTGCTTTTCAGGCTGTCCCCACCATCAAATTTAATTCTCTTCTCAGCAGTTTGATCCCTCGCTGCAAATGGGCAATCGACAAGCCAGCCTGTGGAAAGAAAAATGACTGGGTGGATTGGGGGCTGATGGGAGGCCAGCAGATGGATGTTTTCTGTGATGAGAGTTCAAAACCCAAGTAGATTTGAAGCCTGACCTGCTTGGCTGAGCTGGACAAGAAATGCTGAGCTGATTTTTCTCCATATGGTTCTTTTGTCCTTTGACCTGAACTTGAGAACCACAACCAGGCAATTATTGATATAAAAGTGTGTTTACCTTATATAAAAACACATGCACACATCGACATAGTCTCTCTCTCTCTCTCTCTCTCTCTCTCTCTCTCTCTCTCTCACTTTCTTTCAGCCCTGAGATATGAGCAAACTATTCTGACCCATTGTCTAAGGAGGGAGAATGGTAAAGGGCCACGCTCATCTATGTGGGTCAGCCTTCAGAGTCAAGTCCAAATCATTTGTAGCAGTTACAGTCTGGCTACTCAAAGTGTGGTCCACAGAACAGCAGCATCACTCAGAAGTGGCCAGAAATGCAGAAGCTCTAGCTCTTACCCAAAACTACTGAATTAGCATCCAGAGGCCAAAAGATCCCAGGTGACTCCTGTCCACATGGCCCTGATGGATTCAGCCCCTGCCTCCATCCTCAGTCTCAATTCTTGCCTTTCACTCTAGCTGCCTGGCCTAATTGACTACATCTTCTGCAGTCACATGAAACCAGGCCTTTGCACATTCTGTTCCTTGGTGTTTCACTTTCCTGGCCAATTTCCATTTATCCTTTGGAAAACTCACCCTGCCCACCTGCCCACATTCCTCAGGCTGGGTTAGGTGCTCTCTCTATAGCCACACAGCTCCCTACTCCTTTGGCAGAGGGTTTTACTTTCATCATTGTAAATCCCAGTACAGGAATCTGTCTCTTCCCAGGATGTGAACTTCTAGAGGGGAGAGACTATGTCTTTGGTTACTTCACGGCTCTTGAAATCGAATGCTAAGCGGATGTTCCGTAAACAGTTGCTGGCTAATAAATGAAATAATCAAGGCGACACCAGCCTCATAACATTTTCTGGGTTTTCCTTCAGTTTTTACTAAAATGAGCATGATTGAGCTGGGGACCTAGCTCAGTGGTTCTGGCGCCTGCCTCGCAAGTGCAAGGTCCTGAGTTTGATCCCCGGTACCCAAAAAACAAAAAAAACAAAAAAAGAGCATGACTGCCTCCTCATCCAAATGATACCTCCCAGAGAAGCTCTAGAATCCTGTCTTTTCTCAAGCTCTGATGATTTTTCTAGCTGCAAGAGATAGGAAAGCTCAAAGGGTCACAACTCCAACCAGGCTTAATTAACTAGATTAACCTTGAAAAAGACTTGGCATGCCAAGACTCCAAGACTCCAGGCCAGGTTATTAACACAGCCCAGTCTGAAGTCCCAGGAGGCAAGGAACAAATTAGCCAAAGCCATCTTGCCCCTGGGCTGGGTCAGCCCCATGGTGAGGCCTATGCTTTCTGGTGGGTGCATGAGCTTGAGGGTCTGGGCTTGCATTCTCTACTGAAACCAGCAGATTGGGGGATCTGGCAGGTACAGGGAAAAGGGTGGATCATTCATAGCCCTGTGTGCAAGTGTGGAGCAAGTGGGTGTGTTCCTGAGCCTGCTTGGGAAACAGGTCCTTTGATTGTCTAGTCTCAGTGTCTTCAGCAGTACAAGAAAGGTAGGATCACTACTACACACCTCTCAGAGGGCTGCTTGTCAGCATCAGTTGAGACACACGAAGAGCTACCAGTGGGACTGGGGTAATCAAGGGTCAGGGATATACTGAATCTGATGGCCAAGTGCCATTTCTTTCTGTGGGACATACAATTTGGGGCTAACCTTAAGGTGCAGGTCCTCTGCAGACACACAAGGCAAGGCCTTGCCTCATAAGGAAATTAACCAGTTTCTCTTGGCATCTCTGCTCACTACTTCCTTCCTTCCATCTGCAAAGTATTTTTTGGATCTCTCCTTTTTTTTTTTTTTTCCAAGTTAATTCTTAAAAGCAGACAGAGCTCCTAGTGTTCTGGCCATGTAATATCTCTGAGTTTCTGTTTCCCCCCTCTCCACAGTGGGTCTGACTGCCTGCTCATAAGTTTCCTTGGAAACTGCAGTGAGATGATGAGCAAGAAGCATGCATCTTGGTGTCTGGCATGCAGTAGGTGTTCGATAAATGGTAGCTGCTGTTCTGATCAAGTGGTGTGGAAAGAGCACTGGACTGGGAGCCACATGACCAGCACTCCATTCGCAGCTCTGATAAGAGGGACTGTGTGGATTTGGGCAGGTGCGTTTGCCTCTTGGAGCCTCAACCTGCCCACTGTACACAGAAGTAGACCAGACCTGGGGCTCTTTCCACTTCAACTTTGCCCCTGATTGTTAAAATGATGTTAACTCAGTCTATGGCTTGGGCCACCAGGATCTGCACTCCACCCTGGACCAAATGAGCACTTTGTTGAGAGCAGCTGCCAGCCCAGCTCCATGACCAGAAGTTTTGATGGGGGTGGGGAGCAGTAAAGAGGTCAGGGATCCAAGAGACATAGAGAGTTTTCCAGAAAGTTCAGCCCTGACTCTGATCAGAGGCTGGGAATCTGCCAGTTGCCATGACGACAATAGCAGCATCTAAACTCCAGGTCACTGATTAGCAGAAGCATGGGGGGGGGGGGGTTGAGGGATTCAGCATTGGTCACTCCCCTCCCTAGTGAAGTGGAATGTGCATGCCCTTGACTCCTCTGCTTTAGCTGTCCCCTGAAGATCATGCCTTCTTTTAAGTATTTTTAAAATTCAATATGGAAGAAGAGTTCTGTAGCGAAAACCAGCAGTATTCTCCAGCAAAAGTGGAACACAGCATTTTCTTTGAGGTCCCAAAAAAGGATGCAAAGCTGAAGGCAAGGAAGGTGGAGCAGTCGGTGATTGCAGCAGAGTTCTGGTTCCACTAAAGTGCTTATGACTTTTGATTCCTCTTCCTCCCAGATTGCTTTGCCTCATTATCTGTAAGAAGAGGTTGAATCTGATCTGGGGTTCCCATGAGGGACTGGTCATTAGAATTCACTTTTTTGTTTGTTCTTTCCATCCAACCATCCACCCACACATTCAACAAACATTTATTGAGCAGCAATTAGAGTATGTCCGGCACTGTACTTCTGGACACTCAATGGTGAAAACAGAGATGTTTTCCTTCTCATTCAGCTTATTTCCTAGTCCAGAAGATAATCAGTGGCCAATAACCATACAAAATGATAATTGCAAATAGTACCAAATACTATGAAGAAAGACACAGCAGGTGCCTGTGATTCCTATTACAAGTGAAGAGGGGAGCAAGATGAAATAAGGAGCTTAGGGAGAGGTCTCTAGAAAGTGATGCTTGAATGAAGAGGAGGAGCTGACTGTGCAGAGAGCTAGAAAACCTGTATGTCAGGTGGGGGAAACAGCAGGAGCAAAGGCCCTGAGGCAGAAAAGCATCTGCTCTATTTGAGAATCAGCAAGGAGGCCATGTGGCTAGAACAGTTGAAAGAACAGAGAAAGGAATAGCAAATGGGGTTGAGAGGAGCCCTGAGGCCAGATCATGCAGAGACTTTGGATTTTAGTTGTGATCTATAAGAAACAGAAACCACTTGGGATATTTTTTTAACATGCAGATTCCTGGGTTTGCCCCTTCAAGACTTTCATTTTCTTGGGATGGAACCAAGGAATCTTTATTTTTAAAATCTCTTTGAGGGCCTCTGATATTGTCCCAGATTTGGGAAGCCCTGGGATACATGCTCTTTGAATATCTTTCAGTTTTAAGAAAGCTGAGGAGCCAAGTGTTGGAATATATTGAAAAAAGATCTTAAATGTTATTTTATGTTTTGGAGGATTCCCTTCTTCCTTCCCTCCATACTTCCTATCTGACTGGTAGAATTAATTATATTTCTGTTTGTTTTATTGCAAAATCCCAAATGGGGTATCCAGCCCCAAGAAGGTGAAATAAGTACTATTAAGAGAGAAAGGACAATCTACATACTTAAAGGGTATAAAGTCCCATTAATCCCTGCAATGCTATGGGGTCCTTTCTCATCAAATCAAGGTCAGCTTTCCCCATCTCCTAACCTGATTCTTCCAACTGGCAGTGATGGGTGAGACACTGTCTCCACACTAAGCCATGTGCCACAGTACCCTGGCAGGAGAACCCACCAGCTTCCCCTCTAGTTCCGGTAACTCACGCCTCTCCCTGTTTCATCAGACACATGGAGAGCTGCCATTCAACACCTACACGACTCATCATATATTTATTTATTGTCAACTGCCTCCTATGAATTCTCAGTTTTTGCCTATCATTAAATTGCTTCTGGTATAGCTTTCTGTGTCTTGGTTTCCTGCAATGGCCCCTGAGAGTCTAAAATCCCATTTGAATGTATCTCCAACTCCAGGTTATGGTGGGAAGTATGCATAAGTTGAGGAGCTTTCTGATCATTTTTCTCTTTAAAAATGTAAGATAGAAAAGACAATGAGCAATCTGAGTAGAGGGAGGCATTGGCTGAGTTATCTATCTTCTTTGGATCTCCATCCATCCCCACCAACTCTAATGTGAAGGGATTAAAACAAAGCATTTCAAAAGCCCTTTCTAACTTTCAGAAATGAATGTTCTCTTTAGCCATCTGTTTGCTTTTTCGTTTGTTCAATGAACAAATATTGCTGAGATGGAGTGTTGACCAAGCAGCAGACAGGCTAGTAAGACTTAGTTCTATTCCCAGGGAGCTCAGAGTCTAGAGTGAGAGAAGACAACAACACATTTTTAAAAGGTGTATTCAGCATAGCAAAATACTGTCATAGCCTAGAAAAGGAGATAGATCTCCCCGCAAAAGCCTGCTTCCTACTCCAATAGAGACTCCATTACTCCTGTTGCTGAGGCACAAACCATTGGCATCATTCCAGACTTCGCCCCTTGTCTTACGCTCTTGCTTCCCACATTCAACCAGCAGTAAGTGATGTTGGTACATCTTTCAAAATCTGTTAGAATCTGACTACTTGCCATCACCTCCATTGCTGCTATACTGAGCTGACCCTGGCTTGTTTTAATACTCTTCCTGACTCTGATCTTTCCTGCCTTCCATCTAGTGTTCCTCAATCCCTAGATGGTTCCTTCTAAAATATAAAATGGACTGTATCACTCCTCCGTTCAGAAGCATTTGCATCTCAGTTACAGAGAGCTCAAAACCTTCTCCTGACTTGCAAAGACCTGATCTCTGATCTCACCTTTTACTACTCTGGCCCTTGCTGGCTACCCTTTCTATATGCTGAGCATCCTTGAACTTAACCTTTTGCCTGGAGCATAGTTCCCCCTTCTTGCAGATGCTTGTGTAGAAGTTACATACAGCTGTGCAATAAATTACCGCAAATCTTTGTGGCTGAAAACAACAATAAGCAGTTCTGTCTCATAGTTTCTGTGGGTCCAGAATTTGCTCAGTGGTTCTGAGTCACCACCTTTCATGAGGTTGTGGTCAGATGGGGCTGCAGTCTCATCTGAAAGCTTGGCTGGAGCTGGAGGTTCCACTTCCAAGGTGGCTCATTCCCACAGCTGGCTGTTGGTATGAGGGCTATTTCTTTACATGGTGCTGCTTGAATGTCCCCACAACATGACAACTAGCTTCCACCAGAATGATGAATCCAAGAGAGCAAGGCAAAAGCTGCTTCAGGTGACCTGGACTGAAAGCCACACATGATCACCTCTACCACATCCTGTCCATTAAATGTGAGTCACTAAGCCCATACAATATTCGAGGGGAGAGAAATTAATTTCCATCTTTTGATGGCAGGAATATAAAAGGATCTGTGAACATATTCTAAACCACCCAAGCTTCAAGGTTAGTCCCTAATCCTTCAAGTCTCTACTCCCTTGTACTTTAACAAGGTCTTCTCTGATTACTACAAACAGAACAGCAGACCCTCCTCCTATTTCCCAGCACTGATGCTGCTTTATTCATGCCATCATTGATTACCATTCAGTAAGCCATATTTTTATTTACTGATGTGTTACCTGCTTTTGCATCTAGGATGTAAGCTCCAGGATCAAAGTAGGCATTTCTGTCTTTTTCACCACTTCTTTTGAGACAGGTCTTGCTAAGTTTCCCAGTCTAGTCTCCACCCCCTGATTGTCCTGCCTCAACTTCCTGAGTAGCTAGGAGGCATACACCACCACCTGTGGCTACTGGCACCTCTTGTCTTGTTCACTGCCTCCCCACGTGGAGAACTGTCCCACACACATCATGAGCTTCCAGGAAACTGGGGGAAATGCATGCAAGTTAGCCTGGGCCACCACAAGTGCAGGAAGAGGCCAGACTCCTTATGTGATAGCCAGAAATCACAAGCTTTTGAGTTGTTGGGGAAGAGCTAAGGTAACATCACACATGGATAGATGGGCAGGAACAAAGGCCCTGAGATGGAGCCCTTATAACAGGGGAAATGGGGCACACCCGGGGATTCAGGAAAACCATTCCTGAGCAGGACAGAAGGGAGTTCTGCGAGCTTGGAGTTGGCAGGGAGGACGTCTTGGCAGCCCTAATTAGAATCTCTGTCCCTCCTGGGCTTGTAATGTCTCCCTGGCTCTGCTTCTAAAGATGGATGATAAGCGGCTGACAGAGATGGATGTGTTTTTCTGTCCTTTCTTGAATATTGACTGGTCTTGGCTCTGTCCTCTGGAAACCCTACGGAGCAGGGATCTTATCAGCTGCATTTATTCTGAGTCATAAAGCCAATCCTGATGTACTGGTTGCAGGAGAAATGCTCATGCCTTTGCTCGGTGCCTGATCCAAAGGTCTAAAAACAGGTAAACAAGAAGGGAGCACTTGGATTGGACCAAATATGCCTATGACCTCAAACTCCTGAATCTTCCTTGTTAGAAGCCAGAAATTCGAGGGTCAGGCTTTTCAAAGGCAACTTCCTGTCCCTTTCTAAGACTCAAATAGAGAGGTGGGGCTCATAGGTGACACCCAAGTATTAGTTGAAGCTTATGTCAGTGGCAGCAGAGGAAATTTCGGGCCTTCATGGGAACTGCTGTCTTAAGTAGGTGGTCTCACACCTCTTATGTTTCAGGATAATTTGCTTATAAGAAAGTAAAAGGGAAAAAATAAAAATCAAATTTAAATTTTTAGAAAAGTGGGAAAAGCCACTTTCTAGACCTTTTTGTTTCCATAGATTATCTCACTTTGTCTTCACAACCACTCAACAGTACACAGGCTGGTATTATTTCCTATTTTATAATTGAGGAAACCATACCTCAGAGGTTTTAAGGGAGTGGCCTCAAGTCCTACAGATACTGAGTGGAGAAGGCAGTATCTGAATGTGGGTATACAGTCTCATCCCTGCCAGATCCACTGGGGACGTATTTCAGCGCTATAATGGATGGCTGAAACCAAGGCTAGTAGAGTGTGGTACGGGATTAACAATCATAACTAATACTACAATGATAATATACTATAATAAAAGCTATGCAGATCTGATTCCTCTCAAAATATCAGATTGTTCTTTCACTTTCTCACATAAAAGAAGCACTTTTTGGCTCGTCTTTGGCATATCCAAACTCGCACATCATTATCTTGCATTTTGGGGCTACTGTTACCTAAAATGAGGGTTAGTTGAACACAAGTGCTACAATGCAGTGTGACTGCCAATCAGATGGCCAAAATGACTTCTAAGGGACTAACAGGTGCATGGTGTGTCCAGTGTGGACATACTGGATAAAAGGATAATTTACATCACAGGAGTGACAGAGAGGGATAGTGTGAGATTTCATCACAATACCCAGAACAGTGAACATTTAAAACCTATGATTTGTTTGTTGGTGGAATTTCCACTTGATCTTTTTTTGTTTTTAAATGTTTTATCTAAATCAATACAAATAGATATGAATAAAGAAAACATAAAATCATTCTTCTACGAAAAAGAAAACAATTTCATAACAAAATAATAGGAGAATAACAGTGGTTAGTATACTGTGCATCATGATCTTAAAAGAATGGTCAAAATATTACTCAGTGCAAAAACAGATTCTTACAAAGAAGAAACAAACACGTAAAAGAACAAAACTTCTTTTCAATGAACAAAAGAAACTAGTAGTATAAAATGAAACAAATTAACATTTATCTTAAAATATTTTTGAAACAATAGATAATACAAGGAGTTATTTGAACTTCTCTCTATTTTTTCCTGTTTATCTATCTTCTATTTTGGTCTGTCTTCTCAGTTGATGAGAGAAAGAGAGAGAGAGGGAGAGAAACAGATTCTCAGTTGACAAGGGGTGGAGTTTCTCAGTTGACTGCAGGTAAATGAAACCTCAAAAAGCAAAACCAGGGATAAGAAGGGACAGATAAGGCAGTGAAATGCAATAGAAGTGGCAAAGCATAGTTTGAGCTAATGGTATCACGCTTTGGCCTGTAACTGTGTTTTGAGAAAGGAAATGAAATGCTAGTTTCCAGCATCTCTAGGTGGTTTAATCAGGAAAGGACAGGGTATGTTGCACTAACAAATAAACCCTGACATCTGAATAGCTTAATCTAATGAGGGTTTATTTCTCTCTTGCACAATCTGATGTGGCTCAATTATCTCTGCTACATCAAGAAGCTTCACCTTTTTGAATATAAAACGTCCAAGATAACTGTGACAGAGGAAGAGATAGCTGGGAAAGTCACATAGATCTTACTGCCTTGAGCCGCAAATGATATGTCACTCCACTAAGTGACAATTAGCCAAAGGTAATCCAAAGGCCTGAACATAACTCTAAAGGAAGCTGGGAAATAACACAAAGAGTGACTATTTAAAGAATAGTGTCTCCATATATCCTAAGACTTTTCCTCCTTATTTTGTTGCTTATAGGACAGAGCCCGAGAGCAGTCCCATGGTTTCAGCACAGGATGGGTCTTCTGAAAAGCTGGGCCAACGTCTGGCCACCGAGGCCTTGGGCACAAACAGCTGGGAGAGAGACAAGGCCTGTCGGGAGCTGGGTCCTGCCAGAGCACAAAGGTGAGACGCTGTTTTCTTACTCTCTCCAGTCCAGTGGAAGAGTTCAAGTTGAAGATATAGCAGTGAAGTTTGCCTCTCTGACCACTTTCCTCCTCTCTCTTTTACAAGTTCTTCTTTCATATCCTTAAATCTGAGATCAGTGCATTTTTTCTATAGTGGACAAAATGGTAAATATTTTAGATCTATGGACTGATGGTCTCTATCACAACTACTCAACTCTGTCTTTGTGGCACAAAACCTACTATAGATATTACACGAACAAATAGGAATACAGAGTTTCAATAAAACTTTATTTATAAAAACAGGAAGCAGGCTAAATTTGGCCCATTGGTTAGAGCTTGTTGACTACTACCTTAAGTGAAGGAACTCCTCTCCATTTTAATGATTCTATGAGCCTTTGACTCCTAAATCATGCTTCAGCACAGATTTAGCTCCTGGGTTCAGGTCTTTTTGAACACCTGCTATTTAATAGGTACTGTGCTATTAACTGATGACACAACATCGTACTGATGCTTGGAAAGGTGAGAACTGACTTGCCCAATATATGGCAGCCTGTAAATAGCGAAGTGCAGTTTTTAATTCCAGTATCTTTGATCTTAAACCCTAGACTAACATCCACCACATTATCCTACGGATGCTAATGAAAAACCAGCCTCTCTGCCTCCTTCTATATTTCAATTTTGTTGCTTACACATATAAAGGTCTGACCTGTTTTTGGCCTGTGGAGAATCGGAATATATTTGCAGAACTATCTTTATAATGCAGCTTCACCAGCTGGATGAAACCTTCATCCCTGCTGCCCTATTAACCCGCCCTGCTCATGTGCTCTGAGGCTGGACCTAACCCCAGTGACAGGTGGAAAGTGAATCTGGAGTCTTGCTTCCTGATGTGAAATCAGAGGGTATCAAAGCCATTTTATTGAGAAAACTGAGGCCAGTCAGTGGCAGGACTGAGGACCCTGACCATGGCTTAAATTTTCTCCTTCCATTTTGGGGCTCTTGGTTTCCTAAGGGAGAAGTTTAAAGCCACACTGGATGTCCATCTGAGAATGAGATGAAAGCTATCTGTGTTGTCTCCAGGAAAAATGTCTGTGCTGCAAGAATACTCTGAAAACTCTGTGTATCATTTTAGAAGGTTCGTAGACCCCAGAGGCGGATGAACAGGGACTCCTGGTTAATAAGCCCAATTAATGAATTTTAAAGTCAGAGTAGCTATTACTGATGCAGCATCTTTTGGTATCCCAACTACTGGCTTTGGCTGGGCTGTGACTTCAATGAGGGAGAAGCAGTTAAGTTGGACCAGCTCTTCAGAAGTGAAGGGATGAAGTTCAATATCCCATCTGGATAGTACTCTCCAGGAAACAGGCAGAAAGCTGTTTCTGCAAGAGGCTGAGGGAGATGAAGAGAGAAAGGAGGAGGAAGGGAATTTCTGTACTTTTAAAATAGCATCTTTCAGATGGCCAAAGGGAAGTCCAAGTATTATAGAACCGTGTGTACGCATTTGGATTCTACCACTGACCAACTGAATGAACATGGGAACATTCTTTATTCTCGTTGGACTTCAGTTTTCATAACTCTAAAGGGGGAATATTTAAATCTCATTCTCAAGAGCATGGTGAAGATTAAACTAGATCAGGCATGTAAGGTCCTTGTGGCAGGTCTAGAACATAGAAAGTCCTTAAAAAAATCTTAATTGGAATTTCTTGAAACCATTCTGGACACAAAAGTCTAAAAACTGATGCCATGTTGCCAACTCAGTTATATGGCATGTGGGCCTCTTAATCACTTCTGTGGCTAACTTTCTGATGAGTTAAAAATCACAATAATGATGATAATAATATTAGTAATGATAATAAAAGTCATAATAATTATACTATAGTCGTGCATCACTTAATGACAAGGATACACTGTGATTAATTTGTACTTGAGAGATTTCATCATTGTGTGAACATCTTAGAGTATCTCACCGAAACATAGATGGCATAACTTCTACATACTCAGGCTGTATGAGGCTATCTGGTATATATACGTGTATGTTATATAGCCCACACATTCTCTTAGGGCCGTGATGAATAAAACAACACAAGATTAAATCAATCACAAGAAAAAATGAGGTAAACATGAAATTATGAGGTTGCACTGGCCTAACATAGCATAGTGTTTTACAGTACAACTTTCTTTTTAAAAATTGAAGTACATTCTAACAATGTAAGTATAGTGTAGTAAATACACAAGTCAGTGATAGTAATTTATTATCACTGTCAAATATTATATAGCATACATAATTGTATGGGCTGTACTTCTATATGCTTGGCAGCACAGTAGGTTTGTCTTCACCAGTATCGACACACACACACACATGCACACACGCACACGAGTAATGCATTGTGCTGTGATGTCACTAGTCGATAGGAGTTTTTCAGCTCCATTATCACCTAATGGGACCGCTCTCCATCATTGATTGAAAGGTCATTATGTGAGGCATGACTGTAACAAAAGACTCTTTTACTGTAAACATACTCTGCTAGGCCAGGGCACTTTTCACAAGTCAGCTCCTTATTCCTGGGAGCAACTTATGACACTGGAACCACATTTTATTTTCTACTTTTAGATGATGAAAATAAAATTCAGAAAGGTCACTGAAGTAGGAAGTAAGAAACCTGAACTTTGAATCCAGCTTTGTCAGGTTCTAGAGTCAGTACTTCTTACTACTACATTCTTAATATTGCATATTTAGCCACTGTGTATTGAATCATGGCATATTGTCTTAATCACTTGCTCATCACTAAGACATTCAACACCTGCAACTTAGGAGAGGACATGTTTATTTTAGCTCACCATTTCAGTGGGCTCATTCCATGGTTGGCAGGGTCGCAGGCAGGGGTGGCATGATGGAAGGGCCTGGCAATGGGAAGCTGCTCATGTCATGGTCACTCCTGGTTAGGAAGCAAAGAGTACAGGGAGGAGCCAGGAAGGAAAATACACCTTTCCAGGTTACAGCCCAAGTAACCCACCTCCTCCAACCATGACCCACCTTCCAACACATTTAGCCCTTAACTCACCAGTGGATGAATCCACCCACAACCACAACACACTCATGATCCAGCCACCTTCCAAAAGCTTCACTTCTGAGAGCATGAGAGTTTGGGGTGTCATTCTTTTTAAAAAAATTTTTGATGCGGGATCTCACTATGTAGTTCAGACTGGCCTTGAACTCACTATGTTTGAGGCTGGCCTCAAACTCGCAGCAATCCTCCTGCCTCAGCCTCCCAAGATCTGGGATTACAGGTGTGTGCCACCACACCCATGGGGGTCATTCTTGATTTAATCCCAACACATATATATCCGCTGCATATGTAACCAGTACATACTTCACTACTGCATATGTAACCACTGAACAGTTCAACATCACTGCCTTCTTATCATCTGCCTAATCCACCATCTGTACTTAACCACTGCATTCTTTACAAGTATGAAGTTAACTAGTACTCACGTAGCAAAGGTAATCACTGTGCTTAACTATTGTACCTATAACCACAGCATATACAAGCATTGCTTGCTTAACCTGTGCACACATAACTATGGTGTACTTCAGCATGATACTGCCCCTTCCAGCCCTTCTATGATACACACCCAGGGGAACTAGTGCAGGGGAAAGTAGTAGAGGAAATGTATATCTATCTGGGCAAGGGCATTCAGGAATTATTGAGGGAGTTGATTAATCACCTCATGTACTTCAAATCTGTCCAAATTTAACAATCTTCTCAGTTTTACTCTGTAACTTAAAGCTGATTCAAGGACAGTGGCTCTCAAATGGTGCACCCCTAGGACCATGGGTTCCACAAATTAAGCGTACTTGACTGAAACAGTGGGATATCTTTCTTCGTTTTACAAGAAATAATTTTTAAATGTTTAAAAAATTTTCTTCTTTAGTATTTCTCTTTTAAATTTTTTCCTCTCAAATTCCTGGCAGCTGTTACACTGGGAAATTTTCATATGAAACACGATGGTTTAACAAGTAACTAAATTATTTTACCCATTCATCCCTCACTTTGGTCACTTGACAGATATTTATTAGACTCTTGGTCTCTGTCAAGCACTCTTTGGAGAACAAATTTGGAAGTGGCCCACCACATTTATGTAAAGCAGCCTGTTTGCTTCCTGGATATGCACACTGTTCTTTGTGTAAGTGGGATTAAGTAGCTAAGTACTTCATTCCTATGATACTTATTTTTAACCTGCTAAAAGTGACTCTACTGGAAATATTATATATGTATAAGTGTATTATAAGTATATACATGAGATGCAGAGACGGTAACATATATTCTAATCACTTTATCATTCTTCTGATAATCCTAATGAGCCAAATCCTTATAATAGAATTAAATATGGAAGTATTTTATGATGGTCTATAAGGAGTTGGGTAATTTCTAGCTTTGGCCACACAAGTTTGAGAAAGCAGCTGCTTTCTGAGAAAGCTTTCAGGGCACAAATCTCTAGGTTTCACTCTCAGTTTAGGTAATTCCTAATTTTTGGTCACAGACAAGTCAATTCAACTTTCTAAACCTTGTTTTCTTCATCTGTAAAATGAGACAATAAAATACCATCCTCAAGACTTTTTTGTGAATATCAAAACACATAAAACTCTTTACAGATAATGCATAAATGCTAGTTTTGTTGCTATTAAAACAATGGTAATAATATTATTAATTATATATTTTCCCTCAAGGTTCCATTGGATAGGCATGTTTTTCATCCCAAACTATTTCTCTTTGCTATGGGATAGTGTTTTTAAAAAATCCCTTATAAAAGAAGATAACTTGACTTCATTTAACTACAGCCCGAGTATTTGAATTTAATTGAATGGGAAATAATTATCCCTGAAGAGTGGAGGTTTTTGAGGCTCTGTGAGGCGATGTAAGATATGTATCTCATTACATTAGACCTCGGCAAATATACTTTAAATAATCAGCTGCTACTTAACATACTTTCCACCTCCTATTAAGTTTCCAACAGGATCTACAGACAGGATGGATCTGGGAGGGAAGGGGCCGAACTGCCAATTAATTATGTAAAAAGTGATTTATTTACCAAGGTGAGCCATTTGCAAATTCAATAATACATCTATTAAGGAGTAGTTAACCTCTATAACTCTGTTTTAAATAATCAATTGGTGTTTGGGTAACGTACAGTGTCTTTCTCATTAGTTGGCATTACGCCTTTATTTGAGGCACTTAATCTGAAGTGTGACCGAGTCAGCCATGAGGTGGTAATTAGGTATTCGCTATGGGTCCCTGAACCTCCAAGGAGTTGGGCCCTTCCCCTTGCATGGCTGCAGCAGCCCTGACTGGGGGTAGGGGAACCTCAGGTCCTCTGATTCCACATCTATTGCTCCCCACAGTGCCTCCCGTGACCGAGACTTGACGCCACCGCCTTCCTCCAGGGGGAAGAAGAAAAAGAAAAAATCAACCCGGAAGAAGAGAAGGAGGTGAGCTCAAAAGGGGGGATGAAACCTTAAAGAGGGGGAAAGAGATAGAAGAGGGACAAATAATGGGTTTTGGACTCCAACAGTGACTCCCCTTTGGATCAGATCCCCTTTCTGCCCTTAACTAGCTGCATGACCTTGCACTCCACTTCTCAGTGCCTTTTTTCTTTTCTACAAAATAGTAACAACAGCTGCCACATGGGATTTTGTGAGCATTAGATGAGAAATGGATGTGGAAACAGCTGTCACAGTACCAGGCACATAGTAAATGACCAATTAATATGGAATAAAGTCGTTACCATAAATACTGAATTTTTTTTTCAGTGCTTGCTTAATACAAAGGATTATGCTAAGCACTCTGGTCTCCACAATCTCTTTTATTCCTGACCAGGATCTACCAGGCAAGCATTATACTTCCCATTTTAGAGATGAGAACAGAAAGACCCAGAGAAGGAGTTACAGAATCTGCAAGGACTTGACTCCTAGGCTCCTCAGTTGCTTCCAGTGCACCCACCTACCAGGGAAATGCCTAGAATAATGGGTGGATTTTATATTCTTTGTCAGCTAGTGACTCTTTTATACTCTATACATCGTTTTCTATATGCAATTTCTTTTCACCTTTTTGCTTGTGAGCTGCCACTCATTAGACTAAAAACATGTCCAGTTTTTCAGCCCCAGAGTTCTGGGCTCCTTTCAAGGGTCTCCAGTTGAGAATCACATCAGACCTTGGACACAGTATTTATAGAAGTCTGCAGGGGGCAGCAGAGAGCAGTGTCTGAACCATTTGGGCTTCACCTCTAGGTTTTTCTGGAACCCTGCTTCATGGACATCCCTTTAAATCAAATTCTAAAAGGACAAGGCCAAAGAGGACCCAGAGGGGACCTGGGTGAGGACCCTGATTTCCAGCCATTACAGGGTAGGGAATGGAATTGGAGCAATGGCTTGAGTTTCCTGATTTTAGGAGTTGATGGAAGTTCAAAGAAGGAAACTGATCATTAGGTTTCACTGACTTTTCATTCAATAAATGTTCACTGAGCACCTGTTTCAGGGCAGACTTTTTAATTCCTTGAGGGACAAGTTATTCCTCCGCCATTTTCTCTGATGACATATTTTGTTTGACCTGTAAAGGGTTTTGTTTTTTCTTTTTAATTAGTGGCTAAAATTTAAATACCAGGAGATTTCATATGAAATCATAGATTTCTGGAGGCTTCTATTTAAAGGGCAGGTGCTTTGGAAACTCAAGGCCTGTGTTCCCACACCAGACCATAGGCTGATTAGAGAAGCAGCCACCCCTCCAGTGGGCTGCTTTCCGGTTCCTTGCAGTCCCTACTACTCCCTATTGTCTTCCATCAAGTCTGCTTTATTTATTTATTGAAGAGGCTTTCATGGCCATTGAGTTTGCAGCATTCACTCCAACCCTGCTCTTTTGTCACTGGGGGAAACAACAGACCTAGCGACAAGCCATCCTGTGCCCCAGGTGACTCTGTGAGTTGGTGATGGAGTCAGAATTGGAGCTTGAGTCACTGAGCCATCACCGTGAGCTTAGGGCACCATGAACTTAGGGCATCTCGGGCACCCAGGCAGCCATGCTGTGACTGCTTGGTGAGACCTTGTTCGGGGGTTCAGTCTTATCAAGTTGGGGTAGAGGGGAGACACACAGAACATGTGAAGAGAATCACAGCCCACCAGGAGAGCAAAATCCTTAAGATGAGAGAGGAATTTCCACTTGAATCCCAGCTCATCCACTTGTTAGCTGTGTATCTCTAGGAAGGGCATTTCACTTCTCTGAACCTCACTTTCATTGTCTAAAAAAGAAGGGTAGCAATTTTACCTACCTAACAAATAAGGAGAGGGATTACATGAAATAATACATATGAAGTACTTGGTGATATTTAAAACAAATGCAAGCTACTGTCAAGATTGAGATTATCCTTGATGGGTGGCTCCCAAAGAGCCAAGATCATAGATAGGGTCTGGGGAAGGGATTGTAGAAACCTCCCTATGAAGTATGTCTTCCTCCCCACAGGTCCCCATCCTATAGCCCATCACCTGTCAAGAAAAAGAAGAAGAAAAGTTCCAAGAAACATAAGCGACGCAGGTATCGCCTTTCCGCCTCTGCAGACAGAGTTGTCCCAGGTTGGATAGAGGTTGGGGCATCAAAAGGTCATTTGGAAGCATCTCATGTCATTTATGTAGCATATACATTATATCTATGTTTTGTTGTTTCTTCGTATATTATAGAAAACAGGACTGTATTTGGGAGGACCAGAGGTAGCTAATGCTAACTAGAGCCTGAAGGGAGACTTGATTAGAAGAAAGCAGGAGTGTCTCAGGGACCAGTCAGGCCTAGGTGAGGGGCTGGGACCAAGGAGTGGAGAGCTAATAGAAGTCAAGCAGGGCCCCGAGTTTCCTCTGCTTCCTGGTCCCTGGGAGGGGACAAGGCTGGTCCCTGTCCCATCTCTCCACGTTGAAAGTCAAGCCACAAGCAGACCCTGGACTCCCTGTCTTGTTCCTTATTCCAAATTCCCAAGAAAAGGCCTCTTGGAGGGGTCCATGTGCATCATGGTGGGTGGGATCATGTTGGAAAACATGGCTGTTGGGATGGCTTACCCTTTTGGATGGGGAGCAGAGCATTATGAACTGGAAGATAGCGTCCACTGTACCACACAGGAATGTATGTTTGGAGGTGGGGAGAGGGAAGGATGTACACCAGAGGGCTCCAATTCATGGTTCACAGACCAAGCCAACACGTTATAATTGGAGATTCTGCAGTGCAAAAATCCAGTGTCACAGTTCCTCTGTACAGGAAGTTCTGTCTTCATGGGCCATTTCCCATAGGCAGCCATCACTTGACACCAAGTAGCTACTGTGCATTCAGAAGGAGCAGCACTCCGCATTGTTCTCCCCACTAACCTACATTTTCCAAGCCCTCTGGTCAGCTGTGGATAATAGGAAAATGTTGTTTATATTTTATTTTGCTTATTTTTATCTTCTAATTCTACTATTTGAACTTTGAATGATTTATACAATTAAACAAGCATGGAATCAAAGGTAAGAGATCATTGGGTTTTCCCTCTGCAGCTGAAGCCCAGTTCAGAGGGTGCCCAATGTGGCATTTCCCAAGCCAAGGGTTTGGCGTTCTCTTAACCTGTATTGCTAGAATGTCCCAAGCTCACATTGCTCTCACTGGTTATGTCTATTACCTGTCCAGACTTTTCTGTGGATGCTTTCTGAGTTTGTGCTTCATATAAGACATGGAAAAATTAGTGAATGAATACAAGACTTGAGCAATTAGTGAAATCTTGTTAATTTGCTGTCAGAAATCTTTCTACCATGGAGCCCATAGTAGTAGTCAATGTCATGCCTATGAGTGTAGACTGACATCTTATCGCCTTCTAAGGCTGAACAATCCATACCAGTGTGAGGGACATTTCTACATGAGGATTCTGGAAGCCAGATGGCTTCTCACCAAAGAGTTCCTTCTTATGAGAGAGATTTGCCAGAACGTTAGAAATAGGCCCTCTCTTTGCACTACAGCAGTCAGAGGTTTGGAGCCTGAGAGGGGAAGGGGTCATAAGACAGAGATGATGGGAAATTGCAGGTCCTTCCCAAGCCCTCATCTGCTGAGCACCTCCCTGCTCCTGGTCCACCTTCTCCAGTTTCACAACATACTTAGTTAATGATGGTTGATTTTTTTTTTCTTGGAAGTTGGAGCTAGGGATAGGGGAATCACGGAGGGTTTTCCTTCACTTAATTAACAAAGCTTGAGAGTTTATTAAAAATCTCATTTTTCATATCTCTTTAACAAGCACCCATTATACTATCATGAATGAGGATTCCAGGCCCCAGAAACAGAACAGTGACCCAAAACCCAGCTTCTGCCTTCTAAGTGCTCATGTGCTATTGGGGGAAATGGGTGATCATAATGGGCAGAAGACTGTTCTCTGATAAGGACAGGTCAGAAACTCACCTGGGGATTGAAGGAACAGAGAGAAGGTATTGGCTCATCTTAGAGACTCAGAAAATGCTAGGGAATGCTACAGTGAGAAAAGGAGATCAGAGGGGAGCTCCGGAGTAGGAGTAGAACCTATGCTGGTGAAGCCGTATGGCCATGGGCAACTTGCTAACACCTTTGTGAGCTTCAGTGTCTTTGTCTGGAAAGGTATCTATTAACAGTGCTCTGAGGTTTGGGGGAAGATTGAATGAGATTGTGTGTGCTGGATGCTTAACACAGAACCTGGCATGCAGTAAGTTTCATGTAGGGAAGCTGGGGCTCTCATGATGATGAGGAGGAGGAGGAGGAGCAGGCCGGGGTGGGGGTGGGGGGGCAGAAATCCACACTAAAGAAGAGAGAAGATGAGAGGGAGAAGAGGATTCTGTTATGGTCCCCTCATCCAACCTCTTCCAGGACAGGCTTGCCGAACACTTTTGGGTGAGGACTGGAGCATTGGTCATCTTTGGCCTGAACATTCAATCTGCAAATCAGTAATTTCCATGTCATCTTCATATTCTCTAAAATGTAATAGAGGAGGGGGATGGCTAAATGTTCTGGTCTCCAGGTAGCATAATCCCAAACATAATGATGCATTCATTCCAGAAGCAGAATCCCAAACTCACCCATATTTATTCTTTCCTTTCCCTTCTTTGCTCCTACTTCCTTCCTTTTTCTTTCATCCCTCTTTTTTCTCCTTTTCTTTCTTCCTCTATCTTTGCTTCTCTCCTTCCTTACCCCCGCCTTTCTCTTCAAACAGGTCATTTTCCAAGAAAAGAAGGCACAGGTAAGAATCTGGCAAACTCTTGCTACTTGTTCAGCTTTCATCTTCCCCAGCCAGGCTTTGGGCACCTTCCTGAATTAGATCTCAGTCTCCATCTTTATGTTCTTGGGCCTCAGTTTCCACCAAAATGAACATGTATCTTGGTTTTCCTGAATGTTCTAAGCCACCTTTTAACTTCCACTGGGCTTGATGATTGCCCCTGGATTCACCACGTGGGTGTCCTTCCCCAAAAAGCACCTTTAGCTCTGCCTGAGTCTGTTTACCACTGGTAGAAACTTTGAGATGGGGCATATGCAGAACATCTGTTCCATTATTCCACCTAAACTTTCCACGAGCTGGCCAGAGACACAGAGACCAAATCCTGGTGTATCAGAAACACTGAGTGACCATAAATAAAGTTTTCACCTATTGGAGACTCACTGCAATGCAGACCTTGCACTGAGCCCTGTCCTCAAGTGCATGTATTTAATCCTCATTAATTCCCATCACAACTTTGTGTAGAAGACATGTTGACAGTCCCTGTTTTACAGATGGAGAAACTGAGACTAAGAAGGGAGATGTAATAGGAATGTCCATAGAGCTAGATGACATCAGCACCAAAATGCAAACTCTAATCTATCAGACGGGATCAGGACAGGTGTCGGTGGCTTCTTAAATAACAGTATCCACATGTACAGCACTTTGCTGAATTCCAAGCCCCGTCATTTATTCATTTAATGCATGGACAGTGATTTCCAATGTCATCCGTCCACTTGGCTCCACAGCCTGAACAATGATCCTATTTCAAGGTTGAGTAAAATGGGTCTTGGAGAAGACAAGTGACTTGTCTGACACCACAGAGCAAATAAGCAGCAGAGCTGGGACTTGACTGTGATCTTTGGGCAAAGTCCTGGACCGTTCTGTGGCTGAGGTGTGGCCAGCTTAAAGGCCCAATGTAGCCAGGTGAAAATGACTCCCTTCCAAGGACCTTCGCAGTGATGCATTCTTAGTGACCCTCTGAAGCCAGTTTGGCTTGAAGTAACAAACTAGTGTTCACCTTCTTGGACCTCATTTGATTACCTGAGACCCTGAGTCCCCACCAGCTGTTCTATCCACAGCCCAGCTCTCTGGCTCAGAAGTTTTTTAAAAACCTGAATATTTGAATACGCAGGCACAGAGTATTTCAGAATCTGCCAAGTTCCATGAGTATCACATTTCTCTTCTCTTGTAAATTAAACTAAACAGCAGTCAAAAGTATGGACTTTGGGGACCCATGATCTGGGGCCTCTTTCCAGCTCACTTCTGTGACCTGGACAAATGTCTTAGCCATTCAAGACTCAGTGTCCACATCTGTAAAATGGACCCTTATGAAATGACATCTCCTCCCTTACGCTGTGGGGATAATAGAATGAAAATTACTGGTCTAAAGTATTTAGCAGCGTGCCCAGCCTATCCTACAGCCTCCAACAATGACAGATATTGCTACTCTTATCTTCATTGCCACTGTCATTTTTAACTTATCAAGGCAGAGCTTAGCATCCTCAGCTCTTCCTTCTCAGCATGCATGTGTGAGTCAGTATCCTTCTCGGGGCTTACGGCATGAGGAAGTTGATATCACCTCTCTAGTCCTGGGCAGTGGTCAATGTCCTTCCCCAAACTGCCTGGATCTAGTGGGCTATTACATGTTCAGCATTTTAACTACTTGTTTATTTTTATCTTTAATTGCATTTTAGTGTGTTTTTCACATCTTTTCGATTAATTGGACATTTCTTATTTAGCTCCTCTAGCCCAAAAAGCAAAAGAAGGGAAGAGAAGAGGCACAAGAAACAGTAAGTAGGCATCACCGGATTGGGAATCGGAGACCTGGCTTCTAGCAGCCAGAGGGGTAGCTGCCAAACAAACAAGGAAAGGGAGGAGGGACTAAGGAAGGGAAAAAAAGAGACAGAGGAGGAGCTGTGTGTGCACTTGAAGTTGTGGGTGTGGTGTGCATGAGTGCACTGGATTGTGTATCTGATACAACGTGGATGTGTGTGCATGTGCATTTATAAGTGCATGCAACTGTACAGTGTGCATGTGTTCCCACAGTGTGTGCACCTTGTGTGTGAACCATGTACATATTTATATGTGGTACATCTATCTGCACTGTGCACATTGTTTGTAAATGTCTGCCTGTACATTTTTTTGTCATGCAAACATTTGTGTATATTATGTGCACAAATGCATACAATGTGGACATATATTGTGTGTATGTGGTAACTACTTGTGTTTACATGAATGCATTTATGTGTCTGTGCCTTATTTCAACATGTATGTGAGTGGTATGCATAAAGGTGCACCATGACCAGTGTGTATGAATTCTATGCACTCTGTGTGTGCAGTGTTTTTATGTTTATATATCTGTGTGCATAACACATACAGGGCATGTGTGGTGGTTTCTACATGTGTGTGCTGTGTGTGCATGGATCATGGGGCTCTGATCATGTGTGTTCATGTGCACGAGCAAGTATGTGCATCCATGCCGTGGCTCCTGGGTTTACAGGAAGGAGCTATCAGTAAAGCTCCTGCCCCGGTCTCGAGGCCCCAGCTGTTTCAGGGTTTATAGCTGGTAGTAGAAATTCAAATCAGCCACTGCTGCCTGTGGAGTTCAGTTCCCAACCAAATTAAAAGTAAATTTGGTTACAACCCACCTATTTTATACCCTGCAAATGTTAGTGCATGTTTTCCAATCAACTAATATTTTATCTCCTGCCAAGAAGCTTCTAAAGAGACGATCAAAGACAATAGGATGAAAGGTAGTCGGTTGCTGGGGAGGGGAAAGAGGAGGCAGGAGCACAGAGGGAGCTCGCCCAGCTTGGCTGCCCCAAAGGGTTGCTTCACTCAAGGTCAGTGTGAAGGAGGGCATTTCAGCTGCTGCCCCGAAGTCCTGGGAAGGGCTCTCTAGAGCTTCTAGTTAGCTTGGGGCAGAACTTCCCAAATCAGGCTTGTTTAATACAAGTCAGAATTATTAATCACATATATGGAGATATCGAGTGTGTTTTCATATTAGGCACAGATAGAGCACGTGTGCTCAGAGATCCCAGCATTACATGTGCAGTGAGGCTACAGGAGAGGGGGTCACAAGAGCACCAGGAAGGACATGGTGGCAAGGGAGCCTCTCTGGTGCCGAGGGCTGGATGAGTCTCAGAAATTGTGAACAGAGCCTCAGAAATCTTATGTAAGCTAGAGGGAGAGAGAGAGAGAGAGAGAGAGAGAGATCAAGGAAAGCAAGACAGCAAGCCATCCTTATGGTAAATGATGGTTTATTCTCACCAAGCCCATGGTCACAGCTGCTTCTAAGCACTGAAGTGACTCAGCTCCCTTTTATTTAACAGCCCTCACTGTGGCTTAATATACGGCAGCCCTGTGCTAGGCCCAGGGACAGAGGTGAGAGACATTCTCCTGGGCCAGAGGAGCTCACAGTGGACAGATGTGGGACAGTGGTGGCAGCAGCAGATGGAACTCCAGGCCATAGGGGCTTCCTGCAGGAGGGGGTTTCCAGGCAAGGGTGGGAAGTAACTTCTAGGTTAAGCAGGTGGTTTGCACTCTCTAGGTCCCCATCTCTTCATTTGTAAAATGGGAATAATAAGAAGAGCTACACCATAAGTCATTGTAGGGCATAAATGTGTCTATTGAAACAAAATGCTTAGAGCACAGTACCTGGCATGAAGCATGTGTCAGGTATGGCGGCCTGTCATTGTCATCATCTCCAACATCAGGGCATCATGAACTGGGATACGTGCTAGCCATGATACGGGTAGGGAGTTAGACGTTTAAAGTTGTTGGAATCTGCCCAGCCAGAGCAAAAATATCAAAACCTGTGGCCAGAGAGCAGGACAGGCGTTAGCACCTGAAGATGCTTTGGTTTCAAAATCAGAGTTTGAACTCGATGTAAAGACAATGGGAATGTTTTACACACGGAAGAGACAGGACCTGATGATTACATTAGAGGAATCTCTGTATCCTTTCTTGAGACAACCAGACTGCCTCTCAATAGAATCATCTCTAACTACTACTGGCTTCCCAAGCCATTGACATGCTTTTTGGATCCTTAGCCACCACTACCACTGCTAGCACTGCTTCCGGATTATTATTATCGCTTACAAGTAGCTGAGGTAACCTGTAGTAATCCCATTATAGTAGTGATGGTAGTAATCGCTGATGATTATGTGTGGAGCCCATTCAGAAAGGCTTTCTACTCCATGCTAAGGATCTGGACTTTATTTCCAGGTCTGAGGTTACAAATTGGCAGCCCAAAGGCCTAATTTACTCTGCAAATTGTGTTTTGCTTTCCCCAAAATGTATCTTTCTCTTTTCACAAAAAAAAAAAAAAAATGAGTTTCCATTTAAAATAGGAATATTTTACATTAAAAATATCTATGTTTTCACATTTGCTTGAAAAATTCAAACATCCAGCACTCCACTCTTCTGGAGGCAAAGCGGCCCCTTCTCTTTCAGCCCAGGCCTTGGGTTGGTAATATTTTTAGTGCCTGGCTGAGTTCCACATTTAGGGTACCTGATGGGTCCCTGAAGCCATGCAGAATGGAGACTACTATCTTAGCCGAGAGACAGGGAACATGGGGTGGGGAGTGGCTTTCTGCCCAGCATATGACCTGCACCAGGTCTGCTTGCAGTTTGGGGGCAGGGCAGGCCCTGAGTCATCCACATTCCCTCCAAAGGACTCTTTTCTGTTCTGCCGTGTTCAGTACCTCTGGGTGGAGGCCCCCGAATACCCAGGAAGCTGGGGTGATGCAAAGCAGGGCTCACAGACCTATGGGAGGGACTGTGACTCCTTGAGTACCACATGGATATGTGCCATAGATCAATCTCTCTCTCTCTCTCTCCCCCGTCCCACCCCGAATCCCCAAGATCCCGCAGCCGGCCCCGAAAGTCTCACCGCCACCGCCATCACCGCTGTCCCTCTCGGTCCCAGAGCTCAGAGTCTCGCTCCTCCAGCTATGAGAGCAGGTAACCCCTTGCCCAGTGAAGCCGGGTCATCCCACTTGTGCCCTGAGACCAGGCTAAGGTGACAGGACTGTCATCGCCAGCTTTGCTCAGTGCTACCCCTGCCCTACTCTCAGAAGGGGCGGCAGTACAGATTGGGTGGAGGGGGGTTACCTCACTGACTGGATGGACAGTGGCACTAGGGAAGCCATACACATGCTTTCTAAGTGCCTGTGATGCCACACTTTGTATATGGACTCACAGGGTCCTCTCTACACCCGCACTGAAGAAAGTACTACTGTTATTCCCTCTGTAAAGAGGAGGAAACTGAGATACATCACTGACACAGAGTTCCGGCTGAGAAAACTGCCTCTTAGTGGACAAGGAGACTTACAGGGTACAAGATGAGAGACTTGTTCATCAAGTAGCACTAAGTGAGAGACCAAGTGTTGACAAAGAAGGGTTTCTCACTAAGGGATGCTCTGACCCACCGATGAAAGGCCTCACAGAACAAAGTACCAAATTATAAGGCCCTTCCAAGTCACCTTTCTCCTAACTCAGACTCTCTATGCTGATACAAGGACTGTCCCAGCCTGAGAAGGGCAGAGGGGTTCTCGGGCGGATAAGAAAAGGGAGGAGCAAGAGAAGAAAAAGGAGAGGCACAAGAATAAGAATAAGAAGGAAATAGGATGGTGTTTGGGATTGCTGTGGTCCGGCAGGGACCCCAAGTCCACATCCTGATGTCTGGAGCTGCTTTTCTCCTTCTCAAGAGCTTCTCACACTTTGACCACATGTTCACAGCACCTGGCAAGACTTTAAAGTCTTGGTATCTGGGTCCCACCTTACGCCAATGAAATCAGGATGGCCAAAGGAATAGAAAGGAATGGGAGCATGACAGGGAGAAGGTGGAAGGAGAAAGAGGAAGAGGAAGAAAAGAAGGAAGAGCAGGAGGCAGGAAGAAAGAAAAAGAAAAAAAGGAGTAGGAAATGAAGACAAGGAGTAAGAGGAGGGGGGAAGAGTAAGAAGAAAAAGAATAGGATAGACAGGAGGAGGAGAAAAGAAAGAAAAGGAACAGGAGAAGGAGGAGGGAAGAAGAAAAGGAGGAGGAGCTGAGAGAAGAGAGACATTTCCTCAAGGCCTGCTCTGTGCCAGGCATTGTGCTACACTTCCAAATACTTTTTCTTTCTTAATCATCCAAGTAACACCATGAACTAGACCAGTGCTTATCCACTTGGGCTGCACTTTTCAATCACCTCAGGAAAGATGGCAATGCCTGGGTCCCACCTTCTAGCCACTCTCCTGTAATTCAGACACAGTGGTGTCGAGGCAGTGATGTCTTTAAATCTCCCCAGGCATTGTAAGCACCTAGTGCCATGTGGGAATCAGTGGAGACAGTAACCCCTGACATCCACTGTTAGGAGCTGACCTCAGTGTTCCTGCTGAGCGTTGTCGGCACATCAGATGATGCTATGCTGTGACCCTGATTGTGCAAGAGAAAAGAGGACTCCTTTGTGGTCAGATCTGTGCCCAGATGAAACTAGAACTTTGTCCCAACCCAACAGTGTTCAAATGCCTGTCTATCCAGCTAGTTTGAGTGGCAATTATGTCATTGGCCTTGGTCCAGTCCTCTCTTTCTAGATATGATGGATGAGGTGCCCAGCCATTGAACTACTCTGCTTTGTCCAAACATCTAATCCACAATAGAGCCCTAGTCCCTTCATGGCTCTCCCAAACCACCTAGTATGAGCCAAAGGCTATGGCAGGCTCATCCTAACACCCTTTTACAGGGACACCCTACACTCCCCCTGTGCTATGCAGTCCCCTTCATGGCGAGGTTTGTTTAGACATGGGCTCCTAGTGGTCTTTCTCTCAAGGGCTTTGGCCCATTGAGCCAAACCACATCACTGACAAGTTACAGCTGAGAAAACTGCCTCTTGGTAGGCAGAGACTCACTCGAGTGAGGTCTCACGGCGAAGATGCTGGGACAAGTACACAGTTCTGACTGACTCATCCTGATTGCTTCATCTCTGCCCCAAGCCACATTGCTCTTCCTGGCTAAGCCTTCCTGGCCTAGGCCAGAGGATTATGCAGGGACCCAGCACCTTTCCTGCTAGAGAAATAGTTAACATCGCAGCTCTAGGCATCCTCCTGCTGTCCTGCCTCCTGGTAGTGCTGCCACCCTAGGTCCTGAGTGTATGTTGGGCTGAAGGGCTCTCCAGAAGGCCTGAGAGTAAACTGAAAGCTAGCATGTGGGACATATACCCAGTAGAAAAGTGATCTGGAAGAGCCCAGAGCAGAGGAGGGCAGTCCAGAGCAAGAACCAGAGAAACCAGCTCATTTCCTATGGGTGCAGAAAATGTGCTGGCCCTGCTATTTTTAAGCTGTAGAACCTCAGGCAGGATCCTAAATATCTCTGAGCTCTCTGCTCCCTCATCTGCAAAATGGGAAAGTAGAACCTGATCTGCCTATGTCTTCATGTTGTAGAGGGGATTGTGAAGGTACCTAAGAGGCTTCTAGGTGCTGACCAAATCCATATGATGTTATTTCTATTTCCTACTGTGTCTCAGAGAGTTGGTGGGACATGCATCAAATGTGCCCATTCTAAGGGCCAAGCAGGCATCTGGTTTCGGTGCAGACAAGGCAGCCAGATCTAAACATAACAAGCTTGCAGAAGCTATTTCTATCTTTTTGTCCAGTCACTTTCCCCCCAGTATTTTGGGTAACATTCAATAGGATGCCTCCATTTCACAGAAGGCAAATTTATATACACAAAGGCACACGGTTACATTTATAGATGAATTCATGGAAACGTGGACAGACATGCCCAAACATACAAATGGCCACATGGCAGAAAATCACACGGGGACATGAAGGAATCAGAAAAGGACCTTTCCACTACTCACAGATGAACTTCATTCCCCAAATTTGTGTCAGAATAAGCAGTTATCAAACAATCAAATGCGATAATGAATGAATAAATGAATGAGGATTGGATGGATGGAGGGATGGATGAGTAAGCAGATGGATGGATGAAGAGATGAATGAATGAGTATGAGGATGGGTGAGTGCATGGATCAGTGAATGGGTGGGTGGATGAATAGATGAATGGGTGGATGGATGAATGAGTGGACAGAAGGATGGATGGATGGATGGGTCGGTGAGTGGGTAGATGGATGCATGAATAGATGAATGGACAGATATACACCATCCAATTTTCATACACACACATTCAGACATATCCAGGAACTACATCCTACAAATATATAGAAGCCCACCCAAACACACGATCATCTCCAGATGATATGTTGGTCCCTCAATCCTCTCTCTGTCCTGCTTACCTTCAAAAGACCCTCAGGTCTCTCTCCCCTGCCTCCAGGCACCGAGGCCGGTCCCCTGAGGAAGGGCGGAAGTCCCACCAAAGGCACTCCCGCCGCTGCTGCTCCAAGACCCTTAGCAAGGCCAGCCCGGAGGCCCGGTCCAGCCACCCACCCGGCCAGCCTCTCCAGATGCTCAGCTTCCTGTCGGCCAGGGGTGTAGTAAGTATTCTGTACAGCCTCCTCTGCCAGCCTTGCCACAACACTTGGGGGTGGTGGAGGTACAAGTTCAGGGCAGTGTATGACACATTTTAATTCAGTTTTGGACCAAATATCCCACTGGCTCCAGACCTCATTACTGATTAACCAAATGGTCATTCAGCAGCCTTTGGCAGCACTTGGCTTGGGGATTTGGGGGGCAGAGGAAGAAAAACTAAAATACTCAGGACCTTTTATCAGGGGGAGGTTTGATAATAAATGCTGGACTCCAGAGTGACACCTGCAAGAATACACGTGTGAGATATCATAGGCGAGTTGTTTGCCAAGGGAGGGAAACAAGGGTCTTTGACATGACAGAGGCTTTAGTTTTTACTCAAATTCTGCATCTTTTATGCCAGCCGGCTGGCAGCATTTGTTGGCAGCTGGAATTTGATTCCAACTATAAATGCTACTTTGAATTTATATGAGAATTTTCCTCTAAGGAGCTCATAATACTTGACCTGTGTCTCCTCATGTGTCTGCACAAGGTCTTGGGGACTTGAGGGAACAGCTGCTGTCCATCATCCCTTTCCACATATGAAACAAATACCAAGCTCAGAAAGGTTAAGATTTGGGGTAAAGTTACAGAGCAAGGCAAGAGCAAACCCAGTTTCACAACCTGGCCCTGGATTGTGCCTGCCACATTCCCCTGGGAGGAGCTGGAATTTGATTTCAGACAGTTTGTCACTGTGACCAAGAGTTGTAGAGATGGTTCTGAACTTAAGTCCTAGCTGTGTGCCTTTGTGAAAGTGACTTAGTGTCATTTTTCTCATTGATAAACTAAGTAATACCACTTCAATATGGAATTGTTGGGAATATCCAACAAGATAAAATAGGTGAAGGCCTTTTATAGACTTACAGCCAATACTTGCAGCCAACAACTGTAAAAAGACCTGTTTGTCCAGCTACATGAGAACTTGAAAATTTTAGGGAGCTGCTCCTTTAGAAAGGATGAGGTAGAAGCAAGGAAATGTTTAGGGTTGCTTGTGGGAAAGTCAAGAAATCTGAGGCCATGTGATAAAACCACAGAGAGCCCTGCTTGACATAATAGTTATCTACAGTACATTCTGGGAAATTCTTCTCCAGTCAAGGCACCTTGTATCACCAAGGTCCCATTTGGCTCCACATCCTCTGCCTACCTGGAAGCCTGGACAACTCTCCCCAGATGCCTTCTTTGTAAGAAGGCCCATGGTTACTGAGTACCTACAGGAGGCAGGTACCCACCTGCTGTCTCTCCTCCCTAAATGTCCTAAAGTGTGGTTTCTCAGCCAGGTGTGGTGGTGCACGCTTGTAATCTCAGCACCCTGGGAGGCTGGGGCAAGAGGATCAAAACTTCAAGCACAGCCTGAGCAACTTAGCAAGACCTTGAAATGAATAAATAAAACAAAGGCTGGGGATGTAGATCAGTCCAAAGGCCCTGAATTCAATTGCCAGTAACAAAAAGGAAGGGACATCTCTGTAGCAGAAAATCCAGAGGCCTGGGTTCAAATTTTGACTTGGCTAAATTGAACATTTTACCCCTCCTGGCCCTGGCTTCCTCAACTAGAAAATGGGCATGGTTATCCCACTTGCCTCCCAAGGGCAAAAGTTAAAATAAATTTGAAATACGGGCAATAAGAGGTAGAAGAATGCTTTTGAATTAAGTAGGCTGTGCAGCCTCCCTGGTCTTAGTAATTGTGGCAGCTGACCTGGAAGCCCCAACTGACCCTAGTACTGAGCACCACTGGAAACAATTTACACTTTAGCTCAGGGATATTTTTCTAACAAGGCCAAGTCTGTCAAGATGTTCCAGAAAGCTGGAGCTGCGCCCCACACACACACACACACACACACACACACCAGCCATTCATGTTACTAGGTTGTCTCATGGCAGTTTGCTGTCCTAAAACACACCTTTGGATGGCTTCAGAAGATGCCTTGATGCCCCCCATGAGCCCTGCACTTATCAGAAGAGCTGAAATCCAAGGGTCCTCTGTACCTACACAGATGTGGTCCATGCTCAGTCCTGTGTCATCTCTTCTCATACAAATGCAGGGATGAAAGAAGGTTCCAGGTTGAACCAAAGATTGTTCAAGAGTTCTGGCCCCAAGATTTTTTTCTCTGTAGAGATAAGATCAGAGACGTTAGGAGTTCACCTCGCCCATTGCCCTGATGATCAGGAATGAAAATGAGACTTCAGAAAAGAAAGGACTTACATGGGCTATGGTTAGGTGGATCTGTTAAAAGCAATGGATTATGATTATATGGTCAAATCCTGGCTCTAGGGTATGTATAGTTCCTTAAATCTTTCTGAGCCTCCCTTTCCTTATCTGTAAAATAATAATAATAACAATAGAAAAACTATTCTCTTACCCAAAAGACAATTTTAAACCCAGTGCTTGGCCCAAGGGCAAAACTCAGTGAATATTAGTAGCTTGATGATAACAACATTCAAGATCCCAGCTCTATACTTAGAAGCTGTGGAATTTTGTGCAAGTTATATAAACTCTGTGTTTTCCTCAAAATCAGATAGACAGAACAGAGACCTACCTCATAAGATTGTTGTGACTTAATGTAAATAAAAACTATGGAATGTGATAGGTGAGTAGTAAGTGCTAGCAAATATTTGCTGCTAGTGACAGCAGCAGGACAGTAGTGACAATGGAGGTAGCAGTGGTAACGACACAGATGGTAGAGACCAGATTCTTCCTGTTCTGAATGGCAGCTGCAGCCCAAATGACTACAATTATCCCCTCAAAACTGCCTGGCTCCTAGAAGAATCACATATTCCCTCTATCTGGTCCTCTGAGTAGCCTCCATGCTCTGGCCTTTCTCATCTTTGTTACAAAGGCAGACATAAGGAAGGCTCCAGCTTGGACCAAAAGTATTCCAAAAGTCTGGCCCGAGGTTCTTCTCTATCTAGAGATAACCAGAGTCTGTTTCATTGAGTCACCTGTCAGGCATTCATTCAAAACTATCAGCATCTACTGAGCATCTGTCAAGGGTCAGGGTCTGCCTTGGCTTTTGGGCTCCCAGGAGTGAAAAAGAAATAGCCCGTGCCTTCCAATGGGAGGAGACAGGCAGTGCACAGCAATCAATGCTTGGGTAGAGTAGAAGGTTAGCAGGCAGAGGAAGGGATTAGGACTCAGGTAAGCAGCGGAGATAACAATAGCCTGAAAAACTGAGGAGGAGCAGGATTTAGCCAATGAAAAAGAGAAATGAAGATTGGAGATGAGGTATGAGATACAACTGCAGGGCTCTGGAGATGAATAGGAACCTGAGCATGAAGGGTCTTCTACACCATGGCTCCTGCCACACTCAGTTGCTGGCATTTAACATGCACAACTCTTTAAATATCAAGGACAGGAACATTACATCAGCGGAGCTGATTTGCATATATGACTATGCAAATGCAAGGCTTGAATCTTACTGAAATTCTGTCTGGTGAGCTAAAGGTAACTTGAGGCTCTGTTGTTTGGACAGAGCCTGGAATCAAACTGAAGCTCCTAAGCAGATGGGGTAGGGTCCCTTAACAACCTCACTTACGGGCCTTATTTTCCCTCAAGCATCTCTGTTCAAGGCACCAGGGGGGTGAAATATGCAGTCTTCCTTAAGTCCTGGAGCTCACAGTCTAACAACCAACAGAATGCTGCAATTTGGGGCTATAGAGTTGTCCTTAAGGTTGAGATCAAATCTGTGTGCACCCATACCAACTATGCCTGTTAAAGTACTCAAATACTCGCAAAGCAGTTGACAAACAGTCCCTGTCACTAACTCACCCCACCCCCAGTCAACTCATCCATCCCTTTCCTTCCCTGACACTTTCTGGACCTCCTCACAATCCAGCCACTACATTGTGACACTTAATCCCCTTCAACATCAAGACCAACATCTGTTCTAATGGTGCCATGAGGCCTACACCCAAGCAAGTGTCGATAATTTTTAATGTCACCTCTGGCAGTGATGGAAGTAACCACAATGTACAGGGGAAGGGTCAGAAAATGCTGTCTTGATGTCTGAGGTGATTTTTTTAAATAAGAGAACATTTACCTGGGCTTTGGAAGCTGGGTAGGAGTTCATTAGTTTGAGATGGCTGATGGCAAGAAGGGGGGAGGAATACCACTATGTGCCAGGCATTGTCACCCCTTTACACAGTTTTGCCCTCATTTGATATGCATAACAGTTCTCTGAGATGCAACTATTATCACCGTTTTGCAGATGGGAAAGCTCTGAGAGGCAAAGTGATCTAGGAAGATAATCCATCTGGGAGGCAAGGAGGCTGGTATGGAACAGAGCTTGTGCCTGGGAGCCTTACTCTGACAGCCAGCATGCAGGGTGGGTGGGAGGAAGGGAAGGCTGGTAGCCCAGATGTGGCCAAGCCCTTTTTCGTGTGGGATTCTATCTGAAGTCCCCCACTGCTGGAGAAGGGTCCCGATCAGAGTAAAGCTGGACCTAGGAGAATGGCAGGACTCTTTCATTTTTCCCTCACGCTTCTAGCTTGAGCCAGTAGTGGTCTCCTACCTCTTGTCACCAAACACCTCCACAGATGACAAGACAAAGAAAAAAACAGAGAACATCAGGTCCACCAAAGAGGCTCTCCTGATGGCTGTGAGCCGGAGAAGGCAAAACAGCATGAATGATAAAGACCCAGGAGTAGATCTGGGCTTGCTGGAGTCCTTTATCTTGCCTCCCTGTGAGGCCAGGGGTGACAGCAACAACTAGTGCTTACTGAGCAACTATTATGTACCAGCTGCCTGACTGAATTCTTTACCTGAATCCTTGTCATTTATTTATTTATTTATTTATTTATTTATTTCGGTACCAGGGATCGAACTCAGGTCCTTGCGCTTGCGAGGCAGGCAGCAGAACCACTGAGCTAAATCCCCAGCCCTTGTCATTTATTTTTTATATGACCCTGTAGGAGAATTTCCACTGATACCTCCCCTCCTTTTCTAGACTACTGCCTAGAAAAGTCAAGTGAAACAAAGCTAAAATTCAAACCCAGAAAGTCTGGCCCCAGAATGCATGTATGTAATTACAACCTCCCTGTGTTATCTCGCTTTTCCAAGTCTCAGCATCCTCATCTGTATCTTAGGCTAATCTTAGTATCTACTAAGATTACACCATTGTTATGAGGATGGAGTGAGTGAGACAGAGTATCCACTTTTTAAAATACACATTAAGCACCTACTATGTGCTAGACATTATTCCAGTCACTGGCAAACAGCAGTGCTTCCCTACCTGCATCCTCTGTTCTGTGTGAAAAACCTCCTAAGTTTTGGGATGTAGCACTCCATATACAATAGATGCTAATGTTGTTATTTGTCATTATAGTAACTTTTAAAAACTTACTCCAAATAAGCCCAGAAGCAATCTCTGGCCTCGAGTAGCTTAATCCTATCCAAAATCACTGGTGGACTTCACAGTAGCCCTGGAAGAAAGATAAGATGGGAGTATGTTCCCTCTTCTGCAGAGAGGGAAAATGAGGCTGAAGGAGAGTTTGCATATGGTCCTGGTCTTCAGAACCCTCCCCCATGCTCTAGGACACCCCTGGGAGCCTCAAGAGCCAAGCCATTCACTGCTGTTGAGAGGACCCAATGGGCAGAAAAAGAATGGGGTGACACTGGGAATTGGGGGGACCTCTTATTTTTATTGCTTGTTTTTTGTTTGTTTGTTTGTTTGTTTTTAGAGAAGTGACATAGTAGTGTCAACTTTTACTTGTGCTAAGGACAAAAGGAGTACAGGATTTTCCATCTCCCAAGGAGCATTTCACCACTAGAAGATGTAGGAAGGACATGACCTTAGGCCAAAAGATGTCTAAATCAAATGCATTTTGCTGGATGAAAAACTCATTACATTGAACTTATCTTTGCCTTTTCAATCTGGGCTGGGATTTTTTTTTTTCTAACTGGGTCTATGTAGAGATTTTTCAAATGCTGGTGAGCAAGGGCCCTGCAGAAAAGCTCCCCGAGAAAGGGGGAGCCAGAAGCCACTATTCCTTTCAAGCTCCTGGTGAACCGAAGGAGCAAGGAGGCTAAACCACCTCCTCCTACCCAAGGTCAGCTGCACTGCTCACCCTGGTGATGACCTTAGTCTTAGGGGACTTTGTCATCTGCCCATAATCTCAGCAGATCTCTCTTTCTCCATTTCCTCCCCCTCGATGAACTCCCAGCAGGTCAATGAATCCATTCTTTTGCTGTCTTCCTAATTAGTGTGCGAAGGAAGATGAACAACAGCAAGGAAAATAAACTTAATGTCTTTGTGAAACAAAAGGATTTTTTAAAAAAGGAATAACCAGAACCCTCTAGCTAAAAGCTCTGCCATGCAGCTCTATACTCACATGAGAATTTCCTGTCCCCCATATGGTGAAGAGGGAGTAAAAAATTTATAGCCATCTCTCTCCATGGGGCCATTTGAAGCTCCGTAAATGGACTTGTTCAGTTTAATTGGAATTCTCTTCTTGATTGTATTTTTGTAACCTATTAGGCCAAGCTGCCTCTTGATCTCGGAATTCATCTGAAATTAAATTTTGAAGTGTAAGTGAGAGGTTGCCTTTTTTCCGTTCTTGATTAAATAATGATTTGAAACAAAAACAATAAATAACAGTGCCAGCTCCCCTGGAGGGCAGAGAGAGATTTCCAGTGAAACACGGGGAATCTGGGGTTTGTGATGGGGGGATTTAATTACTTATTTAAAAAAATCCAAGTGTTAACATGGAGTATATTAAGTGACAAGGAAAGCTTAGGGGTTAAGAAAGAGAAGAAAGGAAGAAGGAAAGGAGGGAGGGAGGGAGGGAGGGAGGAAAAAATATTGGAACTTCATATTGAGGGATTAAAAGAATAAAAGGAAGATACAAGTTCATGAAAAGCAGATTTTCCTTTAAAAGTATATATATATATATATATATATATATATATATATATATATCTCATGTACTTATGAAATTGGCATCTCTGGTCCAGAATGGAAGGGTTTGTAATAGCTGGAATCCTGATATGTTTTAATGGCTCTGATCTCCTTGTTCTTTCCTTTCATTGACAAGTGTCCCAAAGGGTTGAAATGGGGAAATGGATCAGTCCACTCATAGCTCTAGAAAGGAGAAATAACGCACACAAGATGTACCGTGTTTATGTTGCTTAGAGGAAGATCAGGATAGCAGCAGACATTTAGAACAGGGGGCCTTAAATTCAGATGTCTCAGGTGTCAGATAGCTAATAGATACTGAGTGACCCCACACAGCCTAGGGCCAGGACAGCACATGCCTTGTCTAAAATGAACAGCTGTGACTGTTCTCAAGCCCATTATTGCCAGGAAATGTGGGCCCAGATCCTATTTTTTCAACAAAAACTGGAAATGGGGTTATTATGTAAGATCTCTCCATTTCACATATTTTGGTCGTTAACTCAAACTTATTTACAAACATGGAAAGTGGGCAATAGAAAACCTATTTGAAACAAAGCACCAGTTGTCTTGCCAGCTTTCGTTGATTTGGGGTACTGAAGCACACATGTCTCATACATATGTCTCCTCACTCTACCCAATTCAGGACACACAGCTGGCTTCTGGTTGCTAGATGATACTTTCTAGCCACCAAAGCTCTCTGTGCCTGCCTATGGGGCAGTGTGGGTACACTGGAGAACTGATATCCCCAGGATGCATCCTTTAGCTCAGAAGTGTTGGAGAACTGGTCTATAAATCACCAGTTCCCTCCTTCCTTGGCTAGTGTTAACCCTGAGGTACACATTCTTTACATTGGTTCCCAGTGTGGCCCCCATGGAATTCAGCTACTGCTGTCCCCTGTGTGGACTAATAATGTATCTTTGATTTGTTCTGTCATCTCAATTCCCCCACGCCCCAACAGAGGTTCCTTCTCTCAAATAAACTATCAGCACTATCAAATAAACTATCGATTTCTTGGAATCCAGATTAGGCAAGAGTTATTTTACTTGGTAATGAAGCCCATCTTAAAGGGACTGAATTTCTGTGTCAGGCCCCAAAGGTATGCTTCTGGGAAGGCAGAACAAGAAGGATAAGGGTTGAGATGGAGGAAAGGGTGAGATTGGACCGAAGAACAGAGCCCTGGTATGAGTGTTCCAGGTCTTAAATGGAGAGCCTGGGTTCCACAAAGTCATTAATACTGAAGGATGATGAATCTGGCATGACACCTTCTGGTGGGCATCTTGTGAATCATTTCCCAGCCAGTTGTACAAAGACAGAGAAGAGTTACATGCATAGAACGTCCCAACAGTTGCAGAAGGGCTCTTCAAAGATGAATTTTGAGAGGCCTATTATCCAAATGGTGTGACAGAGAGAAGCAAAGGGGAACTGCCCTATCATGTCAGTGTTGAGTGGTGATTGCATCTTATGGACCAGAAGGACTATCTGGCTATGAAGGAGATGCCCACAGACAGGAATACATGTGGGAGCCTCCATCGTCCACCCATCGGTACATTCATGACTCAAAAGCCTCCTTTGCATTTTCATGGCATCACCCCACCCCACCCTCAGTGCACCCTCATTCTGCCTCTGGTTCCCCTCAACTGTGTCTTTCTTTCCTCTTCTTCATGTGGGTGGATGGAGAGCTCTGAAGAAGGTAGAGTCAAGGTTTAGAAGACCATTAAACTATCTAGACATCTCTAATGATGAACTTATTAAAATGTTCCTACCACATGGAATTACAAACGGAGGCATCAAGACTTGTAAAAATAAAGCCAGGTAGAGTTCAGCTAAAGAAATAAGGAAGGCATGACTTCAGGTGGCTGCTTGCTGCCTGGCAAATTATCCTCTAAGCCAGCCAAACAGAGTGTGATTCGCATGCTTAGTGCCCACGTGGGATCCCAGATAGGATCCCAGATGTGCCCTGCACAAGTCCGGTGAGAGAGCATGTGGAAGGTTAAACCACCCAGCCTCTATTCACCAAACCTGGATGTGATGCGGAGCTGCTTCAGCCCAGGGGAAGGCGCCTCTTTTGCCTTACTTGTCCGGCCAGAAAAGGTGATTTTCTGAACCCTTCACCTAGGAAGAACCCCTTTTTGTAATCTGATCAAAGCCACTGTGGAGGCTGGCAGCCCTGTTGCATGCAAATGACTAGACCCAGTCCATCTTTTTACCATACCACCCAGAGTAGCAGAGCATGGGGAAGAAAGGAACGAGATCCACACCGCAGCTTGGCTGGTCCCACCTGGAAGGCTTTGCAGGTCTGAAACTTCTCACCTAAAGCCTGCAGCTTATGCTACTGAGGATCTGCAGTGAGAGCCTCTGCATGCTTTCTCCCAGGTATCCTGGTTCTAAGAAGCATCAGGAAGAAGGAAAGAAAGAGCAGAGGGGATTCCTTATCTCTGTCTTGGGCCTCTACCTCATGCTTACATATCAATATTCTTTCTAGCTTTCACAGCCTGTGCTGATCTCAAGACCCCAAGTTTCACAGAACTATTTTTATTATGATGGAGGCCAGTTCTTTCTAAAAAAAAAAAAAAAAAAAACCCTCAAATCTCCTTGCAGTAACTCAGCTGGCAGTCACCCAGCTGGACTCCACCAAGCTCACAGATTTCTACCAACGACTGAAATTGATGGGCCCTCTGAGACTGCCAAAGGACCATGGAGGAGCTTCATTCATTAGACAGTGTTAACTGAGCACCTGATCTGTGCCAGGCAGATAGGGGCCTGGCTACTGCCCTCAACAGGCTCCCCATCCAGGTGGAGCAATTAAAGCAACTACAGCACTGAGGAGCAGTGCTGGTGACACACAAATGGCACTCATTCTTGAGTGAGTGAATGGATGAAAGAATGAATGAATGAATGAATGAAGTACAGTGTACGCTGCTATCCTGGTCTGGGGGATCAGAGAAGGCTTTCTAGAGGAGGTGAGATAAAACCTAGAGGATGAACAAATTTAATAATTTTTTCAGTGAGGGAGAAAGGAAGTGTTCTGTGCAAAGGAAATAGCATGTACAAATAAACTGGGTTTCAGAGAGCAAGATAGGGTGGCAGAACCAAGAAAACTCAAATTGGTCTACTTAGATCGTGGCAGCTAATACGGAAGTGTGTGGAAGAGATGAGATTTGTGAAGTCTGCAGGGCTGGTTTATAAAGTAATCAGAGCTGGGTTGCAAAGGACATTGTAATCCATGTCAAAAGAGTTTAGATGCATGCAAACAAATGGGACTTTTACACAAGGAGAGGTTGGTATTTTCTCACAACACGGTCAACCTAATGAGAATGTTTCAGTAATATCTTTATTTCTGTTTTCTGGTAATGAAGTAAAAGTATGATGCCTGTGGAATTCTCAGTTCTAACCATACAAATCCTAGCCAGGTGGAGAGTCTGAAAATATTCCTGTGAGTTCAGGATGTGGGGCTAAGAATGTGAACAAGGCAAGGTTCCCTTCATCCACCAACCTGGAAGGACATCAAGCTTAAAATCCTTACTCATGAGGTCCCATAATACATGGGGAAAAATGCTTTGAAAATAGACATCAAAACTGAGGACAAGTAATTGGGATAGAAAAAAAGCCACCTGGATACCCCCAGGTAACAAGCTACAAGACACTGGAAACCACTGCACCCACAGACCTCTGCCCTTGAATTAGCTTCCAGCCTAGTTCCCTTGAAGATGGGCTTGCCTGATTCACTTATAATATACTGGCCCCCACACATTCAGCATTTCTGGCACAGAGATTCCTTGAGCCCATCCCTGGATCAAGGCCCAGCCTGAAAGCTCAGGCCCCATGGTCTAGCTTCCTAGCACAATACTTCCTCGTTCATGGCAGAAGCAGTGGTGGGGAAGACACACATGTTATCATTGAACATGGCTGGCAGACACGTCATCCCATCTGCAAACCAGAAGGCAAATAGGAGCTGAGAAGGAACAGGATCTATATGTTATTTTAAAACAAATCCCACTGTAGAAAACTCCACCTGGGCTAACTTAATTTTGAGGTCTTACATCTAAGGCAAAGCTAGCCTGATCACCGAGAAGGTAAAACAGCCGCTACGTTGGATTGAATTTGGTAAATTGGACCATCACCTTGCCTGTGCCCAAAGCCTCCTGGGAGAATCTGTAAAAGAAACCCCACCCTCCAACCCTGCACCAGGAGTTGACATCCTGGAGTTATCTCTGTTATTCCCAAAGTTCCAGTACCCCTGTATCTCACCCTTGTGACTAATTGCTGGGAAGCAGAAATGGTATAGAAAAGCCTAGCAGTCCCACTTCTTTTGGCCCAAGGAGTATGGGATGGGGGGGGTGTAGGCTCTCGGTGGTGAGGCTTTAATATGTGTGGGGCCTAGAACCAGACTACAGAAGAAGGTCTACTATTCTACAGTCTAAACGTGCATAAATCAAGGCAGTAACCATTGAGAGAATATATCCTCCCATCTTGCCAAAATCTTCAAAATGACCTCAAAATCAGCTTTGAATTCAGAATCTTGGGTCTTTCACAGAACCAGACCATGAAGTGGCAGTATGAGCAGAACCTGCCCAAAGTCTGGGCTCCTCCCTTCTGTTTCCCCCTGCTAGCACTGTGCTGGGCCCCACACACATGTACAAAGGCACCTCAGCCTGATCATCGGAGTTCTATCCCGATAGCCACCCTTGTGCTAGGAGTATGCACCCTTGAAGCATGGTCCACCCAAGAGAAAATAAACCTATAGATGAGACATATAAAGACTTCAGAAGGGAGCTCAGGGACCATTTAAATAGAGACTCCTGGGGTCTCAAGTACCCATGGAGTGGTTGGGTTGGGGGAGTGTTTCACCACCGGGTGCCTCTTGGCCCCATAGATTCCTTGTCCCAGGAATGATGGTTATCACTAGGGAATCTCCCTCTTGCCCACAGCTGAGGATGGTACTGTTGTCAGGAGCCAGAACCAGATTCACTGTGTCATCCCAGCCATGACACTGATCTGAACGTTAAAGGAAACCATCCATTGTGCTTCCTGAACTGCAGTTGCCTTCCCAATGATGACTGTCCATCACCTCCTTTACTCCATCATCTGTCCTAGATCAATGCAAAACAGGGTCCTAGAGGCCACGCTTCATCCCCAGTTGTGCCAAAATCAAATCCCCAAGCCCCTTCCAAAGCAGTCAGTTGCAAAGCAATGATTGAACCCTTGAGGTCCACATCCAAGTCCCTGCAATGCTCTAGCCCCATTTGCATACATAGCGAGGGTTTCCTGATCCACCTGGGGCATGAAGGGATTGACTAGGTTGAACTACATCCCCTGAAGGAGAAAACCCAACAGAATGGATGCCCCTCCTATCAAGAACGCTAAAAAAACAAACCCCAAACTCAAAGTTCAGGGCCCAGTGTGAGGGTGTGCAGAAAGGTGTGTGTTTTTTCTTGTCATTTGCGACTCTGATGATGGACTCACGTTGCCCGCTCTTCCCTTTCTCTTACACCTTACCTACTAAAGGAGGAGTTCTTGCTTGGTAAGTGGATATAATCCGCAAAGACATGAGAGAATTTATTAGAAGCCACTCCAGATCCTTAGCTACCTTCTACAAGGGGAAAAGGACACACACAAATACCTGTAGAGACCTTTTTTTATTTGTTTGTTTTCAGTCAGACTATTTGACTTCCATTTATTTTGCCCCTCTCCTTTCTTTTCCCCTTCAGTTGAAAACTGCTTTAATGTCAATTTGCGACCATGACTTTATATTTTTAAAAACACACACACATACACACACACACACACCCCCAAAACTTTCATCTTTATTTCATTTCTTTTCCCCATGTGACATTTATTCAGGGTTCTATTCAGGCAACTTTTTCTTTTTTTTGAAAAAAAAAAAAAGTTACATTAATTGAGGTTTCGGTTGAAGTTTAAAATTTTGGCTTTGACTCCTTTTTTTTTTTAATTTCCAAGATATATTTTTTTCAGGCCCATAGCCCCATTTATTTTCCCTCTTCCCCTTCCTTTATTTTTATTATTGTTTTAGATTAGGGGTGTCTATACCCCTTTCTATTGAGTTGTCTCTTTTGTTGGAGTTAATTCATTAGAAATTAAATTTTGTATAATTTCCTTTTGCTTTTGTTTACTCTGGATCGCATGCTTTTTCTCTGCATGATACCTAAATCTTCCAGTTATCCCAGCAGGGGGTAAAAAAATATCTCCTTTCTGTGGTATTCTTTCAGGAATTTGTGCTTTTGTTTTTTGGCGTCTCTTCTCTCTTCTCCTCTCTTTCCTTTCGTTACAGTGCATCATGACGGTAAACATTCTCAGTTATTTAGACACGGCGCCCCAGAGCTCAGCAGTGTCCGACGGGTCTTTTTGCTTTCAGATCACTGGGTCGGGGTCTGCCGCTGACCTCTTTACCAAAACAGCCAGTCCGCTCACCACCTCCCGAGGACGCTCCCAGGAGTATGACTCAGGCAATGATACCTCCTCGCCGCCCTCCACGCAAACCAGCTCTGCCAGGTCTCGGGGCCCGGAGAAGGGGAGCCCCACTGAGGGTCTCAGCAAAAGCCAGGATCTCAACAGCGGCAACACCTCGGATTCAGGGAATTCCTTCACCACCTCCTCACCCCAGAACAAAGGGGCCATTCTGGAGAATCTCTCTCCCCCCAGCAGGGGCAGAGAGTCAAGGTCAGTGCCCTCGCGGGTAGGTAGAGGGTCTTCGCTTTATCTACTCAGGCTTTCATCCCCATCTCGTGAGTCTTATTTTCAAGGAAGAGAAAACTCAACTCAAACTGACTTTTCTTTTTTAATTCCAGGGACACTAGCTTCAGGGACAGCGGGATCGAGGGGCTCAAAATATGTCAAAGGGAATCTGTCCTGTTACATCTCTCAGTTCTACTTCTCCACTCTGTTGGTCTCATTCTTAAGTAGACAAGCAGCTGACATTCTGTCAGTTTAGCTCTCCACTAGCATTCTTTTTTTCCTAAAACTTACTGCACGACATCAGGGCAAGTGGTAATTGGCTGCACTTGGCCCACCTTAGGACATTTGTCCAGCTCTGGACCAAGCACTCTAGCCTAGGGATTGCTGTGCTCTTGACTGGAATGTGTTACATTCCACAACTGGGACTAACAAGTACACCCTTCCCACATTCATCTGCAGGAAGAGCTAAGGTGTTGATATCAGGAGGACAGAAGCTATGCAGACAAAAGTGAATGCCAGTTTTATCAATAATCTCAAAGAAAATCTAGCATAACTTAATTTTAAGTCATGGTCATTTGAAACATACCATAGTATTATATGAATATTAGTGAATTGAAAACATACCACACAAAAACCTTCACATGGATCTTTACAGAAGCTTTATGCATAATTGCCAAAACTTGGAAGCAACCAAGATGTGCTTCAGTAGGTAAATGGATAAACTGGTATATCCAGACAATGGAATATCATTCATAGACAAAAGAATAGTTTCATCAAGCCAAAGAAAGACACGAAGGGACCTTAAATGCATATTGGTAAGTGAAAGAAGCCAATGTGAGTAGGCTTAAACATAGCATATGACTCCAACTATATGACCTTCTGGAAAATGCAAAACTATGGAGAAAGTGAAAAGATTAGTAGTTGCCAGGGGATGAGGGAGGGAGGGATGAACAGGAAAGGCACAGAGGATTTTTAAGGCACTGAAATTATTCTGTATGATCGACAATGATGGATAAATACCATTACACAGTTCTCTAAACCCACAGAATGTACCCCACCAAGAATGAAACCTAATGTAAACTATAAGCTTTGGGGGGGATAAGAGGTGTCAAAGTAGGTTCATTGATCATAACAAATACACTAGTGGGGGGCTGATAGTCAGAGATGCAGCTGTACATGTGTGGAGGCAGGGATCACATGTATTCCCTATACTTTCCATTCAATTATGCCATGATACTAAAGGTCCTCTAAAATAAAGTTCACTAGTTATTGGATGGATGGATGGATCGATAAATGATAGATAGATAAACAGATAGATAAATCACAGTGTGATTTTAGGGAAAGGCTTTTTTTGTTCATCTCAAAAGTTAGTAGATGCAGCCTTTCTATAGAAAGCACTCCCAAATATTTGCTTATAAGCCTATTTACAGTTCCTCTGCTTTATCACCCTTTTGCTCTCTCTCACTCAAGAAATCACAAGAAAATGCTAATCACTGAAGGTACTGTCAAAATAATGGCTCTTAAAATGTACTGACCACATAGTCTGCACCTTCATTCCGTTATTTATCCCTCAACCTGCTACCAGGCACCTCCTCTATGTCAGGCGCTCAGCTTGGTTTGCTGATCTAAAATTGGCATGGTCCATTTCCTCTGGAGTGTTTATATTCACAGGGTAGATGCACAGATGCAGAGGGTTGGGAGCTTGGCCAGTGTTCTCTACCACGCAAACAGTAGGCTCTTCCTCTCTCTGGGTTGGGAGTCTGTCTTTGTTTAAAATGGCCAAGATTTCTAAAAGGTGGCCAGAGCCTCAGCACTGAAGCAGTTAAGAGTTTCTTCAAGGACAGAGAACCCTTGGTCCCCAACACATAGCCTGCTTCAGTCCTGGGTAAACAGCTTGGCATCCACATGTAGATGTGGCCTCTGGTTGGGCTTTTCCGGGACATCCCTGGCCTCAGCTCATACCCAAGCTTGGCTGGGAACCAGAGCTGGGTCAGAGCAAATGCCAATGTCTCCAAGAACAGACAGTGAAGTTCCCAGAGGGGAGATGGAGAACATGTGTGTGCTGACACACTGCAGGATATTATGCAGGGAAAACTAAGGACAGCAATAATAACAGTAAAAATAATGGCAGTCAACTTTCAGTGAGCTCTAAGCACAAGCTAGGTACTATGCAAAATACTTGCCATGCACAGTCTTTTTAATTCCTCCTAAAACCTTTAGGAAATAGGTACTATTAGAAGCTTTTTTAAAACATGGGAGAAACTGAGGCTCAGAGTGGCTGAAAAACTCAGTCACTAAGTGGCAGCATCAGCATTCAAATACAAATCTGTCCCCAAAACAAAATGTTACCTGCTTAATTTAACATATGCAGATAGCCAAATTAAATAATTTAGACCTAGCTTCTCATTTTGAGATATAAATGATGGTTAAATCCACAGCTATTTATGTCATGCCAGCTGTGGGCAAAGGTCTCAGTAAATATGACCTGAGTGGAAGATGCATCAGCTCTAAATCAAGGCAACCATGGACACTAAAGGTAGGGAACTGAAGAGGTGGCAGAGACATGGGCATTGGAGATGAGCAGGTCAGTGTTTGGGACTTTGGATGACCTTGATCAAGTACTTAACCCTTCTGAGTCTTCTCTGTAAATTGGAGATAATAATAGGTTCAGCTTCATAAGGTTGCTGGGAAGACTAAATGAAACAATGCTCGCGAAGTCCCTGTCCTTTGAGTGATTCTGGAAGTCTCCATCCACCTTTCTGGGCAGTGTCAATTCCTCCATCTGCAAAATGGGCTACACCCAAGTTTCCCAGACTTAAATCAACAACAGGTCACCTTCTTGATTTTTAACATATCTATGTACTAATGTATTTCTTTTAATAAACTCACTTTTTCTGTAAGTTAACTGAAAGAAAACTTAGTGTTATCTGAAACAGAAAATTACCATCCCTTGCCCTAAAGAGAAGGCACCTGTAAATATATATTTTTATATGTAAAACAAATATTAAAATGTATATTTAAATTAATAAATAATAATAACTATTGAAATATATATATATATATATATCTCATAGGTAGTTAGCTACTCTGGGACCTGCTCTTCTCTCTGAGAAATTACAGAGTTAGAGTGTTAGGACTCATCTGCACCTAGCCAGGGCTTGCTCATTAATGTAATCAGAAGGATTAACAAAGTCAAGAAGAGGACTAAATCTCAACACTGATCTGACATTATTTAGCATAATGCCCACTCCCAGGGACCTCCTAGAGTACTCTGCAGTGGCACCTGTGATACGTGTGCTGAACTACAGCATCCATCTACCTGTAGAGTCTCCTCTTGCTCTGTTCCTCTAATACCTATCTCATGGCAAATCTTCCCAGGGCAGGAAAAGGTGGAAAGAGGTTTCTGGGAGAACAGGATAGCCTAGGCAAGAGTGGAGAGGTAATGATTAGATCAAGATGTGCCCAGAGTGGTGGCCAGCTGAGTAGTAACAGACCTTCCTCCTCCTGCAGAGGATTTCAGTCACCATGTCTGGAGTGTGCTGAGGTGAAGAAGTCCAGTTTGGTCCCATCCACAGCCCAAAGCTCCCCTATGAAAGAGTGCTCCCGCAGCTCCTCCTATGCCAGTACCCGATCCTCCAGCTGTTCCTCCAGGTCCCCAAACCCCAGCACCTCTCCCAGGTACACTCGGAGTCGATCCACCTCCTCTGAAAAAAGGTGAGTACATAAAGGGGAAGGGGAAGTGGGAGGGGTAAGGGAAAGGAAAGAAGGGAGTGAAACTAATATGAGAAAAGGAAAAAATGGAAACAAACTCTTTGTAAATAGGGAAGGGTTGAGGGGGTGAAGGGAGGGCAGGGGGATGGGGGTAAAAAAGAACCAAGATATATTTATTATGTAAAGGTGAAAATTTCCAATGATGAATGTCATTATATTGTATACCTAAAATGTACCAATAAAATTAATAATAATTTAAAAAGGTGAGTGCAGTTTGACCTTTGCCCTGCTGAATTCTCTCCTTGGCCCGAGTTAAGGCACCTGGAGATGTCCTTTGATGGATGCATAAAGGAGAAGACTCAGGTTGACTTGAGTTTGAAGGCCTGTTTTACCCAACCCATACCTGATGGCCTTGGGAAAAGTCAGTGTATCTCTGCTTTCCTACCCACAAAATGAAACAATGGATCATTCTGAGGACTACAAAGCGCTTAGAGCTGTGCTTGGAACATAATGAATTTTAGTTATTTTTGTAGCTACTGGCCTCAGAATAAATTAGCTTCTGCTGCAGAAAAAGTTAGTTAGTCCTAAACTTAGCATCCTTAAAACAAAGTGTTTATTTAGTCCCTAAATCTGTGGAACAAGCAATTCCAGCTTGGCTCCACTGGCCAGTTCTGCTCTTGCTGGGCCCTGTCCTGGGTCTTTGATCTGCTGGTAGATTAGCTGGAGTCTGGCTGGATTGAATGACCCCAAAGCAGTCATCTCTGCTCAATGATGCCGTCATCCTACAGGCCTATCTGCTTGTTTACGTAATGATGGGAGAGTCTGTAAAGCATTCTTTAGTCCTGGGATTAGAAGTGACTTGACGTCCCTTCTGCTGTTCTGTTGGTCATAGCAAGTCACTAGACCAGCCGAGATGCAAGGATGTTCCTCTTAGTGGGAACAGCTGCAGATTCACACTACAAGAGTTAGGGTACAGGGGGAAGAATAATTGTGGCTGGTTTTGCATCCTATACTCTCCCTCCTAATTTCAATAACCATTGGTAATTGCTTGATGATCTCATGTGGATAAAGATGTAGGAGAATGTACAGGTATGAGATCTCAGGCATTAGAGAATTAGAAGATTTCACCCAATCTAATGAACCCATGGCTTCCCTGGACTCCATGCAAACAAGAAATTCCCAGCAGCGGGCTGACTACTCCTTTTCTGCAACCATATAGTCAAAAAACAGACAAACACACACACACAAACCCAGATGCTCACTTAATTGGTTATTTCAAGACTGTCCATTCCAGAAAAATGAAGCAATGTAGCTGACAACAATATTCAACATTATAGCATTATGACATCAGTAGGACAGCAGATTAGGCTAAAAGGAAAGTTAAGGACAGAAATAAAAAATTACTTCAGGAGAAAAGGCCCCAAAGTCATGTCCTTTACTACATAGTTGGTATGGAGGCGAGCTGCAAACATGACCTCTGAGCTCCCTAGCAGACAACGCAAGGACAGAAATTGCTCCCTTGTTACAGGATTAACCAAGAAAATGAATTGAACCAATTGCTTGGGAAAGCAGTTATTTCTGATTTTAAGTTTATAAAAACAACTCACATAGATCCACAGAAAAGGGACACTATATGGTATAGTCAGTGGATGGAAATGCCTGACCATATCTTTCCCAGATATCTAAAAACACGTTGCATCCTGACTTTCTTATAATATTCTTCAATTCACAAAGAGCAAGTTAGCAAAAGCAACTTTTCCAGGAGTCACAGCTGGACATTGCCCTAGGACACTGAGATTGAATGGGCTGTTTTCTCTACATTGTTATCTAAATGAGGGAGGCACTAGCAGAGAGGAAAGCAAACTGAGAGGAGCAGAGGAGTGAGTGGTTTAGAGTAGCCCCCAACACACACACCTTGTCCTCAGACTGGGTTCCAATACTCCAGTGGATGCCTACAACCAATATCCAAGCCCTGTAATGAATTTTTTTTTCCATCTTAACTAAGTACTGATCACACTGTGAGGGTAACTCTTGCATCTCAGATGTGCCAGCAAACTAGCAGAAATTGTTTTTTCTGTAATTTCACAGAGAGAAGAAGATTCAGTATTAACCATAGATCTTAGCATACTGGGCATATTTTCTCCTTTCTTAGCAAGCCAAGAGCACTCACTTTCTCACTTAAAGAAGGCATACTGTGGTTCCTCACTGGCATATCTGAACTGCCCCACCATTAGGGAGTTCATCATGCCACTCAGAACACAGCATGCAATTTAAAATGGATGCATTATTTCTGGAATTTTCCACTTAACATTTTTGGGCCATGGCTTAACTTGTGTAACTGAAATCACAGAAAGCAACAACCACAGATAATGGAGGACTACTGTACGTTGGAGAAACAGACCTGGCTTCATATCCTCTACCAGCTGTGTGAACCTCAGCAAATACATTACCTCTCTGTGCCTCTGTTTCCCCATCTCTAAAGTGGAATCTATAATAGTACCTAATCTTAGGATGTGTTAAGAGTTAAATGAGATATACATGAAGCATTAGTTCCGTGTCTGGCACACAGTAAAATGCATAATAGAAATAGCCAACATTTCTCCTGTGCTGGCTAATTGTCCCTTAGCATATGCGCCAATATGCTAAGTGATTTACGACTTTTTAGGGTAAATACTATTATTATTATTCCCATTTTACAGAAGAGAAAACAGAAGCCCAGAGAAGTGAAATCACCTGCCCAAGGTCACACAGCTAATAAATAGCCAGGTTAGCAAGCACTCAAAAAGAAGTTGTCCATACTGTTACGCCCCCAAAGGGGAGGGGATTTCATTCTCCCCGGTAAGGGCCAGGTTTCTGTTCCGCTGGACCTCCAGAGAGAAAAAGGTCGTCATCTGCGAGCCAGATGAATGAAACTTTACCTCTTTCCCAGGTCCTACTCCCGCTCTCCCAGCTACTCCTCCAAGTCTGGCAAGAGGAGCCCTCCTAGCAGAAGCTCTCGGTCCCGCCGCAGCCCCAGCTACTCCCGCTACAGCCCCAGCAGGTACCGGCCCCGCCCCGGCTCTGGCCCCGCCCCAAGCCACACCCCTTTGCCAGAGGTTCTGGCCCTGTCCCAGGCCCACTTCTCTTGAGCCCTGCCAGCCCAGCCCTGCAGAGAAGTGGAGCTGATTCAGCCTCCTTACAGTTCTTTGTCCAATCCAGTGTGGCAACAAGGGCCCAACTACATATCTTGTGTCCTAAAGCCCACCCCCAGCACTCTCATAACCCCTTTCTCCTCACCACTCGTCCTAGTATTCAGAGCCCTCAATTCTCACCACACACGTGGAGGCGCTAGTGACATCCTCACCCCTGCAGCGTCTGCCCCTCTATAAAGCCCACGCACGAAGGCTGACGCCCCTAAGCACTACCAGCCCCCCCCACACACACGCACGCACGCACGCACGGTGGTCATCCACAGGGACTCCGCCCACAACCGGGTCATCTTCCTGTGCCCACCTCCCTGAGGCTCCTGCAGACCCTTGCCACAGTGGTGCAAAGGGGACAGATGCAGGGAGGAAGTGGAACAACTTACACGGAAAAGCTGCCCCAGCCCCAGCTTCCCAATAACACTCTCCCAACCCTCCAGAGAGCGGGACCCCAAGTACAGCGAGGACTCCCAGCAAAGGGAGCGCGAGCGAGCGCGCCGGAGACGTCGGTCCTACTCCCCTATGAGGAAGCGCCGGAGAGACTCCCCGAGCCACCTGGAGGCCCGGAGGATAACAAGGTGAGGCCCACAGAGCAAAGGCTTCCCACTTTCACGCTCGTTCCCACCCCATTCCTACCCGGGGCTCAGTCTCCCCATGCCTCCTTGAGGCTGGGACTGAGGATTGTGGGAGCTCAGGGGGGCACCTCTCCCAAAACCTGAAGTGAGGCTTTGCTTCAAAGACTTGGAACCTGAGTCATTTCTTGGGTCCAAACTTCCGTACCTGTAGGGAGCGGGGCGGGGCCTAGAGCGGTGTGGACCCGACCTCTGGGAAAGGGTTGGGTCCAGCCTGGGGGAATAGGGTGTGGCCTGGGGTGGGAAGGGTAAGAGGTCTTACCAGCCTATGGGGGGCGCCATGGAGCAGGGCGCTGCCCCGGTAGACAACGTCCTACCTTTAGACCTATGCAGCCGGATGCCAAGTTTAAATAGACCTGTGTGTAATTATACCCTGAAAGGAACCTTGGTAGGTAATGGGGAGAGCGCTGGATTTGAAGTCAGATTCTGGTTGTGCAGCTTCCTAGGTGACCTAAAAAGTCTCTTCACTTTCCTGAGGCTGTTTCCTCACCCATGAAATATTGGAGGAAATAATTCCCAGGAGTATCATGAGATGAAACGAAAGGAAGCAAAGAGATGTGACCGCACTTTGTAAACTTAAATGCAGAACACACTGGGTGCCATTGTTATTGACTGAATGGTCCGAATAGGTGGATAAGGTTACCTGTCACAGGTAAGGCCTCAGAGGAGAAAAGCTGGGGCAGAGAAGCCCAAGGTCTGAGGAGAAACTAATTTCTCAGTCCTTGTAAGCTGGGAGAATGGCTGAATACTGTTCTAAAATTGGGCTGGCCTTTCAAGCATCACCCATCCACTCAATCAGAGACCCATGGAGAGCAGGAAGCCTGACCGGGCGGCATTTCCTCCCTGGAGAGGAGAAAGGGGCGGTGCCTGGCAGGAAGACCAGGGCGATCCAGTTCCTTTCTCCAATATTCCACAGGGCTCCCTGTCTTATCTGTGGTCCCTTGATTAAAGATGTCCTTTGTAACCAAAAGGGTAAAATGGATCTTAGCTCAGTGGTTCCACCACCTGCCTTGCAAGCACAAGGACCCGAGTTTGATCCCCAGTACCAAAAAAAAAAAAAAAAAAAAAAGATTAGTGTTTTTTTCTCAAAGATAAACTGTTTCTCCAAGCTTCCTCGCACTGAGAGTGTAAACCGCCACCTCCTAGGCCTGACACTCAGGAGGATTCAATACTTTTCTCCTCCTCCAGGCCAAAGCCTGGCTAAATCTCCCCATGGGTATTTCCTGGCTTTTGTTCTGCCTGGTACTTTTGTGCATTCCAGTTTGGTTGAATTGTAAATAAACTCATTTTCCCCCCATGTTCATGGGCTTTTCTCAGACTTTTGGTTGCAGATGGGTGAAAGAACCCAAAATCCCAAAGAGACACAGCTTGGATTCAGACCTGATCCAGCCCCAGCTGGCAACACTTGGGTCAACTTGGAAGAAGGCTGAGATGGAGACAGTGCCATTTCCAAAAGGCCTTCCATCATGGACCCCAAATAATGCACCTCAGTTAACCCATTCAGTGTTTCCCAAACTTGGGTCATCTGTCAGCAGCTTTACCCCTTTTTCCTTGCTTGCTTATAACGTACTATTGATTTAATTTTCTTTCAATGGTTGTACAGTATACCCCTTTCAGAAAACTTCATACACTACAGTAAATGGAAAATCAGCTCTTACCTAGAAATAGAACCTACTAGAAATAGAAAGTTCTAGTAAAAGCAAAAATAGTGAAACCAAAATTATAATTAATGTTTAGATGTACGTTCTGTTGCCAGCTGGAGGCTCTGAGTCCCGGGCTTGCTTTGTTAAAATATTTTTTAAAAAGAAAAGAAAAAAGGGTGAGATCACTTTTCAAGACATACCGGCACTAAACTGAGACTTTTCTCTTTGATGTTCTCAGAACGGCAAGAGAAGTGAAAAGGAAGGGATGGGGTTGGTTTGTTTGTTTCCCTAAGGGGCTGGGGAATGAAAGGATATTGTTTTCCCTGGGAACTCGGAGGAGCCCAGCCCTCACGCGTCCTTCCTCGGGTCTCCGGTCTCCCGCAGTGCCCGGAAACGCCCCATCCCGTACTACCGGCCCAGCCCCTCTTCGTCCAGCAGCCTCAGCAGCGCCTCCTCCTGGTACAGCAGTAGCAGCAGCCGCTCCGCCAGCCGCAGCTATTCCAGGACCCGCAGTCAGAGCCGCACCCGGAGCCGGAGCCGGAGCCGGAGCAGGAGCAGGACCCGCAGTAGCAGCAGCTCCAGCTCCCGCAGCCCCAGCCTGGGCTCCCGGAGCCGGAGTCGGAGCCGGAGTCGGAGCCGGAGCCGGAGCCGGAGCTACAGCTCAGCAGACAGCTACTCAAGTACGAGGCGCTAAGCAAAGCCCGTCCCTTGAGCCAGACACTCATGGGGACCCTTTTGCTCTTCCAGCCTCTCCTAAACCTACCCTCCCTCCCTTCTCTCTGGTGATAGATACCGGGGCTCCTGGCCCCTGTCCTGCCTGCTTTCCTGGGGAGGAGGAAAAGGGGTCTTCATCCCCTTGTGTCAAGTTGCTAAGAGCCTCGACCAGCACCACTCTGGGGCTTAGCTGAGGCCTGGGTAAATGGAAAGAACCTTTCGTTTGTTTGTTTGCATAAAAAACCTCACAGTTTTATGAGAAGCAGTGGGTCCGTGGCTCAAAAGCTTTGGACCTGGCTAGCAACGTGTGGAGACAACTCTGCTCACTCACTTCGGGCAGGACATGTACAGAAGGACAAGGGTGATTCATCTACCTGGCCTCGTTCTTATTCTTCCTGTCACCCACTCTCATAGCTGCAAGTGTGTGGACCCCCATCCAGGAATAGGTGAGAGTGGACACCAAGGGGGGTTGAGGTCCAAGGTAAGGAGCCAGGCCTTGAACCTGCCCAGACAGGCTAGAGCTAAGGCCAGAGGGCCCTTGGGCCCTAGAAGAGAAGACATGCATGCGTAGGGGACATGGACATTGGAGTTGGTGGCAGATGTCAGGGGATTGGAGATGGGATCCTTGGTTACAAGTGTAGAAGCAAAAGGCAGAGGTCCCCTGTCATTTCTAGTAAGCTGTCATGGTTAGGGGAAGGAGCCCGTCAGGTTCCTCTGACCCAGAACAGAGGCCCCCTATAACTTCCACAGATTACTTCCTGGTTATGCACAGGGTCCCTGCCACCTCATAGGAAGGGAGATAATGGGACAGTCAGGACAGCCCTGACTGCGGCCCTGTGTCCCAAATTTGCCTCACTCCTGCTAGCTGGCACCGACTTGATTCCACGGGACCATCTGCTGAACATTCTCTGGTGCCATGGCTGGCTGCCAGCCCCCAGCGCCAGCCCGTCTGGCCTTGCCCTCCAGTTGGCGCCTGTCCGCCCCCTCCCCACTTCCCAGACTGCCACACCCCAGGGTGGCCTGGCACCTCCTCTCCCACCCTTCAGCCTAAACCACCTTCCTTGCCTCAGGATTTTTGCCAGGATGGGGCACAGACTCAAATTCAGAGAGTCTGCAGGTGAGGGGCTCGAGTACTCCATATCTGGGGCTTTTGCTAGTTTCAGACATTTTTCGTCAGCTTGGGAAAGCCCTGTCTGACCCACCTTCCCTCTGCCTAGGGCTAGGCAGCAAGGGCAAGCTGCCCTCTGACACACAAATACCACCAGCTGCTTCATCCGCAGGAGGCACTGAGAACACACAGGCCAGGGAGAAGCTCCCTAAAATAAACCCCGGGGCAACCCCCTCACCAGCTGCATGGCTTTCCAGAGCCTTGTGAGTCTCAAGTTTGTGGTGGCAGTAGCAGCAGGACAGGGCATGGAGGGAGAGAGGAAGGAGGACAATTCCCAGCTTCAGCTTTGGGTACTGGGGCTGTGGGAAAGCAAAAAGCAAAGCTTCAGCCTTCCCACCCCCAAGGAAAACACTTGGAAAACCCTTTTTTCTTGGAAACAGTAATTTCTCCTCACCTGATCTTTCCCATCCTATCAGCCTCCCCCCGGGAGGGAGGGGGTGCGCAACAACCCGCCAGGGGCAGCAACCACTCTGAAAGTCCTTCCTCCAGCACAAGAAAGGAGCAAGTGTCCCCGGGCTGCAGTGGATAACCAGGCCTTCCCACGATGGCATCTGGCCCAGACCAAAGCCTGTCCACCAGGACTCGTGGATGCCAGTGCTGTCACTGCAGAAGGCCGGATGCCAGGTGCCTGAGACAGGGACAGGTGCCCTGGGAGGACATGTACAGCAACTGTAAATAACCCTCTTCCCCACCCAGGAGCCCAGACTGGACTCCAGTCTCTCTTCCTGGAGACAGAGGCTTCCTAAAACCACCAAACATCCTGAGCAGGTTGGCTGCCTGCGAGTGGCATAGGAGCCTTCCATGCAGACTGTCTTTGTTCAGAGGACTCCAGGGGACCATTTTGCCTAAGGCTCCCAGCAAAATTTTTATTTATTTTATTTATTTATCTATTTGTTTATTTATTTATTTATGTGATGATAGCTTTCTTTCACCATTAGCAGTATTTATTTATTTATTCATTTATTTATATGGAAAGGAATTTTTGTGTGTATGTGTGTGTTTGGGGAGGTGGGAGAACTTGTAAATTATTTTTATGCATTTCTTTTTTTTTCTTACGTCTCTATGGATATGATTTGAGAGGCCAAATGTGAATGGGGATGCTGTTATTTTCTGGAACATTTTAAGTCTGGAACACTCTAGAGTTGGCCCAGAAGCACATGAGTCCCCAGGTTTATTACTCAGCGTAGTGTTGAGAGATTCAGGCCCCGTGCCCCAGGCCCTGCCCACCAGCTATCTCACTGAGGTATCAGCAGGGAAAGAGCTCAGGAGCTGAGGCACTGAACCGACGTAATAGGGTTACAGCTTACATTGGGGGCTGGAGTCTAAAATTAGCATTTAAGATAAAGCAGTACAAAATTGAGGGCTCTTATGAAAGTCCTTTTGGGAGGCACCTGGGATGAAGTTAGGAAAGAAAATAAAATGGAACATGTAGCTATCTCCCCAAGAAAGTCCTTTCTGAGCCCATCCTGGGGAACTAGGATCCGCAAAGCTTTATCAATCCAGGCTCTCTGACAACCTGCAATATCTTCTGGCTTCTGGCTGGCAAGGGTTCTTGCCCTTTCCAAAGTCACCAAACACAGCCTTGCAACTGTCAGCTTTTCTGGCCCAGCTTTGAATTTGGTGAAACTTTTGCGACAGACATCCTGGTTGTTTTCCTGCCAATGTGGCTACCTGCCTTAACTCAAGCAAGGGAGCACCCGTATCCCGGGGAAAGTTTGCAAGAAGTTGCTTAGATGCCTCCCAGGGGGACATTCTCTCCCCACCCCCTGATATATTTCTCTGATTTCTTTTATACTTCTTTTTATTTCATCCAAAAATACAATTTTTGATGAGTAACTTTAGTTGAGCTAACTTTAGTTAGCTAAAATCATCATTCCCTAGTATTGCTATTATGATACCCACTTCACTCTCACTATCTTTTGCTCCCAGCAAATAAGACAAACCACTAGAAGGACTTGGCTCAAAAACCAGCATCCAAGATGGGAGAGGATGCAGGTTAAGATCAAACAACATATCAACCAAGCCCTTTGACCTTCTTGCCATGGGTGTGCAGTAAATGAGTGAAAGTGGACAAATTGATCCCTTTCCCTGGGCCGAAGTTCCCACATCTTTGAAGGGTGGAAGTTTTTGAGAAGTAATCCCAAATATTGACCTGAGGCCTGGAAGACCCACCAAAGACAGTACGTTTCATGGAGACTCAGAGGAAAAAAGAAAAGAGCTTCAGAGATTTTTTAGGAGGTTTTCAATCATGAGAATAAAAACTAAAAGCAAGATGTGAATCCCCTTCAGTTAATTAGAAAAAGCTAATTAACTTTAAAGCCCTCAGCATAGAACCATTCCAGTTCAATGAAGTTTGAGCACATTCCTGTCTCTATTTGTTTCCTTCTTTGAAGGAAACTCAGTATTTCAGAAGCAGAATAAAATGAAGATGTTGGGAAGACAGAAGGGTCTTAGCTTTCGAGTGCCTCCATTACTTCATTTGCTCAGATCACGTGCTCTTTCCCTAAATGTTTTGCTTGAAGAGGTCAAAATTTAGGATTCTGCCAAAGTTTTCACAAAGCATTTTTCCTCCTTCTCAAGCCCAATTTCCATCTTTCCTTCTGCTGTATTCTTTCCACTTCTTGTTCCCCACAAATATTCAGAAATAGTCTCATGTGTGCACATCTTGCTTTCCTTCCCCCTCCAATTGAATAGAAATTTTGATCTGATTAAACAACATCAAAAACAGAATTCCTTCAAGCATGCCCCCTCCCCAACTGGCTAACTTAATCCAGCTGAAAAACTTAAGCCAGATAGAAAGTCACTGAGCATTTTTTTAATTGAAACTTATCCTTTCTTATTTCTACACCAAATGAACCAATGAATTACATGGTAGTCTGCTTCTCTCTGTCTGTGGCATGTTTTGTTCATTTGTATGTTTGGTTTATTTATTTATTTTTAGTTTTGTTTTGTTCTTGTTTTTGTTTTTTGGTAGTTGTTGCTTTGCATTGTAAATACCATGATGGGGAACCCTCATCAAAACATGGCTTATTTAATAATTTATTTCCTATTTATTGAGTGGTATTGGGAAAGGAGAAGGGACCACTTCCTCCCCTGAATTGCTATTGGAAATCAGTCCATCTCTCAGATCCGATGCAGCTGTCAGCAGCAGGGCATTATCACCCAGGTAATGAGTGCTAGAATCACCGAATAAATTGGAATTGGCAGAAACAGAGGCTTCCGTCATACAAATTAAGCCCAAATGGAACTAAAACACTGGTTATCTCCAAGAAAACCTCATTTAGATGGAAATTAATTGAAGAATCAAATGCCTGTGCACGAACCAACTTCTATTAAAAAGTCACCACTCCTTGAAAGAAAAAAAAAAAGAACGAAAATTGTAACTCTGCTTCTCCAGCCAAGAGAAGCTATGCCTCACCTTGTAATGAGCTGAACCTGAGACTGAAATGACATTCCTTTGTGACTTTCTTGCCTATGTGGCTGTGGGGATGAAATGGATTGGGTCTCGGGCCTCAGTCTTAACATCTATAAAGTGGGGCTTAGGCTAAATGTTGTGGGCCGAGTGGGATGGGGGACTTTCCCTCTGCCGCTGTAGACTCCGTACTGTTGGATAGTGTCTTCTGCTGTAGGTTGAAGAGCGTCCGGTAATGAAAGAATCAAAAAGGTAGGACATGGACATCATTTGCTGAGAGAGGATACAAGAGCTGTGTCTTGCAGTCAGATCTGGAAGACTTCGAGGTGCCGTGCATTTTGAAAACTCTTTGTAGCCCGGGTTAATGTCTTCTGTAGTTACCCTGAAAATATCTCCAAGCTCACTGATCCTGAGTCGTCACGGGAAAGACCAACCTGGCCTTGTCCGGCCCTGGATTTGACTACTACTGTTTATGATTAGGCTATATTTTGTACAGTCATTCCAATAAGCCAGTGATATAGGTACTATGACCACATTTCAGATGGGAAAACTGAGGCCTAGAAGGGAACCATCATGCTCAAACTCCCTTAAACTCAGATCGGCCTGACTCTGTGCCCTCCCTACACTCCCTTGGTAACTCTTTCTTCAGGGGCCTATGCTGTGAAGACTTTTTCTGCACTGTATCTCTTCTCCCCCCTCTCTCTTAGCTGTTCCCTCAAGTGGTAATTGGCCTGGGAGCTAGCAGAATCCACCACACTGGCCCAGGTCTTAGTGTACCTCAAGGCCATTTCTCTATAGATAGGACTGGTACTACCATTTGGAAATTCCCAAGCCAGAGGACCCATCACCAGCCCAGCTCAGCCTGATGAGCCAGTCTCTGCCTGAAGCATCCACATCAGAAAGAAAGGAACTGCTGTGTCCTCCAGCATCCTAGGACCTTGTTCTCTGCCCAGCGACACAGTGGCCATGGCTTACTTGATTTCTGGTTTCCACAGCTAAGCATAACCTTCCCGGGGTTTCCGGGTTTCAGCCTGTATGAAACAAGTCTCTGTTCTAATTAAAGGTCCCATGGTATGAAGTTCTCATAACTGGCCCAGTGTCCTCTGTCTACATTGGGTGCCTCAAGGAGGGAGGAGGGAGGCTGGGAGCTAGGGAGCTTCACACAGTGCCTGCTGCATGTCATATATGCTTACAGTGCTCTCAGCTCCTGTAATCTTCCAAACATACCAGACAGTATTGGAGTTTCATGTACACATTAGCAGCATCTATGAAATGCCTTAGGAGACCTTTCCAGAAGTATTTTATATGAATTATCTTAGCTATAACTGTACCGCAATCATATGAGGTAGATGTTGCCATCTTAATACCAAGAAGGAAACCGAGGTCTGGAAAAGTAAAGTCAAATGCTCAAGAGCCAGTCTCCAGAATCAATGACAGAAGCCAGACAGGCTGACTCCAAGCCCTAGGATGCCAACTACTATGTTCAGCAGCCCTTTACTTTGTGCAATAAGTAACTGGCCTTCTTTAGTAGAATTGTTTCCTCTGGAGACCTTGATCGTGGGGAGCAAGTTCAGTGTCAAGCACAGATTTTTAGTTCAAAGACTTAGGTTCAAGTCTGGGCCCTGCCACTACTAGCTGTGTGGCATTGAACAAAGGCTACACCCCGTGGGTGTCTGCTCATCTATAAAATGGGGTAGCAACAGCTACCTCCCCAGGCTGTTTTGGAAACTAAATGAGATGGTAGATTTTTAAAAAGTGGTGCTCAGAAAGCTTTTAATGAGTGCTTGTGAACAAAATTACTATTTTCTAAACTGAACCTCAGCTGTGGCAGTGAATTTCATGTAGACAGCCCAAGCAGCCAAGTTGGAAAAATGGGGGCCTCCAGAAATGTTGTCAGTGCAGAATTAGAAACATGACTTTCCCTCAAGGTCAGGGGTTGAAAACAGCCAGGAGGCAGGCAGGTGAGGGGAGTGGACGAGGTTAGACGGTGGGGAAACAGGGAGCCCAATATCCACAGGCCAGGTGAAAATCTCGGCTCAATGTTGCAATATCTCCAATTTTTCAGCACAACCCGATTTTAAGATAAAATTTCTTGATTTTTAAAAAATGTTCATAACTCCTCATTTTTCCAAGCACTGTATGGGTAAAAACAATTGTGTGTGTGTGTGTGTGTGTGTGTGTGTGTGTGTGTGTGTGTGTACAGGAATGATATGCCATCCTAGGGGCTACTCAGGAGGAAATGTCTCACTGTCACCTCCAACCCCAGGGACACCAGGAGGTTCTTCCGCTGCCCACTACACCGCCTTCTCCACAGCTGAGTTGGTTATCAATTTAGGGAGGAATATTACACAAAACAAGTTGCAACATTGCTAGGCATGTGTCCTGCCCAGATAGAAAGGGACCTTGGGGTTCAATGGAACGAGATAACTTCCTTTGGATAAATCCATAGCTATCCTCTGCCCCGACCCTAACTCTCACACATTGATTTCTTTCTTTCGAAACAGTCTTTGAGTAAAGCAGTAACCAAAATCTTATTCTGAGGCTTCATCAATAAATAACAGTAATTAATATTTATTACCAATAATAAATAATTAATTTTAATGGATCAATTATCGTGTGCCATTTGCACCCCAAAACTTATTTCGTTTACATAGTACTACTCAGCTCTATTTGACAGAGGACCAAGTTGAGGTTCTAGGCACAAGGCCGCACTGCTAGCGGGTATTTAGATCTGGGCCTGTGGCTCCCCAGGCCATTTCTGTTACACCTCTTTATCCTCGAGGCTGTGAGCCTCTTCAACTCAGAGCTGACCAGACAATTTTTACCAGAAAGTATGGCTCCCAGGAGGCTGTCCCTGTGACTGACATCAGCTTCCTCTCAGTAATTTGTGGAGAGATCTCTCTTTACCTTTCTATCTCCTGCTCTGGCTCTCAGTTACAGGAATCCAAGAATTTGTTTTTCCAGTGATTGCCCTGAATAGATGCTCCACCCTCTCCAAGCCCTAGCTGTCCTGGCTGCAGAGGAGAGAGACCTTCTTCCAGAGAGCTTTCTCTCCCAGGCCAGACTAGCAGCTACCCAACCACATAGAAGACGTGGTCATGCATCCAATATGCAAGGGACACATTCACCCTTTCCACTGGGTGATAGAAAGGGGACAGAAGGGTAGGAGAAACTGCATCAGAAAGCAAAACTTCCCAAAAGGCAGGGCTGAGACTCCTATCTTCCTGCATGACCCTAAGCAAATGCTACTCTACCTGTTAAAAGGGGTTGAATTAAGCCAGAGGCTCTTCACCCTAGCTGTGCATCAATACCACCTGTGAACTTTGCACGATTACCCATGCTTGAGTCTCATTGTTCAGATCAGAGACATCCTGGAGGGTGGCTGCCAGTTGTCAGTGTTTCTGAAAGGCCTCCCAAGGCATTCCAATATGAAGCCAGGCTGGAGAAGCACTAGATGATACTTAACATGCTGTCCAGCCCTGATATCCTACAGTGCACTACAAGCTGTTGACAGTAAGGCCAGCAACACCCAGCACTTATGTAGGACCAATGTGTGTCAGGGATGCTTCCATAGGCTTCACACATAGTAACATAAATTACTTACGTATTCCTCTTTGCAGCATCTTTATGAGACAGATGCTATTTTAATGGCGATTTTACAGATGCAGAAACTGGGGCACCAACAGGCTTCCCTGGATCACACAGCTGTGTGCTGGGATCAGGGTGACTCCAAGAGCATCTAAAATAATCTTCAAGGGTCAAGAAAGGCGTCACGGGAAAACCTGACCTTTAGGCAGATGCTGGGTAATAAGTAGGAATTAGCCAAGCAAAGAAAGGGTCTTAGGGAAGAAGTGGAGGGGAGAGAACCTCAGGAGGGGCAACTGTGTATGAGCAAGGCCCATGCAGTGAAGCCCCTGGCTGAAGTTGGTTCCCCATCCCTCACCCTATGTGATCCTTCCACAGCTCTTAGTATTACCTGTAATTAGTTTATTTATTTGTTTAGTGCCCATCTCCATGAGGACAACAGCCTTCTCTGTCTTGTTCATCCCGTATGCCAAGCAGGGAGTGCCTTGGCTGGCACATGGCCACTGTCAAGCGATTACATCGGCCCAAGATTCCCAGCTCCATTCTTTTCCAAGACCCATTCATTTGTGAGCCAGGCAACTTTTAGTTTATCTGAGGGGGTCAGCATGGAAAGTGTAGCTCATAGGACTGTGGCAGGGCAATGCCATGTCCCACACAAATACACTAAGGATCTCTCATGCACACACCCTGGGAAGGGGAGAAGGTAATATAGAAGGTAACATAGAAGGTTGACATAAACACCTCCTCTTCATCCAGCCTTGGGTAAGGCACTAAGGACATACCCTGGGATTAGTGGATGGTGCCATTTTTAAATGGAGTGGCAGAAGCAGACTTGGGAGTCAGGCATACCTGGATATGAGCCCAACTCTTCTACTTTCTAGCTGTATGGCTATGTGTATGTGACTTCGCCTCTCTGAGACTCAGGTTCTTTACTTTCCAATGGGGAAAATAAAAGCATCCATTTCAAAAGAGTAGAGGTGATTCTCATAAGATATTTAGCAAAGTGTCTGACTGAGTTAGTAGCATTGTCACTGATACTAAAAACAAGAAGAAAGAAACAGAAGGAACAGGAAGAGGAGTAGGAGGGAGAGGAAGGGGAGGAGGAGGAGAAAGCTCAGGTTTCTGGGAGGATTCCAGATCACATTGGCAAAAAGTTCAGACAATCTCTTCTCACCTTTCATCACTAAATTCTTCCCCATGCCTGCCCCCACACTGACATGACATCAACATTTTCCACCCAAGTTGTTCTAGCATCAGTACCTCAGTGGGAAGACAAGGAGCACTGTTCATGCCCGTGCACCCAGGGTGGGATTACATGTCTGAGCATCACTCCCCAGAATACCATCCTTCACCATTAGCTGTGGCCAACCTGCAGCTGATGATTCATAGCAATTTTTCTTTTTGTCTTATTTTTCCCTTTGTCTTGAAAACTTGCCAAATACTTTCTCAAGGTGCAAAACTGGGTCCCTTTGACAATCAACTCTCAAATCTAAACCCAAAATAAATAACAGCAACCACATCAAGTAGTCACATTGCCAAAGGGAAACAGGCTTGTAATTCAAACACACACACACACACACACACACACACACACAGAGTTTGTCTTTCTCCTTCAGTCTCCCTTCCCTCAAACTTTAATCTAGATTAAGGTATCGTAACCTAAGGCACTCCATAATCTCTCATACTTGAGTTTTGTAGAGTCTATAAGTCATTTGAAATCCCAAGCAAAGTTTTCTATATGAAAACATCAGCATTTCAGTACAGAGGCATCCATATTTCCTAACAGTTTCCCAACAGAATTTAATTTTAAGAAATCTTTAGGATGCTCTTGCAAAATCTATCTTCACTCTTTCAGGATAAGACTGAGTTTTTATTGCCTCCCCAAAACCATTCTTCTTTCATCTATGGTAATAAAATCCTTCAATCTTTAACTAAGTTTAGAACTACTAGGATAAAGACTTTATTTTCCAGCCTCCTGTATAGTTAGCTCTCCGCATGTGACTAATTTCAACCAATGAGATGTAGGTAGAAGTTTTATAAGGTAGCTTCCAGTAATTTCTATAAAAAACATTCGTCCTGTGCTCTTTTTTCTCCATTCTTTTCTTTTGGCTGTTTGAAAGATAGATGTGATGGCCAGAAGTTGAATGTTAACCTGGCTCATGTGGTGGCACTGGAAATGGTGCTGATACAGATGGAGCAATATTCATGAAGGGGTGTCAGTCCCAGAGGATTTTGTGGGACAGGGACATTAGCCCAGCAATGGCCCGAATGCCTCTGAAATTCCACATTTAGGAAAAAATAAACTTTTGTTTCAGCTACTATTATTTTGAAGGTCTGTTGTGCACAGATAAGGCTTATTCTAATTCATATTCAGAGCAAAGCTAAAACAGTTGCCCAAAGGAGAGTGCTTATTCATATCTCTCCATCTCCATCTCTGGTATTCTCCCCAGCTCTTCTAGACTTCCTCTCCTATGCACAAACCCTGAGAACCTTCTTAAACTGAACACTCCCATGAGCTGCTATGGTCAGAACTAAAAAGCAAACCATTTCCAAAGCAGTTGCCTGACATCACAGTCCAAAACTGGTCAAACCAGCTCCTGATCTAAACTTGGAGTTATCTGGGAGAGGGGCATTCGACACTGTAGACCTTCCAACTCTCTCTGAAAGAACTCAGCCACACTCTGTATATAAGCTGTGACTGAAATACACAGTGAATGTTTAATCTTTTAAAAATTATTATAATAAAAAACATTGCCATTAATATCCTGTAAAATACTTACCCCTCCCCACTTTGAACACACATATCCCATTTTTCTTGCTATTTTACGAGGCAGTTCTGGAAGTTTTCTTTCATCGGTGTCTTTACAAGGAATGATCAAAAATATAGTGAATGTTGCTGCTAGTGCCAAACAATGGAAAGGCAGGCTTTTAAAAACATTATGATAGGGGCCGAGGATTTAGCTCAGTGGTTCCGCGACCTGCCTCACAAGAGCAAGGTCCCGAGTTTGATCTCCGGTACCAAAAAAAAAAACAAAAACATTATGATGTGTCCTTGTCTACCTTATTCATTGGAGCTGGTACCTTGTGACTTCTAGCTCTTCCTCAAAGTCAAAATGTTGAATCAATTCAGAACATTGAGGTAGCACAACTAAAGACATTCATGAAAGGGGACTTCCAGAACTGCTTCAGAAAATGGCAAGAACAATGGCATAAGAATGCTCAAAGTAAGGAGGAGTATTTTGAGAACAATGTGTCATGCTGTAGTGAACTTTTTTTAAAAAATGTTTTAATATTCACTGTAATTTTTGATCATGCCTCATAAGGGGCTTATAATCATGTTGTCATAACATCCCAAGCTGAAATAAATACGTACAGCTTCTCTGCCAGGCTTTTGGCAGACAGGAGGTACAGTGCGTTGTCCCTCAGAACAGCATTAGCATGGAGAAAGGTCTTTTAAATACAGCGATGCCAACAATCACAAAGAGATGCAAGTAGAAAATCTATCCATGAGAATTGGTAGGTTAGTCTGAAGTAACAAATAAATCCAAGTTTTTCTTGCCTTGGAAGAACAAAGACTTATTTCTCATTCATGAGAAATAAGGCCCTGTGGGCCTACAAGGACAGTCTAGGCACCTGTGATGGTAATGACTGCGGTGTTGAGGATAATAGCACAAAGGGAAAGAGAAATCACCCAAGAGTCTTGCCTAGATGGAGCCAAGCATCTCCCTTTACTATTAAATAATTTGAACTATCAGAGACAGACATAATTTCTCCTTACAACTCATTGGCCACAACTATTTATACAGCCTTTCCCAACCACACTTCATTTTGAAGTCTATTGCTGCCTATTATGTGTTCAGAAAGTGGAAGAAGGGGGGCGGGGTGGAGGAGGAGGAGGAGAAGGAGAAAGAGAAGGAGGAGAAGGAGAAAGAGAAGGAGGAGAAGGAGAAAGAGAAGGAGAAGGAGGAGGAGGAGGA
>NW_004624747.1:14341247-14404947 GCF_000247695.1 Heterocephalus glaber | reverse complement strand
AGGAGGAGGAGGAGGAGGAGGAGGAGGAGGCAGAAATGCTTAGTAAACAACACTAATGACAACCATACTTCACAAATTTTATTGAACCCTTATTATATGCTGGGCTCTGTTCCAGGTACTAGTGACACAGCCATGAGCAATCAGAATGAAGTCCCTACCTTCTACACTTGTGCAGCATTCATGCTAATGGAGTGGCAGATAACCCACAAAAAATCAGAGATGAAAAATACTACCAGTTAGTGGCAAATGCTATGAAGAAAATTAAACTAGCTAATGTGACAGAACATGACTTTAGACTAAGTGGTTAGAGATTTCTCTAAGGAAGTGAAATCTAAGTAGAGACACAAATGAATTAAGAGCCCAGCCACATGGAGACCTGGGGTGGGGCCTGGTTTCTAGGTAGTGGGAGTAGCAGGAGAAAATATCTCTAACAGGACTATGCTTGACTCTTCTGTTTGAGGGGCACAAAAGGAGCCCTGGTGGCTGAAACACTGTGAGTCAGGGGAAGACAGTAACAGGAAATGGGATGACAAAGCAGCCAGAGGCTTTTATTTCCTTCATTAAGCTTTTCTGTATCTGAAATCATTTTAATTGTGTATTTTATTTATTTGAGACACACAAAACCAGGGACTGTGGCTTCAGACATTGCTTCATCTCTCCCCCCTAGGCTAGTGCTTTTTGCACATAGTTACTGGATAAATATGCAATAAAGGAAGGAATGAGTAAATGAACAGACTGTGTCTCCCACTCCCCGCATCTGCTGCTTCTTATCTGTTCATTGAGTGGCACTACCATCCACCCACTTGCCTGGATCTAAAAACCAAGCAACACATGTGATGTAAGCTTCTCCTCTCCTTTCCTGCAGTTACCCACTCAACATGCTGTTAGTCAGTTTTCATCACTGTGACCAAATACTTGAGAAAAATAACTTAAAGCCAGGAAGGTTTATTTTAGCTCATAGTTTCAGAGGTCTCAGTCCATGGTCAGCTGGCTCCATTGCTTTTAGAACAGTAGTGAGGCAGAAATATCATGGTGGAAGGTCATGGTAATGAAAAACTGCCCACTTCAAAGCAGCCAGGAAGCAGAAAGAGAAAGATCTAGAGAAGATGGGGCCAGGGACCAGATATAATCCCCAAGGGCACACTCCCCTGATCCACTTCCTTCAGCTAGGTTCTACCTCCCGTTTCCATCACCTCCCGATGGTGGCATCAAAGTATATTCTCATCAGTGGATTAATCTACTCAGTGAAGTTAGAGCCCTCCTGATCTAATCACTTCCCCCAAAAGCCCATTAGCACAGTTAATCCTTGAGCACATGAGGTGTTTTTTTTAGGGGGGGGGGATTCAGATAACACTTGATCTGCTGCTTTACCTCTCCTCACCCAACAGCTTTACCCAGGCCCTCATTTTACCTGAACCACTACAACTGCCTCCTGCCAGTCACCCAGGAGTACTGTCCCCACAATACACTCTCCACAAGTAACAACAGCTTTCCTAGACCTCAGTTCTCATTGCCTCCTTCTCCTTCTCCAAGCAGTTCAGTGTTTCCTCAGTGTGGTCAGGACAAATCCTAACTCCTGAATGGGATGAACAAGGCCCTCTGTTCTAGCTCAAATGCATCCCTTTGACCATTTTCCCTTCACAGTCCACCCTGACAAATACTCTGGGAGGTAGGTGCTATAGTAGGCAGCTTTTTATTACTGTGATAAAAGACCCGAGATGAACAAGGAATAAGGTTTCAGTTCATGATTGCTTGGCCTTCTTATCTTTCGGCCTGTAGTGAGGCAGCATATCATGGTGGGAAGCACATGACAGAGGATGTTGTCACTTTGTGGTATTCAGAAAGAAAGAGCAAGACAGGAAGGCACCAAGGTCCCAATATCCTTCAAGGGTACATCCCCAATGACCTAACTTCCTTTCACTAAGCCCCACCTCTTAAAAGTTCCATGACCTCCTAAGGTCATGGAACCTCCACAGGCTGGTGGTCAAGCCTTGAACACACAAGCCTTTGAGGGATATTTAAGATCCAAACCATAATACTATAACCATCTCCATTTCACAGATGACAAGATAGAGATTTGGAGAGGCTAAGTCACTTACTCAGAGCATCACAGAGGAAAGAATTTAAATGCAGATCTGCTCAATTTCCTGCCCACCACATTTTACCTCCCTTTATAAGCAGTGAGTGCCAACACCAGTTAGTTGAGATATTAGTTCCCCTGGATGTGGAATGACTGTTTGAACATGAAAGGGGATCTTGGGAGCCCTAAAAACAAGGGAACTCTTTAGTCTCCACTCAGGAACAAGGACCAGAATCCTGGACAGTGGCATCCAGCTTCGATGGTGGGTGGAGGCAGGGTAAGTGGATCCCCAACTCCTTTGCCCTAGGGTGCATCAGCAGAGAGGGGCTACCATGGAGCCTGCCAGGTCCCTGCCTCAGCTCAGAACATCTTCCCTGTTGTAGCAAGTAAGGATCCCTCCTCTGCTTGGCACAGTGTCAGCTCAGCTAAGGCAGTCTCCAGGCCTCTAAAAGTTCATGTGTCTTTTGCAACATTTGCTTTCCTAAGAAGGTCTGGAAGGGCTGGGAGAAGATCTCAGAGAAAGAAGCCCAGGGAGCAAATGGGGAAAGCCTCCGTCTTGGAGTTAGACAGCCAGTGCTCTGGCCAGCCATGTGGTGGGGGCAGGTGACAGGGCCTCCCCCACAGCTCCCAGTGCAGTCTTTGGAGCTAGGCTGCACAGAGCTGACTGTGTGTTTAATCTTCTCAGTGAAAGAGTGAGGTTAACAAGAGTACAACTGTCTCAAAGACCAAGAAAACTAAAAGAGGTGACACATATAAGACACTCAGAAGAACTTGGCACATGATTTTGTGTTCATCAATGACACAAAAGCTGGAGCCAGATTGCTCTGCAGATTAGTAGCTCTATGACCTAGAACAAGTTGTTTAATCATTCTGTTCTTCCATAGTGCTATTTGTGAATACGGGTAAAAATACCTATTTTAGAGCAATTTGGGTGAGAGTTGAATACATTGATAAATATATATATATGTAACCATATATATCATTTAATACTGGTACAGAATATTAAATAAGGTTTCATTATTATTATTATTATTATTATTATATTATCATTATCATTATTATTGGAGGTGATCAGGAGATAATATCCCAGAAATAATTTTGGAGAAAATAATAGGAGGAAGTTAGAACTCAGTAAATAAGGATCACTTGTACGAGATTATGAAGGCATAGACTTGTTTAGGAAAGGGGTATGTGGATTGTTTTATTTTGTTTGTTCTTTGTTTTGTTTTTAGAGGGGTGTGTGGCAGAGGAAAGAGAACTTGGGTTGAAATTAAGATAGCCTTGGATTCACAATCCACAAACTGGTGACCATGAGTAAGTCACTTCATGCCTCAAGCCTGAGTTTCCTCTCCTGTAAAATGGGGATGACCATAGTACAAACTTCTCTGGGATTACTGTGAAGGTAAACTAAGAGCCTTCTTAGAAAGCTTCCAATACCTTCTACTTCAGACATTTCAGCCAACTTCTCAGAGCCATTACTGTGTGTTCAGTCTCCCACACTGCGGGGCTGGACAATCCAGACTACAAGCTGCTGATGGGATGTTGTCTTCTCTACCAAGGTCTGCTGGCCCCTGCAACACACCAGGTACCCTGGGGATGCTGCTGTGAACAAAGGTATTGCCTTCAAGTATGCAGATCCCATCAGTGCCATCCTAGGGGGTCTGAGGAAAGAAGGAAGTAAAGACCTGAGCACAGGCTTCCCTGGACCTGGAGCCTCGGTGAATGTGGGGGAATCTCAGGACCCACCTGCTCCTCCAACCAAAGCCCCAGAGCCCTGGAACTGTACGTGATGCCCGAAGGAAAATGACCCCCAGAAAACCTTGGCTCACTCAGTCCTTACACACCCTCACTCAGTCTGGGAGAGAGGTGCAGGTTACTGAATGAGACCAGGCAGAAGGTCTGATGACTGGAATTCCCCTAGGAGAAGAAAGGAAGTTCCTTTTTTTTCAAGAAAAAGCCCAGAAGTTTTGCAGCTGACAAGCCTATGTCTTTGTCCTGGCGCTACCTGTGTGACTTCAGGTGGGTGCATCTGCCCACTGGACCCCAGTTTCAAAAAATGTAGAGTGATGTCACCCACTTCCTGGGCAGTTTCGAGGATTAACTGTGCCATTTGCCATGTGAAAGCTTTAAGAAAATGACAGCCAAGAAAGAGCCCTTGCTCTGGTTCCTGGGATCTAACATCTCTTGTCCCTTATCACCTGCGCGCATGCTCTCTCTCTCTCTCTCTCACACACACACACACACACACACACACACACACACGTGCCCTGGGGTCTTACCTTCCCTGGGAGAACCAGGTTTGGTTTTCTCCCTGGCCTCTTATTTTCACCCAGTTGGTGACAGCCAGCAGGGTTTACTGACCACTGCCCACATGTGTTAGCTGACTTCTCACCAGGTGGCTGGGTCAGCAGGACTAGCAGCTGCCTGACTACTCAGTTTCCCAAAACAGAAAGCTGGTCTGACCCAGAAATGCAGCAAGAGACCCAAGGGGAATGGGACACAAGCAGTGGGGGAAAATCGCCAGGAGTGGACTGAGCAATATCTGGATATTACCATGTGTCGATATCCCACTGGCTGTGCCGCCTAGGGCAGGTGGCTTCACCTCTCTGAACCATAAAGATACGATGAGGTCATGAATAAAACTATTCAGCACAGAGCCTGTACATAGTCAGTGCTCCATATATGTGAGCTGGGACTAATTTCAAAGGGAGTGTAGCAGGATAAAGAGCCAAACTGCTTAGGTTCAAATCCTAGCTCTGCCACTTAAACACATATGTAGACACAGCCAAGTCATATAAACTCTCTGTGCCTCAGTTTCTTCAACTGTAAAATGGAGATAACAAAAGTCCCTTCCTCATAGGATTTTGAGAAGGAATAGATGGTGAAGAATACTTTTAAAGTGCTTAGGCTTAAAGAAGCCAGCACCTGGCAAGGGCCCCATAATGCTAATGATTGCTATTTCTATTTCCCTCCTGCACATCCTTTATCCTCTCCCCTTGGCCTTGAAATGAGAAGGTGGAGGAGGTCATCAAGGCTTCCCCACCTTTCTGGTCCCCCAATCCAGGCAGAAAGGTCTCCTGAGAGTTTCAGGTTGGAGTTGTGGAAGGGAGGTCTGGGTGGCGGGGGACACTTTCCAGAACACGCCCTCCAACAGGCTCCCAGTAGATCCACAGAGTCCGTCCACCTATCCGCCCATAAACACATGCTCACCGCTCAGCTCCACACACACACACACACACACACACACACACACACACAAACGCTTACTCCAGACCACACCACCCACACGGGAACCTCACCCAGCCCACTCCTTGTCCCAGGCAGGGCCAGATTTCTCCTGAGACTCATACAGTGATTCTCCTCCTAACTGGCGTCAAGCTCTCAGCCTGCTGCCCTGCCCCACTGTAATTACAGAGAGCTTCGGATTCTGTGCCCAGCCATGACATAAGCCTGAAGCTTCTAGCTGGATGAGCTCACCCCACCCTGCCCTGAAGCCCAGTCCCTCGGGACGTGTCACATGGAGGGGACACTCTTGGCTAGAGATGAGGAAGGTCAGGGTCTCCCCAGTCAGCTCAGCCCAGATCTGGGCTCCAGAACCACCCACGCTCCCACCCAGTCCCTGCCTCCCACACCTATGTGAGAGGCCCAGGGATCTGCACCTGTTTCCCCGCCTGCAAAGTGGGGTGTCAGTAATAAAGATATTGCTGAGAGCTTCAATGCCTTGTTTGCAAAGGCTCTCAGAAGTGGCCGACGCACAGGAGATGAGATGTGAACGTGGTGGTTGTTGTTCTCTGTATTATTATTTTTAGCAACCTCCCTCACGAAAGCACTGCTTCACATCAGAGCAATTTCTCAACTTGTGACTCATGAAATTCCTCAACACCTCCATCCCACCACCACCCCTTGAAGCTGACAGAGCTGAGACCCTGAGGCCACGGAGGGAAAATAGTGTACTCAAAGTTCCCCACTTGCTGCTGACAGAGCGAAGATTAAAACTCAAACCCAAGCCTTTTGGCCAAAGGAATTAGCCTCATTCTCTCAGTGCTAGGATTACAAGTATGCACCACCAAGCCTAGTTGTAAATTCATTCTTCTAGTGCCATAGAGGAGTAGGGAAATCTAGAAAATGCGTCTTGTCTGGGCTTTGAGTTTCAGAACCTACACCCTGGTTGGGTACAGTACATCTGGATAATTATCATTATTAGCAGTCGTAATAAAAACAGAAGCTATCATTTCTTAACACTTCCAGTGGTGGTTTCTTTGATGTAAAATGGAGTAGTAGTAGGAAAACCTTGCCTTACTGAGTCATGGGGGTAGATTAAAGGAGTTAATATGCATAACGTGCTTACATCAGGGCCCGGCCTAGAACAATCTTTATGTAGCTGATAACCTTAAATTGAAAATATAAAAACACCCATTCCTCATTCAGTGCTACTTGAGGATGGCTTCATGTATCCTGAAGACACACCCACGAGGAAGCTGCTCTCATATCCATGTCACAGGTGGGAAAACAGACAGCTCAGAGATGCCTGGGATTAATGTTACAGCTGATGGAGATTCTTAGCTTGACCAAACTTTGGTCAGGCTCCTGAACCTTTCTGGAGGCCCATCAGTGTGTTTTCTTGTAAAATCCAGTTTTAACAAGAACCCTGTTAAGACCATGTAGCAACAACCTCCACCCCTACATATCTGCTCACCCTCCATATCTGATCAGCTTCTTCAGTCTTTACCATCCCCCAGGTGCATTCTGATTACCCTGGTCTGTCTTAAGCAAGAATCCTGTTAGGTCAGTTTAGCCAGAATCCCCCCCACCCCTCCCATCCATCCCCTAGTTTTCCATCCATTTACCCTCATCCTGCTCTTTGGCTACAAATTCTCACTTTATCCATTAGGGTAAAGTGCATTAGGGTAAAGTGCTGCATTAGGAGTTGATCCCAATATTTCCCCCCACTGCAGAATCTCAGTGCTACAATCATTGCTTCTATCACTATAGCTCCTCTGCCCAGTAAAATCTCCCTTCCCTAGCTGTGCTTTAACCAGGGTAATCTAGATAGCATACTTCTTTTGTTTGTCACTCTCAGATAACTCAAAATTGAAATTATAAAAGCTCAGAACCCTGCTCTGACTCTGACCAGGTTGGAAGTGGGGATTCGAACCTCAGGTTGTCTACCTCTAAGTTCACCTGCGTCCCGTCTCTGTCATCCCCTTCTGCGGGTCTCCAGGGGGAGGCAGGATGCAACATGCTCTGGGGAAGGTATTTCCAGAGGGTGACCTGAGCCCTCAGCCAGGCAAGGGTTATTAATAGCCCAGAGCTTTAGTGCCCTGCCTGGGGAGGAGGTTCCGAAGAGGAGAGGGAAGGCGGAGCTGCGCCGAGCCTGGGGGAGGAGTGTCCAGAGAGGCTGGCTGAACTTGATGCTGCGGCTTCGGCCCCTCCCAGCCCCCTCTGGGAGCTCAGCTGTTCCCTCAGCGGATTCTCTGGGGCTGGTTCATCACCTTGGAATATTCTTGTGACAGGAGGTGCTAGCAAAACCCGCCTCCAGACCCCAGCAGCAAATAAATAGAAGGCTCCCAGCCCAGGAGCCAGGAGAAGTTTCTAGGTGAGTGTCTCTGAGGTTTATTAGGCTCCTGGCTCCACTATCCACTCGACCTCCGCAGTTCTGGCCAGGAGCCTGGGCAGCCTGGGAGGACGGTGACTTACTGCTCTGCTGAGGCCCTACGGAGAGAGGCCCTCTCGGATTCTGTGGAACCAGCTGGGGGTTCACCTTTGGGGGCCCAGACCCCAGCCTGGTGAGCACAGCTGTTCTTGGCAGTGGATGGTTCTGCTTCTCCCCGACGGAAGATCAGCATTTTCCTGAAGCTGAAAAATAAGTTCTGAAAGCCATCCCTCCTACCTCGCTTTGCTGTGTGACCTTGGGTAGGTAGCTCGCTCTCTCTGAGCCTCTGTTTCCACTGTGAGCTCAGCACTCGCCATGGCCGATGGTCAGATGCCTTTCTCCTGCCACTACCCGAGCCGGCTGCGCAGAGACCCCTTCCGGGACTCACCCCTCTCCTCCCGCCTGCTGGATGACGGCTTTGGCATGGACCCCTTCCCTGATGACTTGACCGCCTCTTGGCCTGACTGGGCTCTGCCTCGTCTGCCCTCTGCCTGGCCTGGGTCCCTGAGGTCGGGGATGGTGCCCCGGGGGCCCACTGCAGCAGCCAGGTTTGGGGTTCCTGCCGAGGGCAGGAGCCCCCCACCCTTCCCTGGAGAGCCCTGGAAAGTGTGCGTCAATGTGCACAGCTTCAAGCCGGAGGAGCTGATGGTGAAGACCAAGGACGGATACGTGGAGGTGTCTGGTGAGTGAGAGAGCACGTGGGGAGGGGGTGTAGGCCTCTGCCCTGGGAAGGGCCCAGAGAAAGAGTGGGACCCTGACACACAGGTGACTTCAGGGCTCAGGAATGCAGCCCACAAAGTTATCTTTATGGAAAAGCTCTCCTGTCCCAGGCCCCAGGAGGAGTCCGAACCTGAGCCAGATGCTGGAGCCTCAGGGTGCTGTATCCATCCCAGGAAGGAAGAAAGACAGGAACCAGATCGGGTATTTTCACAGAGATAATTTAACATGTAAAGAATAGGTTAAACAGATGCAGAAGGAAAAATGCAAAGAAGAAATGGGCTTTATTATAGTCTCGTGTCACAGCACAGGGCCTAGAAGGACAGGTGTAATGTTGAGCGATGATAATATTAATAACCAGAGAGTTTCAAGCAAGACACCTCCCCTTACCCTGGATAAACAAACTGAGGCTTAATAGCAATGATAATGAAACAACTGATAACCTTGGCTGAGCATTTACCGTCTGCTAGGCATCATGCCAAGCTTCCACGAGTAACATCTCAATCAATACAGCCAGAGGAGGTGGGTCCTACTTGTCTCTTCTTTCTACCCTTGAGGAAACTGAGACCCAGAGAGGTTAAAGTAACTCACTCAAAGCTGGCAAGGGGTCAAACCCACTGCCTGGAGGTTGGGAGGCCAGAACAGAGTTAATGATTGCTTCTGAGCTAAAGTTCTTACATTCCTTTTCCAAAATAATCCTCTTTCCAGCCCTGAGTAGCCCGGGTTTCTGATCCATTTTGCAGCTGGAGAGGCTGAGGGGAGGGAGGGCCTTGTCCAAGGTCAGGCCATGAGTCAGCAGCAGGAGTGAGGCCTGTGCAGGGTGCTAGGGCCCAGGCTTCCATATTCTGGGGAAAGGCAAGAGAGAGACAGGAAGCTCAGGCCCTGTTACGAGGAGGGCACAAAAGCTTTCTTTCGCTTCCCTCCCAATGAACGCTCCATTAAAAAGCCTGTATTCCTGGCAGAGGCCTGTCAGCTGGAAAATCAATAAAAGCCATTCCAAACACTAGCCGGGCTGGGGCTGGGACAAGCCCTGGCAGGCAGGCAGGCAGGCAGGCACCGTTCAGGGGGAGTTTCAAAGCTACTGGTGGCAGAATTATAAACATCAGAGGATCCATGCAGCTTCGGGTGTGGTGGGTCTGGAGACACAGGGACCACGGACCACATGCGGATTGGGGAGAGGAGGGTCAGCCAGGGCTCTCTGAGTTGGCTGGGGAGCCAGGCAAGAGTCCCAAAGGCACCGGATCTGGCACTAACCAGCAGGATGTGCAGACTACTCAATTTGGGCAGCTGTTTCCTTATCTGGAAATGAGGGACCCAGTGATTACACTGTAAAGATTGTGGTATTAAATAGATGATGCCTATAGAGCGTATACAAACATGGTGCTAGAATACAAGCAAGCAGGATTGTCTTTATTGTTGTAAAAGCAGTATTGTGATAACAATAGTATGGGACACATAGGAAGGTTCCCAATAAATAATAAATGACAGATGCTCCTAGGAACCTGGGTTCAAATCCCAGCACTGCTGTCCATTAGCTGGATAGACATGGACAGGAAAATCTTTTCACGACTCTGAGCTTCAGTTTCCCCTATGACAGAAGAGGGATCCTAAAAATACCTATCCTCCAAGGCTGTAGGGAAGATTTAGTCCATGCAGACAACCGATGATAACGTATTCAGAATGTTTACAAAGTGGAGCCAATGGGAGTGCCTGCCTGACACTCTGTACACAGCGTGACTATTATCACCTTGCTTCCTGCCCTTGTTCACTCACAGTTTCATCTCATGGGCTTCTAAGCCTCCCACTCCCGCTGGCCCTTCTGGAGGGCTTTGCTTCCATCTTCCCGTGAAGATACATGGTATCCACAGGTGGGGTCTGGCAGCCTTCCTAATTTTATCTGGAGGCTTTGGACACATCTTGATGCCTCAACTTCTCCACCTGTAAATAAGACAAAGATGAAGACTCGTCAAGATGCAATTAGTGACTTCACCTAGACAGAATCCACATCCCCTGCAAGAACCTTCCTAAAAGAGGTTTTCAAAACAGGATCCATATCAGGGGCTCCATGTAAAAGCAATTTCCAAGGGATGTTGGAAGACAGATTCAGTCTCCTATGCTGTACCACACAATGACAACTCTGTTCTTCCACAAGAATTTCGTGGTAAATACCCACCTATGTTGGTTTACTGGGTCTTCACAGGGATGTTCTAGGAATGGGGGGGGGGTCACTGCCCATTTCACAGATAAGGAAAAGGAGGCCCAGACAAAATGACTCACCTGTGATTGTCCGTTTCTCTGTGGCAGTAACTGAGTTTTGAAGGCAGGCCTGCCTGGGCAGTTCTGGGTTAGGATGGCTTGATATACCTCTGATTGCGTGGCACTGGCCAAATTCCACCACCTCTAGGGCCTGAGCTTGTCTGTTTACAAAGAGGTGGACTATGCCAGTATTTCCTGAACAATACCTCTATAAGGTGTTGTTAGATGTCTGAGTAATGGAGGAAGGGAAGTCCGGAGTTTTAGAAGATGCCAGGTGAAACAGAATCATGCACAGATTTCTTTCCTCCCCGCAGGGCTTATCAGAGACTTTCATTTGTTTATGAATCACTGAAGGGCAGACTTACCTGAGTACATATGAATGTCTTGCTCCAGGGAAATGTTTGGAAAATGCTGGACTAGATGACCCCCCCCCCCCCCGCCATCTCCTATTTCTTGACCCTTAACCTGAAGCCACCAGCCAAGAAACGTTCTCTTCATGGGCTGCTGGGCCAGGCTCTGGCTAAGCAAGGGACGGGAAAGCCCCAAGGTCTTTTCCCACCCTTTCTCCTTAATCCCAGGGCCTCTATCCTTCCTGGAAACAGAGCCTTCCTTCTTTAGCAGGGCCAATCCCATTCACCAGTCTGCTGCCAGCTCCTGACACCTACAATTCTCCAAACCATGTGGAGAAAATGGCAGCTGCAGAGAGGTTCTTCTTTCCCCAGACTCTAGGTGACACTTTCTTTACCAATCCCAATTATTACTTTTCTCTGCCTACAAAAAGGAAATATTTTTGTGGTATAAAATGAACACTGGAAAGCAAAATAAGAAATTAAGAATCACTCGTAATCTAAAAGCTGCCCGAATAATCAAAGTATGGAAATAATGTACCAATGAGCTTCAGGATAATCTGCCTCTCTTTCAACTAGATTATCACCCTCCCCAGAGGTCCCTATGGCAATCTCAGAGCCCTTCCTGTTTAGAGGCCTTTCCTTCCTAAACCCCAAACCCCAACTTCAAAGCACGGACAGAGACATTTGGCTTCTCCGGTTCAGGGCTTTCCCTAAACATCAAAGTAAACCACAAGAGGCCACCTTCATACAGCTGCTTTACAACTCACATAGCAATTCTGTGACTCACTTTCATTTGTTCTTTACGGTAGTCCAGTAAGATATCTCCCTTGTTTTAGAGAAGAATAAACTGAGGCTCAAAGAAGAGGAGAAGTGTGCTAGGAAATGTCGGAGCAGGGATTCACATCCAAACCCAAAGGTTCTGGAAACGTCTGGTTCTGAATCCGTGCTCCAGCACTCCCAAGGGATAAGATTCTGGCCACATCACTTAAGCCCTCCAAACTTCAGTTTCCCCAGTCACAAAATGATAATAACAAAAGTACTTGTTTTCTAATGTGGTGAAAAGTAAAGGAATCACTACAGGTAAGGTGCTTAGAACAGTGGCTGACACCAAATCAACTCTACGCCAATACTTCTTGGCTTAGGATCACATTATATCCCCATAAACCCATCATAAACTGAAAATATTGAAAGTCAAGATGCATTTAATACACCCGACTAACTGAACATCATAGCTGTGCTTAGCCTACCTTAAACGTGCTTAGAACATTACATTGGCCAACAATTGGGCAAATTCATGGGACACAAAATCTATTTTATAGTGAAGTGTTGAATGTCTCATGTAATTTATTGAACACTGCACTGAAAGTGAAAAAAGGCATCATTGCAAAATTGAAAAATAGTGAGTTGAATCATTGTTAATGTCTGTATAAGTTTGCTATTATTATTTTTACCACCATCATCATCATCATCGTGATTCTCAGGGCACCAGACATGTAGAAAGATTCCAGGATACAAAAGGGCTGAGTCAGAGGCACTGGCCTGTCCCCAGGGGAAGCAGGCCCTCAGGGACACAGGCTTTGGGGAGGGACCAGGAACAGATAGTGCTTTCTGGACACAGGCACATGATGAAGCAGGGAAGTTGGTTGTCATAGAGTTGGCAGGATACAATAAGCTCTTGGGGTGGCAGCACATTAACAGAATAGCATGCTCTGGTCACCAGACACTTTAGTTTAAAAAGGAATTCCCATAAATGTACCCCTTCCTCCCTGCTAATAGGAGAATAAATCAGTACAGTCTTTCATAAAGAGCACTTGAGCACTATAGACTAAGAATTAGACACTCTAAAACTTAGAATTAACCCTCCGGCAGTAATTAGGCCTAGTATAAGAATCTAGGTGCAGCACTATTCAGTTCAGTGATGTTCTTTCCCACGTTGGAAATTTCTTCAGTGCTTCAAAATAAGGAATTGACTAAATGAACTACTCTATGTTTCTACAGTTGGACACTGTATAGTTGTTAAAATCATGTTGTCAAAGAGTATTTGGTATTATGAACAAATAGGATGTGTTAGCAAGAGAGGAAAATGGCTTTTGACATAATACGTAGAATTATCCCATTTGATAAATATGTGATATAAATCTAAAGTATATAACACTTATGCACTTCTAAGAAACAGAAACGAAATTCTGGAGCATGTAAGAAATCATCGTTTTTACTCTTTTTTCTGTGGCTTCCTCAGGGTGGTTGTGATTTTTTCCTTATCTTCTGTATTTTCTCATGTACATGTATATTATCTTACAATCCAAAAGTTATTAAAGGAATATTACTCTTCCCAAAATAATTAGTAATGCAATCACCTATAACTTCTCAGTTTTTAAAAATCTGGATTGCATAAAGACAAGGTTATTTATAATCCTTGGGCTATTTGTAACCCACAAGGTTATTTATAATCTGGACTCTGGAGCCCCTCAGAAGGGCTCCAGTGTATAAATGGGGCTCTTGGGCTCTGGAATGTGGCCTCCTAAATGAGGATCTAAAAGGGATTGGAGCTGAGTGTTTCCACCACCTCCCTGCACTAATCCTGTTTGTTTAAAGAGAAATTGGAGACACCCTCTCTGAGAGAGAGAGAGAGAGAGAGAGAGAAAGAGAGAGAGAGAGAGAGGCGCCAAGAGGATCTGAGTTTGCTATATTGCAAAATAAAAATTAGTTTGGGCTCAAGACTTCCTGTAATTTCATCTTTTCCCTCCCTAAGGGGGTTGTATGACCCTTCCCTGCTACCCTGTAGGAGGTGGGGCTGGTGGAATTTCACATCTGCGATTTTGGGGCCTCCCTTTCTAAGGGGACCTCTCTTGGGAGAGGATGGGTGTGTTTAGCAGATTGAAGCATTATTTCTGGACTGTCGGTTCACTACTAGGTACAGATGATATGGCTGAAAAAGCTAATCAGTAGCTGACATGGACAGAAATCTGAGGACGGGGGACATGAGGTCCCAGACTTGGACCTGATTCAGAAAGGGCTGAGTCAAAGTCCAAAGCAGCCATGAGGGGCTGGATGACCTTGGTGCCATCATGAGTCCCAATAGCAAAAAGAAGGAGGAAAAAGAAATTCATCCTTAGAGTTAGGAGAGGGCTCTGTGCATGCACAGGAAGCCCTTGATAGGTAGTTTTACTCCGCTTCTTTCTTCTACCCCATTGGGGATGTTAGCCCCAGGGTTCTGCTGGCAGGTTAGAGAGAAGGAGTTAGGTGAGAGATGAGAAAGGTAGGATACAACACATGGCCTAGTGACTGTGATTTCCTTAAACCAATGTTTAATGGTCAAGAAACCCTGGTCAAAGTCTCATTTCCTGTCCATTGTCTTAGCTTATCCTCACAGCCAGCCTGGGAGGTGGGCTTCATTGTGTCCTTGTGGCAGGCCGATGGGGTCACTGTGGCTCAGGCCCTGAAGTCTCCAGACCATACTGAAGTCACATGGGGAGGCAGGGCCAGAAGCAGCCTTTGAATCTGAGCCCCCGTCCTGAACCACATCTGGGCCACAGATGCTGATATGTCATGTTCCTCTTTCTTCCAGGCAAACACGAAGAGAAGCAGCAAGAAGGAGGCATTGTTTCCAAGAACTTCACAAAGAAAATCCAGTAAGTGACCTCACAGTGTGGATCTGAGGATGGGGGTGAGCAGGGGATACCTGAGACCTAAATCTGGGGTCTTTCTCTCTTCAACATCTCTCTTGGGAGATATCTCCTGGGGAAAGACCTGAATTCTCACACCTAAAGGGGAGAAGGTGCTCAGCAAACCTGCAGTAGGGTCCCAGAACCAGCAGCAGCATGTAGGTGGTGCATCTCATCTGCCCAGTGCCCTGTGAGGTGGGATCAGCCCCATGTTACAGACAGAGAAGTGGAAAATCAGGGGGGCAAAGTGACTCATCCACAATGACCCCAAGAGTTGGGGCACTCACTCTCCCATGTGGCATGGCTGAGGGAAGATGGCCATCACCATCAAAAAAGACCCTCGGCTCATACCTCAAATCCCTTGATAGGATCTTTGGAAGGGTGCTACTACATGCTACCATAGCCAGGAGAATGACACCTTCCCTGGAACATCACACAAACTAAGCTGCACATTGTCCCAATATCTTGACTTACCGGCCACAGGGGTTTGGATGCTGAGACACTGGGACAGAGGAGAGGACAGTTTTGCTGCGAGGACAGAGCTTTAAGAGTCTTAGGTCAAAGGAGAACAACCAGAAGACAAGCAAGCTGGCCATTGCATAGCGACCAGATTGATCCTCTAACTGGCAACTCCTGTGGAGAGAACTCATAGCAGGGATGATCACTCCCCTCATGAGATAGTTGCTAGGTGCCTTCTCTCTAATCAGCATCACTCTGCAATGTGCATTTCTGGTACTAAGTTCCTTTCTCAGCCGTCACCACATTTGGTTTCTGCAGCAAAGATGTATATCAGGGAAAAGGGACATTATTCTCCCTGTATGAGGAGGAAGCTAAGTCTCTCAGAGGTAAAGGACATACTCAAGGTCTTTAAGATAAGAATGTAGCAGAGCCCCTCAGATTCCTGACCTCTGAGTTCCATGCTCAGGTCTTGAGCAAGGAGTACTGTTCCCTCATCTTTAAAAGGGAATGCTGACCCAGCCTTGCTGAGACAGCAGCTGAGCTCCCCAGTGCACGGTGGGTCCTCAGAGTGGCAGCCTGGTATTACTATTCTTCTTGTTATTGAATCTAAACTCTCCACTAGTCCTGGCAAAGCTGTGCTGAGTTGGAGAGATTGCATTAGCTGAATTCTGAGGCTTCTTTTAGCTTTGGGCTTCTGCACTCCTGTCTCTCCCCACGCCCACCCATTTCTGACCCTCACAGTTCTTGGAAGCCTGTGGACTCTTTTCGATAAGAAAAATTTCAAAGCCTTTTTCTTCTCGGTCGCTGGCTGGCCTGCCATCCCGTGACCCTCACCTTTTCCTGGCACAGCCACCAGATCAAACAATGCTAATGGCAGAGGAAGGGAGAAGGGAAAGGGAGGGCGCTGGTGTGTCTTTCCAGAGACTCCAACAAGGACTCAGGACAGAATGACAAGCAGGGCAGGGCTGTGAAAAGGACTGAGCAGGAAAGAAGTCAGGCAATTAATCATTTTTTTAAATGGCCATTTTCATGGATTTGCCCATCTCTGAGGCCTTGGGAGAGACAGCTCCCTGGGAATTCCCTGACCAGATAGAAATGCTTACCATTGCCCCATGTGGTGCTGCTACTCAGCTGGTGGTGGGCTAGTTGTTAAAATACCTTCCGGCCATTGCCCTGAGCACTCCCTTCAGTGTACCCTCTCTAACTGACCCCAGTCTCCCTGAAAGTGTCATTGGTCCCATGCAAACTTCCCCACATTGCAACAACAAAAGGGTCCCAGGGTCCTCCATCACCTCACCGTGACAGGTGTCCATCTCTTCTGATCGGCCAGTGCCCAGCAGTACCTATTGTTAAACATTTTGAATCTCAGCCCTGGGTATAGGAGGTCCTGGCTTCATGATAAAGTAAGTGAGCAACTTGCTTGACTGCTCTGAGCTCTGTTCCTGCATTCTCTCACTGGCGGAGTCAGAGAGAAGTGGCAGGACGTGGACAAAGTATTTAGCGTGGGGTGCAGACTCCATACTTGGTCTATGGGAACTACTATTAGAAGACTCCATAAGGCTGGAATCACAGGAAAACAGCTGAGACTCCTGGGAGCTCCTTGACTCTGTCCACATTGGAGATGCCAAGGAGTTGGGCTGCAGACTGTGGCAACCCTGAGCCAATCTCAAGGAACCTTCCTGCCTCTTCCAGGAAAAATGTCAGTCCTTAGAGGACAGAGAGGCTTCTTCAGCCAGGCTGAGATCCTTAGAGATTTCCACCCAGGCAGGAGGTTGCAGCTGTTTGCCTTAGGCTGAGAAATTTATCCAGAGGCTCTATTTTGATTGGATGAAGGGGAGAGGAGAGGTCTTGGATTTTGCCTGTCAGGCTAGGAGAAAGACAAGGACTGAACCGGAGCTCTTTGCTATAAGGAAGTTGGAGCAGAGAGCAAACAGGAAGCAGGGAATGCAGGAAGTCATTAGTGAAGGATGCTTGGAGCCAAGGCAGACTTTATTCTCCTTGCTCCACATTTTCCCAGGTATCTGTCCTGCCATTCACTGACACCTATAATGTACCAAGAGCTGTGTCAAGAGTTTTGCAGGTTTGATTTTATTTCATCTTTGGAATAATCTTATTTTGTGGCTGAAGAAACTAAAGCCCAGAGGAGCAATGAGACTCAACTGAAGATATTCATCCAGTAAACAGCAGATCTAGAATATTATGTAGCCTTAAAAAAGAAATCCTGGCACCATAGGGATGCAGCTGGGGGACATTATGCTAAGGGAAATAAACAAGACACAGAAAGAGAAATGCTGCATGCTCTCACTTTTATGGGGGATATAAAATATTCAAACTCATAGAGGGAATGACTGGGATGGTATTTGCCAGGGGCTGAGAGAGAAGGGGAAATAGGGAGATGTTGGTCCAGGAGTTATAAACTTTCAGTGAGAGAGGATGGATGCGTTCTGAGGGTCTAATATACAGCATGGTGGCCATAGTTAGCAATACTCTACTATACATTTGAAGTTTTCTAAGAGGCTTCATCTTAAATTTAATCTTCACAACACACACACAGAATAACTATTTCAAGGTGATAGATTTGATAATTGTCTTGATTTCACAATGTATAGCTATATCAAAACATTGAGTTGTATACTATATATGTGCATATATAATTTTATACGACAAATATATCTCAAGAAAACTTTTCAAAAAAGAACAGATATGGACTTTAAACATAGCACTCTACTTTAAAGACTAATGACTTTCCTATTTGGTTAAAGGGACTGAATGACAGTCATGTGCAATACAATCATTCACATGCCATCTTTATTATTTTTTGCCTTATATGCTTAGATCAACTCACTTTTGATAAAGTTAAATTCTCATCATTAAAATGTTCACCAAAGAAGGTGTTCATGAAATAAATCCAATGAAAGCAAAATGTGTTTAAATCCTAACTAGATAATGTTGTCTGCCTGAGGGACTAAGCACTAGATCAGCCAGCTCTTTGTCAAAAAGGGAAAGTTAGTGATAGAGTCTAAAGGTACCCAAGGCTTATTAACACTTAGCTGAGCCCTGCTCTGAGATGCCAATGGAAGAGTTAAAAGGTAATTGAAGAAGAATAGCTTTCCTATAGTGTGGGTTCAACACACAGGACACCTGGGACCCTGGATGAGTCAATTCCCATCTCTGGGCCTCAGTTTCTCCATGTGTAAAATGAGAGCACTGTCCTGGACAAACAGGCAGACCTTTTTAGGGTCTGACACTCTGTGGTTCAATGACACTGTGGCTTGTGTTAAAATATTCACAGCTGTCAAGATGCCAACAAGTGGGACCTGATGACTACAGAGCAATATTCACACCACTCTCAGATAGATGCGATTATTGCATCCTTTTTCCTACAAGGAAATAGATTCAGAAGGGCCAAATCACCAGGCCAAATTCTGACAGTCAAGAAGAGTCCAGATTTGAATGCAAATCTGCCTGCAAAGCCCAGGCTGTGCCAGACTGTGCAAGGTGCCTATTGGGGTGGTAGACAAATGGTCAGAGTCAGCCCATCCCAGCAGGGGGAGGGAGGTCCATATTTTTTCCTCGTCTGCTTTAAAAGCTTGCCTCAGCAATTGCCCAGCTGTCCTCTCTCTCTCTTTCATTCCCCCCACCAGCAATATGATTGTTGATCTGTGGGGTTCCAATTTGGAAGGCATCCTTGGATGGATGTAGCATATGGGGGTTCCGGGGGTTCTGCTCCCAGCAAACAGCTCCCTAGCCCTTCCAGGAAGGGTCCTGCCATGATCAGGAATAGGCCTCTACGTGTGTTTTGGTTCATTCATCAAGATCCTTGCATTTATAACAGGAAGATCTGGCTTGGACCAGTGGAAAGGTCTGTGATGATTCACCCTCCTGCCCTCCCACTAAATTGTCCTCTCTTCAAAGATTTGATCCAGTGGAGCCAGTAGGGCATCATGGTTGGTTACTCCATGTTTGGAACTCAGGGTTCCAATTCCAATTCCCATAATTCCCATCAGTCATATACCAGATGTATGACCTTGGGCAAATCAGTTTGCCTCTCTGGGCCTCAGTTTCCTCCTCTGTAAATTGGGGACAGTAATAGAACCCACCTTATGTGATTATTGTTAACAACTAAACGAGATGAGATGATTTGGTTAAAGTATGTGGTACAAGGTGTTGAGAAGGTCATGGTTCTCATTATTTTTTATTAATAATGGCACCACTGAGACTGTTACCATGTCCTCACAATTTCGAGTTTGTTGAAGAAACTGTACCCTAGGTAGCTTCAGTCATGTTTCAAAACTCACTAAAATTTAAAGGACTCTTATCGAAACTATTATCAGATTTGGGTTCAGAGGTTCCATTTTTAATGCTTCCTCACTCGTTTAGCTTGTCTTTTGACTTACCCCAAGTCTCCACTTAGTAATCTGTAGGAGGGGCATCCTAATTCTTGCCTTTTAATCATACTAGACTCTCAAAAAGCTCTAACCACATGATACCTATAACTGAGTTTTGGGAACGAAACAATTACAACCTTCATTGTTAATCAAAATGTAGCTCAAGCCAAATCTCATTCTTAGCATCGTGGACCATGTTGCCATCTGAACCTGTCCATGTGGCCAGGCTGACCATTTTATCTGCCAACCTGCCTGTTCCACCATTAATACATTTTGTAGTCAAGTACTCTCCGCTGGGCACATGACAAATGAAAATGTGTTCCCTACTCTCAATACTTTCCTGGTGCCCTCTACAGGAATAGTGTGGTTATCATTTTTGCCGGCAACCTATCCACTCTGCTAGGGTGGAGACCTCAACATAGAACCGAATACATGGGCTGATAGCCCACTTTTAAGTTAAGAACTAACCCCAACTAGCATTTTGCCATTTGCAAAGCATGTTCCAACTCTGACTCTTTCTGGATCTTCAAATACTGTACAAGTTCAATATTATTGTCTCACTGCTGCAGAAGAGAGAACAAGCTCAGAGCAATTGAGTGGCCTTCCCAAGGTCACGCAGCTACAAAGAGGTGGAACCAAGGTTCAAACACTGAGCACTATATGCTCCCAAAGCTTAACGTCTTATCCAAAATATTTTCCTTCAAATGAATAAAAGTATTTAAGCCATATTTAAAATGATGAATAAAATCTTGTGCTTTTTCTAGGCTTCCTGCAGATGTGGATCCTGTAACGGTGTTTGCCTCGCTTTCCCCAGAAGGGCTGCTGATCATCGAAGCGCCCCAGGTGCCACCTTATGCACCATTTGGAGAGAGCAGTTTCAACAATGAGCTTCCTCAGGACAGCCAGGAAGTCACCTGTACCTGAGAGCCCGGCCTTGGTCCATCGTCATTCCCTCCCCAACCCCAGGGCTTCTCTGACTCCAGGGTGCATTACTTTAGCTGAACTCAGATTTAGTGCAACTAAAATGTTGGGGAATAGGGGGAAGGGAGAATGACCACAGATTCCCTGGATAACATAGTAATAGATTTCTCCACAAGATGACGCAATAGGCAAACCATGCTTGTTGTGTTAAGCCAAAGTACTGGTTTTTCTTTATCTTTTCTATCTTGATGAAAACATTGCACATTCTATAGGTGCAAAACAAAGAAACGGGGACTTAATTTCGTGTTGCATCTTGCCTTGCAAGTAACGCAAGGGTCACTTTTGTCTGGGAACCTCCCCATTACCCTGCTCTGGGCTCCCTGTTCCTGTGCCTGCCTCATGGTTCCATCAATGGAGCCCTGGGCTCAGCCCACTGTGTTTCTACCCCCCTGGCTTACAAAGGGGAGTAGACAGGTCTTATATTTCCGGATGGGATTTGTCCGCCAACCATATAAAGATAAACAATGCCTTCTGCCCTCTGCCTAAATGTTTACAGCATGTTCCCACGGTTCTCAAACTGGCACTCCCCAAGGACTCTAGAAGCCCCTCAGTTAATTAATTCCCTGGCCGAGGTCCCCACCATCTTGTGTCCCCTATGTCCAAGTTGGGATTTTTACAGAGGGGGCTGTTTCCAGACAGCCCTGCCAGGAACCAAGCAAAGGCCAGGCAGTCTGGCAGACAAGCTGTGGTATTGTGTATATGGGTGTGGGGCATTTGTATCATTGTTGTTTGAGTTGTGCTGTTGTTTGGGGGGAAACAGTAAATAATAATAGTAATAATAAAAGAGCTGATGTTCTTAGCTTTGGGTCTTTCTTTTGATGAGAAACTAGATGCAACATCACCCTAGATATATGTGCTAGTTAGGAGTGCAGTGGCTTCAAGGAATCATGCCTAATGACTGATGGCTTAAATGAGATAAATAGTTACTATCTCATTTCACAAGAAACTCAGAGGTAAGTTGTTGCAGAGGTAAGTTCTTTCTTCAGCTGTTGTGCCACCAAGAACTGAGGACATTTCCATTCTTTTCCATTTCTGAGAAGTCACAGTCTGTCCTTAAGGTGCACGATGGCTGCAGCAGCTCCATGCATCTCACCCTCATATGAGAATATACGGGAAGAGAAGGCAGGGATAAATAGCCCTTCTCATCTGCCTTCTTGTTGTATCAGGCTGAAAAATATTTTCCAGAAGCTGCAAGTAGGTGTCTTCTTTTATCTCACTGGTCCAAGCTGGGTGCTCTATCTGCCCTGAGAACAGTCCTTAGCCAAAGGAAATGGGGTGGCCATGAGGGGCTTAGACTTACAGCAGTTCTCTTCTGAGGCCGGGGACATTGCCACCTGAATAAAACAAGATTCTGTTATGAAAAAGAAAAGGGCATAAGGGCTATGAGGGCAATCTGTCTGAAAGGACTGTCATAAATTTTGTTGCTGCCAGAAGCACAGAAGCCTTGAGATAGAGTGGGAGGAAGTGGCACTGCTGAAACAGTGCATCGCTTAGGAGTCTTTCTGTGCTAAGCGCCAGGAGCCCCAACTCTAACTGATTTAAGTAAAAAGATGTATATAAGATGTATATATTGGTACACACATCAGAGAGGCCCAGGATAAGGGCTTCTTTCAGGTACATCTGGACTCAGGGCTCCCATGGCATCAATAGGACTCGGTTTCCCTCCACCTGACACTGCAGATGTAGCCTCCCCACCTCCTGGCTCCCAGCCTTCCCTGTCTCCATGTCCTCTTATTGTAGTCATAAAGTGACTGCAGTCACTACAGCCCCACATTCTCCCACATTCTTGTCCTGATGGAGAAAATCCTCTCTTCTACCGTATTCCTGAGAGCTGTTCTTATTGGACCAGCTTGGATCACATGACCATTCCTAACCCAAGCAAAACTCAAGAAATCAGTGTTTTGATTGGCCAGGCCTGGGTCACAGGTCCCATTCTTGGACCCAATCCCCTTTAATCACCATGACGCCTAAAAAGTAGACATTAATTTTACAGTGAAGAAGATGAACCTAAGACAGAAATGACTTAGGTAAGCCACCATGGTGACAGCAAAACTCAAACCTGTATGTTTGCTTTTGGAAGTATTAATAAAGAGCTTCTGAACTGGGATTCCCCAAACCCCCAAAAGATGGTAGGATCTATGAATACTTCCTGAGCATCTACTCTGCTCAGGGCTGTGTCAGGTACCGGTAATAGAGCACACAGTTAGTCACATCTCTGCTTACAGTCTGGTAACAGATGCAGAAAATAAAAGAATTCCTGACCCTCACATTGAGCGCTGAGTACTTTGTGTGTATTAATGCAGTCCTAGGAGGAAAGTCCAACTCTTATCACCACTTTGCAGATAAGGAAACTGAGGCATGGAAGGTCTGAGTACACTCCCCCAAATCCTACACCTGGTGAGCAGCAGACCCAGGCAGCCTGACTTGAGGGCTTTCACTCTTCTGCATTTCTCCCAACAAAACAAAATGCAAGCATGTCCTAAATGATTCCATCCGAACTGGAGCGGGGGAGTGATATTGCAAGCTGCGGCTCACCAGAGAGGATTCAATCATGTCAGGATTGGGGATCTGGAGATTGAGCATGGTTGTAAGACTTGAGCAAAAACAGAGATAGAGGAAGAAAGTGCCTCACAGGCAGAAGAAAATGCATGAACCAAGGAGAAAGGTATGTTCCTTGTAAAATCCTTTAATAGTTGTGGATTGTTCAGAGGATGGAGTCCAAACTTCTTTGTTAGATGCACCAAGCTGCTGGATCTGTCCCTAGGTGACCTTTCTCCACTACAGTTCCAACTCCTTTCTACCCTACCCTCCTGGTTTACCAACGTCCCTCTGTTCTTCCAACAAGACAGGCTCTTCCTTATAATAGAACTTTGGCTGCACTGCTCTCTGTCTCCTCCAAGAATTACTCTCCTATCCTCTTCCTTGGCCAGTTCCTTAGGGCCTCAGCTGGAACTGACAACCAGACAGGTCAGAGTCCCCTCTTTCTTACACCTGTCCGAGTACAGTGCATCCAATGGTATTTATCCTGGGTATTTATGTAGCAGAATTAATGATGATGATGATGATGATGATGATGATGACTACAACCAAAACTGATCCTAGATGCTCAACTTTCAATGAAGGGAAGATAAAGTATTCAGATATAGTGGGAAATCCTTATTCATTTGATATTTGATTTAGTTGACAAATATTTACAGGATAGCTACTGTGTGCAAGATTCTAGGCTCGGTGTCAGATACCAATTTTTCTCATGACAGCCTGGTAAAAGAAGAAAGGCAAGTTTGTTGCTTCCAAGTTCATCAGTCTGGGCCCCTGAATAGCAAGACCCCAAGGAGGTAGAGTGGAGGACCTATCTTCAGGTGGTGCCCAGGAAAAGGGCATAGAGGACCACAGAGATCTGCCCCAGAAATAAGCAGGGTCACTAAGGCACTGGGGATGACACCATGGTGAACAGCTGGACCATAGCAAGAGGTGATCAGAGGGGAATGCCAGTTGTTGAATGGACTTAGAAACTAAAATTATGACCCACAATATTGCATTTTAAATTATTTGTGCAGTACTATGAAACTCATGCCAGTCTAACCTTTCGGGATCTGTTAGGCACCCATAGGTACTTTGTGTGAGTGGTCTTGGGGAGCAGGGAGTACATGGAGTTTGAGGATAGAGCAAAGTAAATGGAGAAGAGAATTCTTCCAGGGCAGGAACTTGACGTGAGAAGGGATCTCCTGAGACATCATGGGTCTCTTGAGGAGGGACTCAATTGACAGCATAAGCCATTTTTATTTAAAAATCTCAAGAGAATATGGCTTTCCTAGATACCTGGACTGCTCTGGTTGACTGTAGGTCTCATGAAAGCACAGGCCACATCTTGGTGCCTCTCCACTGAATCCCTCACTCTGCACAATAGTTGCAGAATAGGAAGCATTTCATACTTGCCAATACACAGAGGAATGGGTTGAATAAATAAAATCCAAACTCATTTCTACTGCCTTCAGGCCCCTTTCACCTCTCCAACTTCATCTTCCCTAGCTCCTTCTCTTCCTCCCTTCCCCAGGCCTCCTTTCTGTCTCTCAAACACACTGCCCTCCTTCTCCTCCCAGGACCTTTGCAGTTGCCATTCCCTTGATTGTGAAGCTCCTTGTCTGGCTATCTCCATCTTGTCTTATATCCTCAGATCTCCCCTCAAATTATATCTCCCCATCCCTGCTCCTACTTGCTTCAGTCCTGCAATATTGTGAGAAGCCTCGTCCTAGCTTCATTTGATTACATCACGCTGCATTACTTTGTTCAAAGTAGTCCTCAGAATTGTCTTCACTTGGTTACAAATGCACACATATTAAAAGGCAAGCTTTCCTCCATGTGCATTACTTACAGAGATACATTCTAGAACGTAAACTCCAAAAGGGGAGGAATCTTCTTTTTCTGTCTTATCTAATACTGTCATCTATGCTAAGTACAATATTTAGCAGATCTGACAGTAAATATTTATTGAATGAATGAACAAATGCTAAGTGTGGGTCACTGGCAAATTAGGCTTAAGGCACAATATCAGATTCTAGAAACTGGCTCAGCCCTGAGAGATTCCAGCCCTAAAGCACAAAACCTGGCACAGAAATAGATGACAGACTCCTTCCCAGAAATCTCCAACCAAATGATTGGGAATATTGTTTCCAGCCCCTTGCTTCCATGATGCTGGGACTGGGGATGACTCGAACTTGCTTCCATCCCCTGCCTTGACCCAGCTCCCAGACAGTTTTATCCGAAGTGCCCCTCCACCCCCCCACCATCTTCTGGCCAGACAGCTGCCAATGGTGATATATAGCGATGACTTGATTTGACTTTGAAGGAAAGAAACAAATTAATATGTCTGGAAATAAATTCTGGGAATCAGTGGTGGGTTTCTCCTCTACCCCTCCCCTTGGCGCCTCATGAGTTGTGCATCATAATGTGAAAATCAATACTGTTTCTTAAATGAGCCAACACCTGGTGCTGGCAGGGAATGGGGCTGCCTGGTGTTCCCATCCCACCAGGAGCGGTCGGGAGGTGTGGGGGTCTCAAGGCTTTCTGTGGGCTCTCTCCACTGGTTGCTGAGGGCTGGCTGAATCTTCCTATGTACAGTGAGGTCAACTCACCAACCCTCCAGCTCAGAAACCCCCCAGTTGTAAGCAGATATGGTTAGGGTTAGGAGGGTCCCAGAGGGAAAGGGGAAGAACAGCCATATGCAACAGCATTGTCGCTACCCTCTGCAAAGCTAGCTTAAGTAAGGGGAGATGCCCTCCAAGTCTAGCCCTTCAGTTCAGCAGTTCAGTGTATATTTACTGAGCCTTTTTGGTCACCACTCAATCCAACTGATGTGCCCAGATACAAGGATGCCAGGTGTCCAAATATTTCAATGTTTGGTATTTTAGTACCACTTAGTAAATTTCACTGTCTGAGCCTTTAAGATCCCCCCCAATCTGTATATAAGCTTGTCTTAAAAATGTCTTTTTATTCTGATGCCTGGTGGACTCTGGAGATAGCCCAAACCAGGGCTAGCCAATTTCTTCGGACAGTGAAGGATCTCCTTGTGGCTGCATGTCATACGAAATCCACACAATGCAGAGGCCAGGCCTCAATCAGCTCCTTTATTGTGGTTTTACAATCTAGGGCCACTATCTATCTGTCCTAAACGTTCCAGAGCCAAGACCAGAAAACTAGCTCCATGGGCCTCCCAGGGTCTGCCCTTGTAGGGTTCAGCCCTCCTAATTGTAATGGGTGGGGTCTCATGCAATAAATATATAAACAAAGGAAATACTAGGATGCAGGGCAGGATTAAATGTGGGCTCTGAGGTCAAGGAGGCAGCAAAGCTGTTAGGACATCTGATCTCAGCTCTGTTGCTTACCACATGTGACCTTGTCTTTGACCTTTATCAGGGTTTATAGAAAAGTGGAGGGTCAGAGACAGGGCTCATGTGAGGGTTGGAAGGTATGCATTCAAGGTGCTCAGTCCATAGGTGATAAAGCAGCGAAATCTAGGAGCAAAGAGTGGCGGGCTTCTCCTGGGCCTCAGACAGACTCTGCTGGAATCAGCTCATCTCCTGCCAGAAAAACTGACCCCAAAGTCTCCCAAGAAACAATGATAGGTTATTAAACCAGTGGCCCCTGGAGTCTGTTCCTGGAGTTGAGGGTCTCCCAGCGTCTGTTTCCCCATTCTAGTTGTCTCTGTTTGCAAGAAGATTGGGAACTAAGGGAATTGAAAGAATTTCTCAGTCTTCAATGTCAGAGGCTTAGCATTAACCTTAACACTATATCTCTATAATTTTAGATGTCAATCTTCAACACATGGACCAGCGAAGGTAAATTAGGGAAAATTGGCAAATTCTGTTTTCAGGTCTAAATTATGTATGTTTCAGGAAACAAGAAGATGCCTTCAGCCCCTCAGTGGTCAGTGCAGTTCCCAGAACATAACAAGTACTCAGACTGTCAGCTACTATCGTCACTCTTGTGTTGTTGACACTCCTGGAAAATAGTGAAGAGAACTGTCTTATCATGTAGACTGAGGCTTACAAACAACAGAAACATCTCACAAGCCTGGAGGCTGTGAAGTCCAAAATCGTGGTGGTGGCAGATTTGGTATCTGGTGAGAGACAGCTTCCTGGTGCGTAGATGGCACACTCTTATTCTATGCTCACTTGGTGGAGGAGGCAGAGGAGCTGGGGGGGTCCCCTTTTATAAGAGCATCAATCCCATTCAGAAAACCCCAACCTGCTGACCTAGTCTTCCCTCAAAGGCCCCACCTCCTAATACCATCACCATGTGGATTAAACATCACTAGATGAATTTGGGGGAGGGGGAAAGCAGAAAATCAGGTGACAGCAAGGATTCATTTTTCAAGGGATTGCCTTGGAAAGGAGAGGCCCAGAGAGCAGGCTGGCTGCAAAATGCAGCATCTCCTCCATGAAAGACTTGACAACCAAGGAAAACAGCCTGGCAATTTTGTTTGGCTGGATTCACACCTTTCTGTGTTGAATAGGGGCCAGGGGCCAGGCCTTGAATGCAGGTGTCTGGGTCCTATCACAGGCTAGAGCCCAGACACTCAGCCTGTAGTACTCCTTGCTGGCTGCCCCTAGATGGGGGCGGGGTGGGGGGGATGGGTTAGAAAACTGTTATGAAAACATCAGATAAAATCTTTTCCCTCAGAAAGCTCATAGTTCAGAAGAACTCTCAAAAACTCTGGTAGAATTGTTCTGGGGAGGGGCCTGAGCACGAGTATTTTTAAAAAGCTCCCCAAGCTTCAGTCTCCTCAGTTGCAATCAGGATTGAAAGAATCACTAGGGAAGTGGGCCCTGAGATAGAGGCTGCAAAAGAGAAGCCCAGAGGAGACCTGGGTCCAGCCCACATTGGGTAGTTACTGGAGGCTTCTAGGAAGAAATGATGTCAATGTGGAATCTAAAGAATGAATAATGAATGATATCATTAAGTGTTTATTAGCTGCGAGGCGCTATCTGTGCTCCTCACGTTTTTCCACTTAATGGGTAGGAACTCAGTAAGGTGGTACCAAATGTGCCCGAGTTCCTACAGCTTGGAAGGGGCAGAATAGCTGAACCAGTTTCAAATTCAACTAGACTGGTTAGCTAGGACAGGGAGCAGGCAGGTGGGAAGAAGGATTAAGAGTTTCTGGCAGAAGGAATAATTCATGGATTCAGTGAGTGCGTGGGTTTAAAACAAAACAAAAGAACATCAACAACAACAAAAAAAAACCCCTTTAATCCTCAGAGCTTAAGTTTCTTCATCTGTAAAATGGGAATAATTAAAACCATCCCGAATATCCTCCCAGAGGATTGTAGGGGAAATCACCAGAAGAGTTTGCAAACTAAGCAAGATGATTGCTTAGTCTTTATCACCACCCCAGCAGCTCAGGGAGGCAGGGAGGGCAGAGGACTGCTGAGCACTGGCTGTCTTGGAAATATTGCCTAGTGACCTGATGTCACAGGAAGAGCTGCATGACACATAGGCTTGTTCTGGATCTGACAGTGACAGCTTACAAAATCCACAGCAGACAGGGTGTCAGAGCTTGCTGTCAACAGACTGGTGAGCACACACACACACGCCCACAGGCACTTCAGATCTAAACCAGCAGAGACACAGTATTGGAGGACAAACATGCCTTTCCAGAAGTGACAGAAACTGAGACTTTCTGGATGCATCCAAGATTTCATACTAAACCTGCAGTACCCAGAAGGGGTTTTAGAAAGAGAATAGGGAAGAAGTTGGTCTCTGCAGTCAAAGAAGTTCGGGAAATGCTGGTTTAGACAGAGTTACTGGTATGGTGGTGTGAACTGAGGACCACCAAGAGCAGATGCAGCAGGTCACTGCCCTTCTATAACAGTAGCTTCAAAGACTTAGAGGCTTCAAGCAATGATCAGTTCTACTGCAGTGTCTGCGGTTTGCTAGGTTGATCTGGCTCAGGGTTTAATATGAGGTTGCAGTTTTCCAGCCAGCTTGCTGCCAGTTGAAGGCTGGGCTGGGCTGGGCTGAAGGGTCTGCTTCTAAGCTCAATCTTGCAGCTGTTGGTAGGAAGCATCAGTTCCTCACCATGTGGGCCTCTCGTGGGACTGCTTGAGCATCCTCAGCACATGGTACCAGGCAACATGGCAGCTTCTCACAGAGCAACGATCCAACAGAGAGCATGGTGCAGGAGGCCAATGTCTTTTGTGATCTATCCTTGAAAATGGCAGAACATGACTTCTGATTCATGCTATTAGACAGTGCTGGTGTAAAGGAATCCTAGGGCAGGAGGTCTGAATTTGAATTTACTCCTAACTGAGGCAAGAGAGCTGGGCTTTAATATTTCCAAACCCAACATTCTTTAGCTCACACCTACTCTGCAGATGGAAGTGGAGCAGGCCAACTTCCTTATGAGGACATGAACAGCAAGCTCTTTGATCCTGTACGTAAAGCGGCTTTAGTTGCACCAGGACAATACGCCAAAGGAGAGTCACAAATGCAACTCAGAAAAAACAGTAAAAGGGACCCGAGGGGACCTGTGTAAACCACCAGCCAGCACTGTCTGCTGCCGGTATGGTATACTCCTGAGTAATTAGAAATGACAAAAGGACTCCGTGATAAGGGATGAGTTGGACAAGTGGCTCAAACAACATGCAATCGTTAATATTATGTCTGTAAGGATGATTTATTACACAGAAATTACATGAGAAAAGCCAACCTTAATCAGTATGTTGACCCACATTTTTTTTTTTTTTTTGTACCACAGATTGAACTCGGGACCTTGTACTTGAGAGGCAGGCGGCCGAACCACCGAGCTAAATCCCCGGGCCCCAAGACCTACATTTTTAAAGGAAATAAAATAATTTGCATTTATATTGTATTGGTATGAAAATAGCACTTTCTAAAGAGAAGGTGGGTGTTAACGATTTTTAAATTTTTGACTTACTGTTGTCAGAATGTTTGTGCCTCCCCCCCCAATCCATATGTTTAGATCTTAAACCCCCCACCCCACCCCCCACGCCCCCCACCCCCATGTGACGCGATTAGGAGACGTGGACTATGGGGAGTGACTAGGTTGTGAGGCTGGAGTCCTCTGAGCAGGATTAGTGTCTTTATGAAAGGGACCCCAGAGAGCTTCCTGGCACTCTTTCTACGGTGTGACCTTACAACAGGAAGTCAGAAGTCTGGAGCCTAGAAAAGAGCCCTCCACAGAGCACAACAATGCTGGCACTCTGACCTCAGGCTTCCAACCTCCAAAATGGTAAGAAATACATTTCTGCTGTCTCCACACTCTGTTCTTGGTACTTTATTATATCAGCCTGAACTGATGAAGACAGTGTTTTTCTGTGATTTGAAATATTCTTGCATTTAAAACAGGAAAAGTAAACATAGCTGTTAAGTCTAAAAGATTTTCCTAAGGAAACTTTGGATGTAACGTATGATCTCATGCAAATTTCACATCCCCTCCTGGAATATGGCATTGGTGTGGCTGTCTAGGGTTATAGTACATGCTCTACAGCAGGGACACTCTGGTTTGCATTGGGCTCTATCATTTATTAGCTGGGTGACACTAAGCAAATTGCTTAACTTCTCTGTGCCTGAGACTCCCTGTTGGCAGTCACACAGGGGTGATGATAGAGTGCTTTGTAGAGCTGTGGTGGGGAATAGATGAGTTAAGGTGCGTAAAATACTTAGAGCAATTCCTGGCAAATAAAAAAGCACTTTGGCAGTGTAGCTACCTTCTCCCCACTCCACCCTCATCTCTAATTAGTCTGAATGGCTAAGGTTTTCTGCATTGTTATTCTCTTCTGCCTCTCATTAAAGCTGCCCTGTTCGCCTTCTGTCGTGTTCCTTGGGGATCCTGCCAGGTATAAGTGGGTAGTGATGAATTTGTCAGGCTGGCCAATTACATCCATCTATGCTCCTGTCTCACCTCCTTTAGAGGATGCCCTTTAGCCCAGTGTCCCAAGCTCCCAAGAGCCCTGGGCAGGTCTGGGGGTGGACACTTGCAGCTTCTGTTCAACAGCATCTGTGTCCTTTCTTGTGGTCAAAACCCCTCAATGTCTCTTTCAAACTCTTTCTCATAATTTTGTTCAGTTTCACTGGGAATTTCCGTCAAACCACCCCATCTTTCCTTCACCAGAGTGAGTACAAGGTCCAAACTAAGCCACTAGGGCCTCTCTCACGGGAATTAGAACCTTGTGCAAAGAGCTTTGGGAATGGAAAATAGTTGAAGCTGATCATCCCAGAAATACTGCCTGAGATGTCCATTTCTCTTGCTCCCCAGGTCCCCAGAGCAGGCCCATATCTTCCATTCCTGCGATATAATGTTTAGTTTTTCTTGAAATTCTGTGAGCTATCCCATATCCTTTCCCTGTCAAAAGAGGCAGAATCCTGGTTCTTTCCCTTGAAAGCAAAGAAACAAAACAAAGGGCATTTGCTTCCAGAAGGACTGAGAGAAAGCGAAAACAAAACACAGAGAGAAAGAGAGAGAGGAAAGATTGTTGTTGAGCCAGGCAGAACCTCCTATGCTACCCATCAGGTGACACCTGAGTCTTGATCCAGTTTAACCACTAACTTATTCTGTGAGCCTGGTCACATCCTCCCACCTCTATGTTCCCACTTAGTTTCCTATGCAGGGCTCTCTGCCTGGAATAATCCTGTACACATTCCACACATGCAGTGAGTGGCATTTGGGGTCCTGTCCTAAATCCTTCATGCTTCCCCCTAGAAGCATCACCCACATTCCATCATCCCAATAGCCATCTCTCAGCTTACACCCCCAAGTCCCCACTATAGTCCAGAGGTGCTCTCCAGGCCTTCAAACATCTCCATCCGTGGACTTCTCAAATTCCACATAGCCAAAGCACCAAAGTGCTCCCGACTCCCTTCCCTAGTTTAGTACATGGCATCAACATCCCAGAACCTCACCCCCATCCCAGAAATCTCAGAACTCCGCTAGGTTTCTTGCTCCTTGTCAGCCTGTCACTAGGTACTATCCCTATTTTTGACATCCCTTGTCATATGACCCCTTATTTGTCTACCAATTGTCACTTTCTCATAACATCAATTCATCCTTACATCTCTTAAGCCTTACAACCAGTCTAGGTGGTGGGTGGTATTATCTCAATTGGAGGAAATGGGGGATGGAAGAAGGGAAGCTATCTGCCCAAGATCACCCAAGAAGTAGGAAGCAGTGTTGGGATTTGAACACGACTGTCTGAGCTCAAAATCCATGCAGGACCAGGGATTTAGCTCAGCAGCATGGGCACCTGCCTGGTAAGTTTGAGGTTCTGAATTCAATCCCCTGTAATGAGAAAAAACAATGCTGATTTCACCATGAAGTTCTCTGTCCATGGTGCCCGGATGCAGGAGGAGCAAGATTTGAGCCCATAACTGGCCAGTTACTAAGGTTCCAGGTACAAACAACAACAGTATTACCCATGACTTCATCGGCTCCACCTTGCTCCACCCTGCTCCAAATCAGGGCTCCTGACATTGGAACTCATTGCCCCAGCAACCAGAATGATGCAACAAACAGAGGAGAACATGCCAACTTGGAGGGAAGCTGCCAAGGTAGGACTCGTGGTGCAAGCCTGGGACAGATGGCTGATGTCCTCAAGGGCTCTAGCCCAAAATGTCCCCTTGCTGGAGTTAGTTCTGCGTGCCCCTAGTAAGCCAGAGGAATCCAACACACAGTCTGGCAAGGCCATAGAGCTGGAAGCCTTGGGAGGCTGATGACCTCTCCTGATTACAAAATACTTGCTGCATGGTTCTGGGAGGCTGGGAGGATGCAGGAAGCCTAGATTCCATCTCTGGCCCTGAGATTTGATGTTGACCATTCTTTAGGAAATCCTTAATCCCCCCAGTGTATCCAGACTCCAACCACTCTGTCCTCCCCCCTGCCTCTGTCTCAATTGAAGTGTATTTTATAGCAAAGCTGCTTCTACCCATGTCCCCACAGTCTATTAAAAGTGTGGTAAAAGATAGAAAATTTACCCTTTTAAGCATTTCTACACAACAACTCCGTGACATAAATTACATTCTCAGCATTGTACAATTACCATTATTTCCAAAACTTCATTATTCCATAGGTCTCTGTCAGCATTCCAGTCAACAGTACATCAAATACTGTCTGTTCCTGAATTTGCCTACTAAAATACTTCACTTACATGGAATCACATATTGGCCCCTTTGTGTATGGTCTTTTTCACTTAATGTTTTCAAGTTCCACTGGGTAGTGTGGATTTCATTCCCTTTTATGGTTGAATACTACCCCATGTTGTAGGACTCCACCATGTTTTGTTTATACATTCTTCTGTTGATAGCCACCACCCAGTCAATTCATGCACAGTAGCCAATGAGATCTTGGGAAACTCTTACTCAGATTGTGACATAACTTTGCTCATATTTTCCTATGGCCCCTCATTGAATTCAGAGAAAAACCTGTAGTCCATTTAATGGGTACAAAGCCATGAAGAATTTTCCTACTGTTCCCCTGACTTCCAACACACACTCATCACTACCTCCTGTTTATCACTTCCCATTAGCTCCACTTGCTGTCCTGTGAATGCCCCAGGCATTCAGGGCCTTTGCACACAGAGTCCTCTACCCAGAACACTATTCACCCACACATCTGCATTGCTGAGCCCCTGACATCCATCAAGTATTCACTCAAATGCTGTCTCAGTGAGACTAACTCCGAACACCCCACTTAAACCTGCAGCTGCTCCCCACATTCATCATTCCTGGTCCCCCTATGTTTTCCACAGCTCTTGTTAATTTCTAACATATTATGTAATTCATCTATTTATTTTTTTCTATATTTTTAGTATTTGTCTCCACCTCTAGAATGTAAGTTCCACGAGGGCAGGGAATTTTTTCACCAGTGTAGTTCATCCATGCATCTGAGTCCCAAGTATACAGCAGGCACTCAGTAAATATTGGCTGAATGACTTAATTTGAGTTGGCATGAGTTGCTGTATGTCTCTGGGCTTCTGTTTCCCTATCTGTAAATTAGGGATTACGATCTGCCCCTAGGGTGGGGGTAGCATAATGAGAAGTGTCAGATATTGACTGTCACCACCTTTTGTAAATCATAAAGCATGATATAACTAAGAGGGAGTGGAGCTGAATGTCCTTGAGGCCAGATACTTTTTTTGACATATTTCATTCCCTCATCTCCATTTTATAGATAGGGAAACTGAGGCTCAAGAAGAGGAAGTGGCTTGTCTTAAGATCACACAAATTAGAAGTGCTGGGGAGTCAGAGCTTCAACACAGCTGTCAGGCTTTCTCTGTTAGTTGCTGCTAACACTGGTATTCCATCAACCTAAGAGAAATCTTTTCTCCAGGGACCAGCTCTGAGCCCTGGGGAATCATAATAAGGATGAAGATATGAATAAATGCTGCCTTTTATTAAGATCTTCCTACATCTATCAAGCTCACTTTGCTGTGTGCCAACCAGGCCCTTTCCATATTCAGTCCTCACAAAAATCAGAAAATAAGTGTCATTATTCCCTGATAACTCATGAGGAGTCTGAGAGGTCAGGCCATTGGCTTGAGGCCACACAACTCATCAACAGCGGAGCAATCTGATTCCTATCCCATTTGCAGAGATCCATGATCAAGAAAAAGTGGTTTCTCTAATGCCACATGTGCTCCTTTCCCCCCAGGACCTCCCTACTGGATGCAGATCCAAGAAGGTAGTTGTGGGGGTGGGAAGGTAGACACCACACCTGTCTTCACACCCATCCTCCTAGTATGAGCAGCAGGATTCAGGAAGACTGTAGCACTGATGGGAGCTGGGATGGGAATCCCACGGGCCTGTATTGCCAGCAAAGATAAATGAATGAACTATTCAGCAAACCAGGGCACTTCCACCCCGGAGCAGAACTGTCAGTGGTAAATAAATCACTGAAGCTCCATGGCAATTTCAGCAGGAGAAGATGAGTGCATTTGTCCACCTTGGTGACAGTCTGGATGTCTTCAGGCTGTGAGAGGGTATGACACGTTCCCAGCATGCACCTTGCCCAGGGCTGGTACCAGGGCTGGGTGGTAGGAGCAGGAAGAAGGTCTCATTCCAAGTATTGTATTTATCTTCAACTTCCCATAGTTGCTTTGATACAGAGTCCCATTCTCTGTGACTTTTAAAATAATCACAATCATAACAGCATGTATTGAGTCCTTACTCTGTGTCAAGCATTGTGGTGAATTAAAAAAATATATATCTTATTTTATTAACTGGCAAAACATAGATTATTGTTGCAAAGTCTCTGTTGCATTGGAAAATGACTCCTGTAAGGTTGTGTTTTCTTTATAATTATTCCAAAGTGTTAAATAATGAACATCTAAGAGAGGTGGTCAAGCCCCAGGCCAGAAATCACCTCCCCAAAATATCCCCAACTTCTCACCATAACTAGCAGCAATAACGACCACTTCTCCAAGCCCACCTCCTCCCTGGTTAGACTCCAAAACTGAGACAATGGAATGTTAGTGAAAGGAGACTGAGTGGGAGGGCAAATAAACAGAACTGGAAAAGCCCAGCTCTTGGGGAGGTAAAGAATGCTGAAGCCCAGGGCACCAAGACCTCTAGACCAAGTTGCTGCCATTCAGAGGAGCCAGGTCACACTGTCCTGCCTAGTCTGGCTGTGCTCAGCCAAAGAGTGATTGTCTTGCTGCAATTAAAGTTATAACATGCATCATCTTCGGGAGGGGTTAGCAGAATCTTTCTGATATCCATGGAGATGCCTCTGTTAGATAAATGGAGTGGGAGAAAAGGAAACTAAATGGGCACTTAGCAAGTGTATGTCATGCAGCTCAAAACGATTCCATTTGACAGAAGAGCCTAACGTAAGAGAATCTGGCCACAGCTTCATGCCACTGGCTACATATTAATGTAAGGTCTTCCTGGATGTTCCCCACAAGAAATTTCCAAGCCATTCCAAGCCCTGTTGCACCCTGGTGGGTGCGTCTGGCCTACAACCAACAACCCAGTTAACACCAAAGTACTTTCAACACTCACCTCACTGGGGATAGGAAGTAATCAAGAATCAGATATCTTTAGTTACAAAAATCATATTATGAAATTGTCTTTATTAATATGATTACAGTAAGTTAAAAGAATCAGACTTCAAAATAGGTATGAACAATATCATCGTATTTTAAAATTACATAGAAACAAAAGCTCTTGTAAGAAATTTGCCCAATAATAACAATGGTATTTCAGAGCAGGGGAGGGCAGATTTGTGGTGACTTTATTTTTTTTTTTTTGCTCGTATATATATTTTCCAATTTCCCACCAATATGCATGTGATCTGTATTGCAACTGAATCACCAAGAACAAAATAAAAGGCTTTAGTCCTCAAAAGAAAAAATAAAGTGAATATTTTGGAACTTACAAAGTTGCTGCTGAGAAACTGTGTGCATATCCACACTGGTGGCCAGCAGGGTTCTTCCATAGTTCAGGTGTTGACTATTTTTTTTTAATGTTCCACGGAACAAAATACAGTCTGATCTGATCTCTAATCAATCGTGTGACCATGAGACAAATTAATAAGCAGATAAATCATCAAAATTTCCATTATTTTTGCTTCCATGTGGAAGAGAGAAAGGAAAGGGGCTTGTCATTTTGACTCAAAATTACCTTCTCTTGCTTGGCCTGGTTCCTCGGACATGCAAGTAGAAATCCCACCAAATCTCTTCATAGCTTCCCCAGAGTCTCCACCCATGCAGTCTCCACTGGCAGGGCTCCACCTCATCTTCCATTTGCTTTTTCACTGGTTCCCCAAAGCTCATAGAAGGTTGTCTTTGTGGGAAAAAAGTGTAGTTCAACAATCAAGACCATGAGCTCTCGCTGCCTGAGTTCAAATCCCCACCTGAAGACAAATCCTACTCTACCTAAATTTCAAATCCTTGTTCTGTTTCAGGTTGACTCTCCCTCTGCCCTTGGTAACAAGATAACCTTGGATAGATCACTTCACTTCTGTAAGCCTCAGGATCCTCATCAGTGAAGGGCACTTCTCATGACTTACTGCTTGAATTGCTTAAGGGAGAGGATTCGCACAGTGTCCTTGGCAGTGTATTGATGCTAAAGGGAGCTCCCTCCCTCCCTTTCCTCCTCTGCCTTTCCTCCTCTGCCTTTTTCTGCTCACAAGAGTGACCAAAGTGTCAAAGTGGTGTTTGGGGGCACAACAATATTTTCTTGTCCTTTGAGGCTCCAAGGACAACTGATAGCCTTCTAGCAGGACTTGTCAGTCCCACGACACCCACAGTATTTGCGAGACGCCTGATCCCAGATTGATACCTGGCTGAAAGCCAGACCTCCAATATACCAATTTGCTGAATGTGCTAAGAATGTTCTTGAAGACTAGCCTTGTTGAGTATATTCAATGAATATGAATATGGCCTTCTTCTTAATAATTTAGACATGAATATATTCAGTGAACATTATTCTCAGCATTTTAAGCTCAATTTGTCTGAAGCTAAATATCATGGGGGCTGTTTAGCTTTCTTATGACTACTTTCTAGTGAAGAATAGATCTTGAATATCTTATTAAGCAGAATCTTGAATATAATTAAAATATCTTGAATAAATTTTTGGATAAGAGTATTCAAGAAGTATAAATTCATTGAGTATTATCAGTGAACATATTAAAATAGCATATTTTAAGAACGTAGTCATTGACTACACTCAAAAGGAATGTATTCATATTCATTAGCTACATTCAATAAAAATCTAAGGAAGATTTTGGAAGAGTGACAAATTTAACCAATTTGATCAATATCTTGAATTTTTTGGGAATTATCTGTCACGGAAATGATTCTGGTGGATTGGCCAGATTCACTGCAAGACTGCTGGGGAAGACACTTAGAGCACTTCCATGAGGTCTCAGAGGAAGTCCTCCAAGATTCACCTCCAACTTCCCTCATCTCCAGTTTCGGCAAGAGCACTGATCCCTCACCTCTATCCCCAACTCTCTCTGTGCCAGAAGGCAACCCACATTTTAAGAGGATTCTGTCCTCTTTATTCTTTTTAAAACATAAGCATTTATTTATGCTCCAGGAATATAGATTATGAACCAAATATAGATTAAGAGCCAAAGCAGAAGCACATAAATGGATTTGAATCCCAGTTCTGCCAATGACTAAGCTGTGTGATATTGGGCAGCCTAGGCAACCTCCTTGAGCTTTAGTTTCTTTTGTAAACAAAGGTCAAATTATTTACAACTCTAGAAAGTTATGTCAAAGATTCCCTGAAATGACCACATGAAATGCTGAGCCTAGTGCCCAGCGCACAGTAAAAGCCCAGTGCGTGAGAGCCTGTCTTATTACTAGTATTGTTATCTGAGAAATTCTCTTCTAGTTTTGGGCAAGTTCTGCCATGCCTCTAACCTTTCATTTCCACATCTGTAAAATGTAAGATGGTAGAGGTAGATCAAATCTGCCATTCTCAAAGGAGAGGTCCAGAGATATTAGAAGGCCCTTGCTACACTTTTAGAGAATCCACAAGATTAAAACTATTTTTTACTGAACTACTGTAGCATTATTTGCCCTTTTCATTCTTATGCTCTCATGAAGTGTGCAGGGGAATTTTCAGCTTTACATGAACTGTGATAACATGATAGAATGAAGGCAGAAACAACCATGAAAATCCAGCCATTTCCTATTATTGAACATTCAAGAGATTTATAAAAACATAAAACAATGCCTATCTTCACATTTTTTTTTTTTTTGCTTTTTGAACGTATAGTTGCTTTCATCAAAACGCATTATTTTTGTTAATATTCTCTGGGTCTCCTATTGTTGCTTTTAAATGAGTTTAAATAAATATTTTATGATTTATCAGTTTCAGTTTCTAATGTAGTAAATAAGAATAGATACAGCCATACAAACACACTCTTTGGGATCCTCAGGAATGTTTAAGAGTGTAAGGTGTCCGGAGGTCAATTAGTTTGAGAACTGCTGGATTTGATTATGGTGTTTTATAGGCCCTGAGAGCCTTCGGTTGTCATGTCCTTGTTGCTCAATATACTCAGTGCCGGTTCATTTCCATTCATCCTACAATAGGCACTTAAAGAATGAAGGACAAGACCCAGTCCCTGATAGGGAACTGCCCAATACAACTGTCCAGTGAGCACCACAGATACACACAGCTGTTAGGAGGACTGTGTGGGCTGGGAATAGGGAAACAGAAAGAGGATGACAACCCAGGCACGGAAGCCAGGGTTAACAAAGCAAGAAAGCAAGGGAATTCAATTTGGCTTGCCAGATCACACCTGTCACTAATAGGAAGACTGGGGCAAAGGGGGCAGAGAACCTGGTGTCATTAAGAGCACACTGGGAATGGGGGCTCAAATATCCCAAATATTGATGCAAGGAATGACACATCTGCTCCCTTCGGGCCAGGTGAAATAGTGTTCAGAGAGAGACACTGGGACAGATGTGAAGTCCCATGGAATAAATTCCATGTCCTCTCTTCCAGCTCTTTATGCATGCATGCTTTTTCCTTCTACTTTCAATACTATAGCCCATTCTCAGCTTTGTTCACTTGGCTGTCTCTCCTCAGCCTCCTGCATTCTGCTTCCTTTTGCCTGTCTCCTCTAATACCTGGGGATCCTAAGCAAACCAAATAACCATCAAAGCATCTGTTACTGTGTCACACCTACAACCCACTGTGTGCCCCTACCCAGCATTAGGGCTCTTGAGCTACCAAATATTGTTCTGTCTGCCACTGGACCCTCTGAGTATGGCCTAGGGCCTTGTGTATAATTAGTATCATCATCACCATCGCCTTCATCCTTATACCCATCATTTGGGTTCATTCTGGGAGAGCCCTGTCATCACACGCTGAACATTTTACACATTTTAATTCTTTTAATCCTTGTCAGTCTTGGGAAGTATTGGTCTGCTATATATGAAATGGCCATTTTTTAAATGTCAAAAAAGTAAAAAAAATAGCAATTTTGTGTCCTCAGTTGAACACTTATCTTAGTGTCCCTATTTGACACATGAGAAGAGAGATGCACAAAAAGACAATATTTAGAACAATAAATATATGAATGAAGGAAGAACACTTGGAAATAAGGGAACTGATCTATAATCTATACTGAGTACCTACAGTGTGTGGGTCACTTTGCAGGCATTATTTCCATCTGTGTAATATGGCTTTACCCAAAGAGGTTTTTAAGCAAGGAGTGGTGTGGTCAGGTTGGGTGCAGATACATTTCCGCATCTAATTCTCACCATTCCCATGGAGACTAAATAGGTAGCTACTACTACTGATGGACCAATGAGAAAATTGAGGCTCAGAGATGTGAAGGGGCTGGTCCAAGTTCTCACAGCCAAACAAAGGCAGACATAGGATTTGGACCCAGGTCCATGTGACTCCCTTCCCTATATCAGATAATGCATAAGTGAGATTTCTCATTGTTTGGGTAACATGTAGGAAACTCTGAGCGCCTTCCCACAGAGGAAGCCTAAATAAGTGAGCTCAAGCTGCCATAACAAAATACCACAGACTGTGTGGCTTAAACACATAAATTTATTTTCTCACAGACCTAGAGTTGGAAATCCAAGATCAAGGCACTGGCGTGGCTGATTCAGTTTCTGGTGAGGATTTTATTCCTGACTTACAGATGTCCAGTTTGTTGTTGGGTCCTGAGAGGGGAAGAAAGAGAGACACTCTATAGTGTCTCTTCTTGTGAGGTCACTAATCCTACAGAATCAGGGCCTTATGACTTCATTTAACCTTAATTACATTCTTAGAGTTAAGGGTTTCAATACACAAATTTGGAGTAACACAAATATCCGTCCATAGCAAAGCCTTTTTGGTCCATACAAGTTATTCCTATGTCCTTGTTATGAATTCTACTATCCACACCTCACTGAGAAAGAAACTGCTGGTGGAGAAACCAAAAGCTTCCTCCTTGTCAAAGAGGAGAGAGAGTGAAGACAAAAGAAAAATACATTCGCCCAAGCAGCAAATATTTACAAACTTGGCAAAGCCCTCCTTGATTTCCCACATAAATACAAACAGATGCCGGAAGCTTCCACTGCCGTCAGTTCAGTTTATTCAATTAAAAATATTTGCCACTGAAATGCGTTTATTAGTAGGATAGTTAGTTTTTTTCTTTCAGTAGACAGTCATTACTGGAGAAGGAGCCTGTGACATCTACAGAAATTCCTTAGAAAATGCCTAACCTGGCAGCTTTTCCTTATTTTGCTGACAGAGACTATATCAATTCCTTTTCTCCCTCTTCATCTTATTATTTTTAACTACATAAAACACTTTATTGCAAGAAAATCAGAAAATTCAAAAGTAAACAAAAATCACTCACATTCCCCTCATTCAGAGGAAATAACTCTATTCCATTTCAGTTTGTTCCCCATCAACATATATACATGATTATTATTATTATTTTGCATAAATAATATAAGCTTGGTTTGTATCTTCCTCTTTACTGTTATATTTATGAGCATCTTTCCATGCCCATAATATAAATTAATCTCACTTTTAATGTCTGCCTACTATTACATTACATTATATGGATGTCTTAAAATTTATTTAGTCCTATTGATACACATTTTGATTGTTTCTAATTTTTATTCTTATAAACAAAGCTAAGGTAAGCATTCTAGTAGCTAAATATTTGCACTTATTTTGTCTCTATTTCCTAAAAATAGCACTTATGAACTATATATCTACTTTTTCTGTTGTTATCACATGTCCATAAAATTCATATAAATGTTCTTCAGTCTCAAAATGGAGGATTTTCCTTTCTCCCTTTTCTTTCCCTTTATTGGTAGACATGTTTAGGAAGACAGAGGTAAAAGATAGAAGTATTTTAAAATGTAATAATACATCAATATTATAATGTGAGAGTTAATTGATCATTAAATTGCAATTGCCTTGCACATATTTGATTCAAAATCAGCAGTCTTTCATTAAATCTAAAACATTATCGATTTTAAGATGCACCATTATTTTATGTAAAATTGTGAGAGGAAAAAATGAAAGCTCTTCCAATGATGTTTCAAACCAGTGTCTCGATAGTACTGCGCAATACCCTGATTGTTCACACCATTCCTCGTTTGAAAGTCTTTTCATCTATTCTGAAGGATTTGGTGATTTCTCTTGCTTCCTGTTTCCTGGCTTAGTGTGTAATAAGAAATTCTTTGGCATATACTCAGTAACAAAATGTAACATAGTTTCATCCACTCTTGTTTCTTCCTTTTTAGGGGTTCAGAAAGATCTGGTTGTCACCATGCAAGAAAATAGGAGACTAGAATCATTATTCCAAAGATAAGAATTCACTTCACTGGCATCAAATTTCCACATCATTGCTCTGTTTGGGGCTTTTCTGTCTACAGAGACTCCCAGTTTCAATGGCAAATCATAGCATAGCATAATCTTTTTGAAGACATTTTAAGTGACAATTAAAATCAACATGTGAAGTATCAGCAATGTGCATAATGTGGCTAAAGTGATGACAATATGAACTTCCATGACACGTCTGCTTGGGTCCAGGGAATGAAGCTCCATCCTGTATGCTGGCTGGCTGACAGTGAACTGTAAAACACATCTCAACTCCAGGGAGTTTTAAATTAGAAAACTATGCATATTAAAATCAATGAAATATGATTAGTAGGAGCCTCAACTAATTAAGATAAAAACGAAAGGATTATCAATACAAGTATGCCAATAATTATGCTCCTTTATTTTAGTTAGTTGAGGCTGTGTCTCAAAGTAGGTAGGAGACAGGACAAATGGATCTATTGAACCATTAGCTGGTACCTGGTCCCACCTGCCCCTCAGAAAGAGGACATCTTTGGCACACTGGCAAATATACACAGAGATGCACATAATGTAGAAGATAGATAGATCAATAGATAGATAGACAGACAGACAGAAGGACAGATAGATAGATATGACCTCTTCAATATAACTGCTATATACAAACCCGAGAAATTATCATCTCCAATTTTGGAGGAAGATTTAAGAGTAAGTGTAGTTCTCCAATGTGTTGGAGATTTTTTGAGAGAAATTTTGAATTCTGAGATTGTCATCTTATATGTGGATCCAGGATAGATGGGGGGGCAGGAGAATGTGAGCAAGAGAAAAGAAGGATGAAAGAGAAAAGAAGATGAAGGAAAAAGACCACATCTCACTGGAGTTCATTGGAACAGGATTCTAGAGAGACTGAAAAGGCTTCGGTGGAAGTCTTTTTCCAGACATTGAGGCAAGAATAAGACTTCCAACACAGTGCTGACAGAGAACAAAGTCAGAAGATTGTCATGACCCAGCTTCAAGACTCACTTTAAAGCTATAATGATCAAGAAGACATTATATGGACAAAAGAATAGACAAATAGATTAGTGAATCAAAATAGCAAGATTGTAAATAGACTCACAGTCTAACTGATCTTTCACAAAGGAGCAAAATCAATTGATAAAGAGTCGTGCTAGAACAACTGGATATTGTGTGACCTAATGAACTAGACACAGACTTTTTGTCCTTCACAAAAATTAACTCAAATGGATCACAGAGCTAAACATAGAATACAGAATTTACAATTCCTAAAGACACTGAGAGAAAAATTTAGGTGACTTAGGATTTCACACTGACATTTCAGATTCGACACCCAAAATATGAGCCATGAAAGAAATTGGTAAAGCAAAATTCATAAAACGTTTAAAACTTCTGCTCTGTGAAAGATAATGCTAAGAGAATGAGAAGAAAAGCCACAGGTGGGAGAAAATCTTTGGCAGTCATATACCCAATAAAGGACTGGTATCCATAATTCACAAAAAACTCTTGAAAACTCAACAATAAGAAAACAATCCAAATTTTTAGTATATGTGCTACCAAAGTGAGGACAACAATCCAAATTTTTAAATGGGCAAAATATCTGAACAGACACTTCACCAATGAAGGTATGACAAGTGAGCATACAACATTATGCTATGTTATTAGAGAATTACAAATTAAAACACTGGTGAGAGACCACCATACACCTATTAGAATGGCTAAAACCCTGAACACCAACAGCACCAAATGCTGCTGAGGATGTGGGACATCAGGAAATACTTGCTCATTGTTGATGGGGATGCAAAGTCAGCCACTTTGGAAAGAAAGCTTGATGGTTTCTTTGCAAAATTAAACATACTCTTACCATGGACTCTGGCAATTGTGTTATTTGGTGCTTACCCCAATAAGTTGAAAGTCATGTTTACAAAAATACCTGTGCATGAATGTTTAGAGCAGTTTTATTTATAATTACTAAAACTTGGATAAATAAGCTGCAGTATATTCATACAATGGAATGTTATTCAGCATTAAAAAGAATTGCGGTGTCAAGCCATGAAAAGATGTGAAGGAACCGTAAATGCATATTGCAAAGTGAAAGAAAATAATCTGAAAGGGCTATATGCTGCACAATTCTAACCATAAAACATTCTGGGAAAATTAAAATGATGGAGACAGTAAAAAGAACAGAGATTGCCAGGGATGCTGGAGAGGCTGGGAGGGATGAAATACTGGAGCATGGGGGAGTTTTAAGACAGTGAAAGTGTTCTGTACAAAACTGTAATGGTGGGTGCATGTCATTGCACGTTTGTCAAAACCCACAGAATGTCTAGTACAAAGAATGAACCCAAATGTAAACTATTCGGTTAGTAATAATGTACCAACATTAACTTAACAATTGTAATAAATGCACATGTTCATGAAAGATGTTAATAACTGGGAAAACTACCATGATGAATGTAATCATTATGTACTGCAAACATGTACTAATAAAACATAAGAATAATAATTGGGAAAACTATAGAGGAAGGATGAGGGAACTTTACTTTTTACCCAAATTTCTGTAAACATAAAATAGCTCAGAAACGTCTATATAGAGAGATAATATATAGTATATAATCTCTAATAATAACTAGTATATTAATTTAAAATATATATATAAGGTGCTAGAGATAATTTTTAAAAACCACTATTCAGTTGTTAAACTTCCAGTCTTGTTTCCACATACATATTATTTATGTGTTTAATTCCATGAGCACATTGTCAACAAGGTCATGCATAATGTAAGGGTTTAAATACAAATGTTCAAATTTACCTCCAGAAAGGCATCGATTTCCACCACTCACAGAAAGTACACCTGCTCTTTTCCCTGCCCCCTGACTAACACTGGAGCCCCAGCCAAGTTCACGGGCAACCACGGGGCTTCTTTGTTTGTATCACTTGCCGCAGCAAGGGAGAAAGTGCTCAGGGAAATCCTACCAGCTGCCTCTGTACCTGGCTGTGCAGGGAAAGGGGAGGTGGAATTCACCTTGTTGTCTCTGCAGAACTCAGCAGCACAGAATCTAAGGAGCAAGAGGACCTTACAGCAGGGTAAGAGCTGGCTTTTTGTCAAGAAAAGATTTGTCAATGAGCTGCTGCAACCTCGTCAGCATAACTTCTATTCCCCCATGCCTGCTGTCTTGGGATAATACCAAAGTTAATTTTTCAGAGCCCCACACAGGATTCCAGTCCCAAATCAAGACAGCCAGAGTTTAGGAGAGCAAATTGGGCATGAGACTGAAGTTTTGGGATTGTAGCTCGAAGTGTGTGTAATCCTGAATAAATAATCTTCCCCTAACCCATGTCAGAGCCTTAAAGCAGAACAATTGAAACTGTAGGCTCTGCTGCTGACATCCAAGTGCACTCATTACTGAATAGTTGTGTCACCTGGTACAAGTTATGTACCCTTTCTGAATCTCAGTATCCTCATTTGCACAATGAGCATAATAATGCTCACCTTTTAGGATTCTTGTGGGGATGAAATGAGGTAAGCCATGTAAAGTGTTGAGCACATCACAAACTTTCCACAAAGAGAAATCATTCTGAATATTCAAGGGTCATTAGAGACCACTCAGTAGAGCCTACCCCTCCTAAATGTCTTGCCTGTGGGGTTCATAGGCCGCCCTAGAAGAAATGTCTTGTCCAAAGTTACACATTGAGAGGCTGATCATGCCCAGAGCTTCCATCTGGGAAGGCTCCAGATAATGCCCTTTCTGCTGAAACCCCAGGGGTCCTCTTGAAGGACATAAAACACTCACACCACGACCTCTTTCCACTTCCTTGGCTCTCTTCTGCCTCTGGGGGGACTAATGAAATACTGGACATGCGCAGTCAGTATCTCATACCATACCTCTCTAACAGGAACATTATTTAAGACCTGAGTCAGTACAGCACATAATTTAATCACTCAATCAATATTGTGACAGCTTTTCAGAAAGCTGGGGACTGGCTGGGAGACACACAGTTGCCAAAAATGGCTACTTTGAATCTTAAAGAGACAGTCCTGAAGTGAGTGAACCAGGAAGTTTTCATTCCCTGGATGGGACATCTGGTCACCAACTAACAATAAATTCCCTAAACCTTCATTCAGACTCATCTGTCTAAAATGGAGTTTGGCTCTTCACATTCTCTGATGATCTTTTATATAGTGCTCCCTCCCCATCTTTGCCTTTTGGGGTCCCCACAACTGGAGAGTCATCCTTAACCAGATCTTTCTAACTTCTCTCTCTGCTTCCACTGACTCCCTTCTCCGGAATGCACAGCATGATACCAGTGGCTGACATTGTGATGTATTGATCAATTCTACCTTGAAGAATGAAGGCCCTATTTTCTCAGCTGCTGTGGAGAGTTGTCTTATCCAAGGTCACATTCCCTTTCCAAAACAGTGCGGTCATTGTGAAGGGAGTAAAAGCTCAGCCTCCTTCTCCCAGTGCTGGAAACTCTGAAGGCCCATCCTATGCTGTCAGTTTATCTCTTCAGCAGTGCAAATGCCCTAAGGTAGGAGTACACCTGAGAATGTGTGTGAAGAATGAGGGAAAAAGCCACTGTAGCTGGAAGGAGTAATCAAGTGGTAGAACATGGGGTAGAACTAGGACATGAGAGTGCTTTGGAGAGTTTTGTGAAAGGAATAAAATGTGTCAGCTGCACTGTTATTACAGACTGATTGGAGTAAGAGTGTAGTTAGAAAACTATGACATTGATCCAGCTAAGAAAGTACAGTGGTTCAGATCAGGTCCAAGACCTGCTACTGGAGTCTTCTAACAAAATCAGCTTTCAGTTTCTTCCACACTGATGGGAAAACACATGGTCCCTCAGCTGGGGATTACATTTCCCAGACTCCTTTGGGGTAAGGTAGAACCATGTGACTAAGTTCAAACCAATGGAACGTAAGCAAAAATGACACATTCAACATGAATTCACTATCTTAAAAGAAAATCATGTACAATGTTATTTTTCACCTTTTCCATTTATGTAAAGACACAGGGATGTGCCTAGATGAGGTAAACATGGAGATAAGGACAATGCTACAAAAAGATACTGAGTCTCAGGAGGAAAGTGTGGAGCAAAGCCTAGTATTCCTGGACTAATCACCTCAGGACTATTTCATGAATAAGAAATAAACTCCTGTCTTCTTTACTCCACTGTACTTGGGGGTCCTTTGTTACAGCAGCTTAACCTTTGCCTCAACTAATACAGAGACTTCTACGGAAGACTTACCAATATCAGAAGTGAACTACACAATGTGGACTAGGAAACAACCTAAAATGTAATACTCACCATCTCCATCCTTAAAGCTCCTTAACCAAATCCTGGAGGGAACTTTCCAGACTGCCTTTCCCTTTGGGTCCCTGCCTGATGCCTATTCTGTTGATACATCCTCTCTCCCTTCATATACATATTGTAACTTCCCAGTGCCTGTGGACATTCATGAAATTTTTATCTCAGTTTATTTAGAAAATGAAAAATTTCCCAATTTCTACCATAGACAAGCTCCGGGAATTTCTTCTTCATTACTCAAAAGAGTTGCTAGTCATCCTCAGAAAAGAAAGGTACATCTAGCCCAGGCTGCCATCTTAACACAAAGAATTAGCAGAACCTTTAACATCACAGTAACTTTTTCAGTATTTCTCCCTTCTCTAAGAATATTCTCCATAAGCAGAAATGAAGAGCTGATATTGCAGGAGAAAATACATATTCCTCTAGCATGAGCAAACCTTCTTATTTCCTCCTGGGGTTTTAGATTCTTTTTCCCATTTACTTAGGAATATCGACACAATGGATACACCCAATACACATCACGTGGTTCTTTCTCACACACATATACTTGGCTCATACAGACACACAGACAGCTCAATCCTGCTGGAAGATCCTGGGATGTCCTTTCTTTCCTTTGCTACTTTTTAAGCCCAGCCTCCAACAATACTTCCTTGATCTCTGGCTCTGTGCCCTTGCCACTCACTGATTCTTTGGGTTTCTCACCAAAATTCATAGTGGAAATGTTGTGCTGCCTCATTTCCTCCCTGTTTTTAGGGTTTGTTGTATTCATTAATAACACCAGGAAGCAGAATGTAAAATGCATCAGAAACAAGGCCTCCAGAAGCTGAGACCAAGCATGGCACAGTCAGACTTTGCATACATGTCCAGAAGGGGCATATTTTCCCCCTGAATAAGACAAGATGTGGAATAGGGCTACCTATGCCTAGGATATCCACAACCTGCTGAATGTTCACACCACCCACTACCAGCAACACGGATGGAGAAAATGCCACCCAGGATCTTGAAGAATGTCCTCCAAAGCCTGAACCAGAATAAACCCTTCTACTACCTCCTGGAGTATGAGGAAATGCAGAGAAATTACTGGGGAAATCTCTGTTTCTTTGTGTCTGTGCAGATAGATGTGTGTGCATATTGTGTGTTGACTGGGTGAGTCGTGTGTGTATACAAGCCAGAGTTGTAGATATGGGTTAATGTCAGTGTGTGGATCTCTCTCTCTCTCTCTCTCTCTCTCTGTCTTTCCCCCTTTTCTCTCCCATCCCCCTTCTCACATTACATATTTTATAGCCAACTACATACCCCTTTGCCTAGCTAAACAGTCCTCTGCACTCCTCCATGTAACCAACACTTTCCAGGCCTGAGCTCCCCAGACAGCATCAGCTTCCTTTGGATGAGCATCTACACCCACTCCCATAACTTACCAACTGAGTTGCTACTCCTATTTCAGTCTGTCTTCCCCGTCCACAGTGACTCTGCAGGATGCCGTTATTGTTAAACTGACTTTCCCTGTAGGGTTCTACTTTGGAGTTGACCATGGCAGAGATTTAGGTAAGCTCTGGAAGGTGAGTGTAAAGCAGCAGCAGTGGTTTATGCTCTAGTGGAGGGATCAGGGTGATTTGGTTCTGTCACAGCCCACACAGGTTGTCACAGGTCTAACGGCTCACCTGTTGGGGAACCAGGGACAGCAGTCAGGCCCAGGGCTCCTTCATCTCCTTCCAGATCTACTCTTTTCTCTTCTCCAGCTCCTGGCCCTCTGAAGATCGAGATGTTTCTGAGGCTGTAACTCTAGAGATGATGAGAGTCTTATGTGAGGTCCAGGGAGAGATAGAAACACGTTCCAGTCTGTGCTGGTGCATTCCAGCTTATCCTATGGCATCCACATTGTTCTTGCCCTCTGTCCCTTCATGTCCCTAATCACTTTCTAACTAGTAACCCTGTGAACTTCAGGCTCAGCATCCTATGCAGGGACCACAGACTTCCATAGGCAGCTCCACCAACTGGCATTGTTCCATCTGGTCTAACCCTTTATATAATCCACAAAGGCTCTGCTTCTCTGACTCAATCAATAGCTTGAAACTTCCCTGAGGACTTCAACATCAACCACACTCTGAACACACCTGAGCGTTCACTGCTGAATTGCCAGGGTTCAGCATTTACCCACCACTTGGAAACAGCTTAATAAGAATGCTCTGCACTCAGGCATAATACTGATGTTCCCGCATAGGGACATACATGTATGTGCATGCACAGAATTTCTATACTGATTAGATCAGTGGTTCCAAACTGGCAGCCCTGAATTAAATATGTTCTATTTATGGTTTTTCCTGGGTCCATAGTGCTTTGAAATTTTTGAATTTTTTTGTAACCATTTAGAAGTCAAGTGCAGGCTTCTTTAAAAATTCAGTACCTCAAGCAACATGGAGCCCAATTCTCCATGGCAACAACAGAATGAAGCCAGCTGACACCTGTCCCCTTTGGAAGGGTTTGTGCCCCTTGCTTCCCCCTGGCACCTCATCTGTCTATTCCCCTCATTTACGTTACTTCTCAACTTCAGCGGAACTCTGAGTCTGGACTGTTCTACCTTGAGGCTTCTTTTTCATGAAAGAGTACATTCCTGTCTTGTGATAGCCAATATTTTTGTGTCTCTGTGACTTGCAACTGAATATAATTCTAAGTGGTACTGCAGGCGCCACCATATTCCACAGTGAAGAGTGGAAGGGGAAGAAGTGATGGGATCACCTGTCCACGGGTCAGTAGAGCACAATCCTGGACCCAATTAGTGTCCACCACAATCTTTTTCTTTAAGTCATGGATTTCCAGGGACTTACTTCCAAGGGAAGAGAGATAGGGGACTGCTTTCCTCTGTTCAGCTTATTCCCCGGCTCTCTGATGAGCTAATGGAGCTGCCCACCGCCTGGCAGCCCTTTCTCTTCTTCCCATAGCCGATGATATTGGTATTCTGTCCACCCCATCACACCCCAGCACAGACCTCTGCCATGAACACAAGCTCTTGTGACTCATCACGTGATGTCTTCACCGTAGCTCAGCCTCTGGACAAAGAAGGTTCGAGGCAAATGAGCCCATCCTGCAGCACAGTTTGTCCCTGCCACGTAACAGTCCAGAGCCCCTTGATCAGTAAAGCTTTATTATGTGTGGAATATTATTTCTGCATGCATATATTCAGCCCTCTGTGCCTAGGGATGCTACACTCATAGTATCAACCTAAGCGCAGATCAAACGTATTTGAAAAATGATCTGGTGCGGTGATGTTTACCTGTGATCCCAGCTAACTGGGAGGCTGAGGCAGGAGGATCACAATTTCAAGACCAACTTGAGCAACATAGTGAGAACTTGTCTTGAAATAACATTTAAAAAAGGCTGAAGATGTAGCTCAGTGGTAGAGCATCTGCTTAGCATTCACAAGACCCTGGGTTCAGTCCCCAACATACACACACACACACACACACACACACACACACACGCACACACAATTTAAAACAAGCCAGAAATTTCCCCAAAGTGAAACTTGAAACTTCCAGTCCTAGCCCTATTCTGAACCCACTTGACGCACTGATGTGTGCACACCTGCTGTAGCCTCCTGATAGTTACTGATGCTTGGTCTCTGGCTCTTATTTAAGCAGTGTCAGCTTAAGTCACATTTGTCTAGCAGTAGCCTATGATGGTTACATCTGCACTAGACATGTACAGACTTTTGGTCTTCTCATTATTCCCTGAGCAATATGGAACAACAACCATTTACACAGTATTTACATTGTACTTGGTTTTATAAGTAATTTAGAGATTATTTAAAGTACCCAAGAGGATGTTGTAGGTTATATGCAAATACTATGCCATGTTATGCAAGGAACTTGAGCACTGGTGAATTTTGGTGCCTGCAGGAGGTCCCAGAAGCCATTCCCTGCAGATACCAAGGGATGACTGTATTTAGTTCTATGTGCACATTTAATTCTGAATGAATATGGGTTGGATTTTCCCATGGTATGTGTATGATGTCATTTTAAAAATACATGTGTACGCATGAGGTGCTGTAGGTATGTGGGAATATTTATGAAAAAATATCTGTATATTAAAGCATTGTCTATAGACATGGAACTAGGGAAGATGCCTTATGGTCTCATTTAATTTACGCAAATGCCTTAAAATAGGTGGCACTATCTGTACTTTATAATGGGAAAATATAGGCTCAGTAGGGAAATCCTTTGGCCAAAGTGTCAGAGCTATAAATGATAAGTTATTTGCTGCAGGTGTTCATGGGGCCACCCTCTTCCCACCCACAGCCCCATTGCCAATCCCCCTCACCCAACCACTGCAAATGTTGGCCAATAGCAGCTCACACCTGCCAGGTTGCTCAAGCCTGCCTGGAAGGCTCCATCCCTTCCCAAGGGAGATTCTGGGTTGATGATTGACTGACACAGGGATCAGAGAGCTGGCCAGGTGTTACCATCTAGGAGCAGATTAGGTCAGGGAAAAGAGGCAGGCAAATGTAATTCCAGGAGAAATCTAGTCTGAATCCTCACGTGTGTCTGTTTTTCAGGGACATGATCTTGACATGATTGAATCGGATTGAAAGATAAGTTCTATCTAACTACAAACCCTGGGGACTTTCCTCCACACCACCCTGTTTCCTTCCTGGGTGTCGATGTTACAATTCATGCTCATCTGGGATGAATTTTCTATACCTTTCTCCAGAGGTAGCAATGAATAGGAATTGTTTGTTTGTCTAAGAGCAGAGTGGAAGCTAACTGTTTTAGACTACGGAGCGCATAATGGACAATGTGCCTGTTACATTACATTTTATGGTTTTATAGCAATTACATTGCATTTTATGATGTCATAATATATTACATTTTATGGCTTAATATCAGCTTTAATACAAGACACCACGGCCCAGAATTTTAACAAGGGAGAAGCTTCTCCTCGTGGGATGGTAATGGGTTTTCTGCCTGCCCACTTGCCTTCTGACAAGCCAAGGAAGGTGACTCAGGGACCAAATCCCCTTATGCCTCCAGAGCCACCCCATTCCTTGGCCCCTCAGTCAAGACTGGCTTTCTTGCCAGGGGCCTTTGTTCAGACTAGTTGAACAGATGCTTCTCTGCTCCCTTCTTCCACCTCCTTCACCCCCATTTTCTTCTCCATACAACAGAGGTGATCTCTCTCTCTCTCTCTCTCTCTCTCTCTCTCTCTCTCTCTCTCTCTGGATGAAACTCAGGGCCCTGCACAAGTTAGGCAAAGATGCTATCCCTCAGTTACATCCCTAGCCCTAGGATGATCTTTTTTAAAGCATAAATCTTCTCCTGTCATAGCTCAGATTAAAATCCATCTATAACTTCCCATTGACACCTGAGCCAAGTCCAGTCTAAACTGTGGCTCAAGGAAGGACTTTTATGTCCTGATTCTCAGCTCTGCTTCATTTATTACCTGGCATGTACCCCATCCTGAAGCCACGGTAAGCTTCCTACCATGCCTAAACATGTGATGCTCCTTTGCACCTCTGGGCCTTTGCACATGCTGTTCATTTGGCCTAGAATCTTTTCCTGGATCTTTTTTTCCCTATGCAGTCATTCAACAAATATTTATTGAGTACCTGTGATGCTTGGCATTATTCTGACTGCTAGAGATACAGCAGTAAAGGAAACATTCAAAGTCTCTACTCTCTCATGGAGCTCATATTCGAGTAGGAAAAAGTATACTTTAATCCAGTCTTTCAAAACTCATGTCACCTCCTCCAGGAAGCCTGCTCTGATGGCTCCCAGGTAGGAAGTATGCATTTTATTTTGTGCCTGCATCTTGACACTTATCACAGCAATTGTATCATTTCTTATCTGCCTTCCCCAAGAGCCTGAACAATGGCTTCCTCATTTTCACTTTTATATCACCTTCACCAAGCCAAGTCCCTGGCCCATGGAAGTGCCTAGCAAGTTGACTGAAAAAATGAATGAATAAAGCAAGAGGGAATAAATGATGAGGGTACTTTTGGGATGCCAGTGAGATGCATTGCCTCACGCAGATGCTTCAAATCTTGCTGCTAGAAATTCTCTCCTGTAGGCTAAGCTTCACCCACCCTCAGCTGCTCTTTTGAATACAAATGGTCCTGGGAGTAAGATCTTTGCATGAATAATCCCATCGGAGCTGGCTGGGAGGACAGGATTTAAGGGAGCTTCTCATCTGCAATAAGAGATAAAAAGAGGAGACAAGAAAGGAGGCTTTTCCTAGGGATCCAACTTTCTGAGCTCAGGATATTAGCAGTGTCAGATGGGACTGTAAGGAAATAAGAGCTCTGAACTAGACCCTGACTTCCTGTGCAACTTCTGGCAAGACCCTCTGCCTCTCTGGTCCTCAGTTTCATGGACTATAAAAGGAGGTTGAAGTAGATATGAGCAGGGTCTTTCAGCAGTCAGCAAGACTCAGTGGTTCAAATGCCAGCACACCTGTCATCACTGTGGTCTGGAACAAGCTACTTAAGCCTGTGCCTGTGTTCTCATCTACAAAACAGGGAGGGGTGCGCATTCCTCAGAGGACTAGGAGAAAGCCTTAACAAGGTCATACAAATAAAAGTGCTTCAGATCTTGCTACTAGAAATTCACCCCTCTGGGCTAAGTTTTGTCCATTCCCAGCAGCTCTTTCGAATACGAATGGTCCCTGGAGTAAGACGTCTGCATCCGTAATCCCACCAGAGTACCTTGGAACCTGGGATATCATTCACACCCAATAATGGTTAGTTATTAATAGATGAACCAAAGGGTGAACATTAGAATATCTGTAAACCACAGGAGGCCAAGCCTGCAAAAGATTCTAATAAAAACAATAGCAGACCCTCCCTATATCAGGTTCATCATGCACCAAGCATCTTCCAGACAGCATCTCCCTGTAGTAAGCCTAGAAGGTAGTATTGCTTTCCTTGACTCAGCAATGAAGCTCAGAGCAGGTGAATAATGTGCCCCAATTTACACAGCTGGCAGAGGGCACAGCCAGGGCTCAAAGGAGGCTTCATCTGGTACCACAGTTTCTCACCCAATATGAAAAATTTTCAGCCATTTTTCCTGCAAACATTTTAAAATCTCACCTCTCTTTTCCTTCCTTAGAGACTTTACTTGCATGTATATCTTTTTTCACAAGTCTTTTCTTTTTTTTCTCCATGTTACACTGTGGGTAGTTTCTATTGCTCAACCTTTAAGTTCACTAATCTTTTCTTCTGCAGTATCTAATCAGTTGCTAAAGCCATTCAGTGTACTTTTCATCTTGACAACTGTAATTTTCAAGTCCAGAAATTCAATTTGGATCCTTTTTTTTATGTCTACCAAATCCCTATTTAACTTTTTTGTTTGTTTTTTGTCAGTGCTGTTGATCAAACTCAGGGTCTTACACATGCTAGGCAAGCTCTTTACCACCATGCTACAGCCCCAGCCCTGGCTTTTTTTAAACTTGTAAAATGTGGTTTAAATAACTGTTTTAATGTCTTTGTCAACGAATCTCAGTGTACATGTCTATTCTGGAATGGTTTCTATTGACTAGTTTTCTCTCTTTCTGTATGTTGTGTCTCTCTGCTTCTTTGAATGTTCAGTAATCTTTTCTTTGAAGGCCAACTAATAGTGGCCATGTGAACCACTTGTCTTGGCCAGTCATAGCAGCTCTTTTACAGTAGCCAGTGACTGAATTAGGAGTGAACATGTGACACAATTCTATCCAATAAGCCATGAAAACAAATCTGCAGAGAAACTATTGGGAAACATTTCCTCAGTCTTAGGAAAGAGACCAATTCTCTGGCTGTGACTACTTATGTATGGGACAACAGGAAATTCTATATTTATTGAGCATTTACACTGCTCCCACATTGTGCTAAATGCATTAAGTCATGTGACCTAAACAGCAGGACTTTGAAGTATATATAATTATGGTGCCCATCTTACAGATAAGCAAGCTGAGGTTCAGGGTGGTGAATGCCATTTCCCAGGTTACATGAGTAGCAAAGGCCAGAGATGAGTTAGGAAGCCAGGTTTTTCTGACTCCAGAACTCGTAGCCTTAAAACTAGTATTCGTTTCTGCCTCTGCATCAGGCAAACCTAATCCCAATGAGCGCCCTCCTCTCTCTGATCCATATTCATATTGCTCAGAGTCAAGTAATTGGAGCTGCCAAAGGGTGCTGAGAAGCCATTTTAACGAGCTCACTCAACACCTCTTTGTACAGCATTCCCCGCTGGGGCCATGGGGCCTCCTCTGTCAATATTGATGCCTGTCTGAGACACTTGGAACCTGCCACGGATGGAGAAGCAGCTGCTGCTGAGATTTAAAGAGAGAACGGAAAAGAAAAAAAATATATAAATCCCCTCAATAAAGTTACTACTGGATATTGAAGACCCAGGAAAGTGCTATGCATGTAGGGAAACTGCAAGAAAGAGGTGAGATCAGATGCCAACTGACCTTCAATGTGCTTAGCTGGACTCCTGCATCCAGAGTCTGCTTAGCTGCCTGCTGAGAAGCACCCCAGAAAGCTGGCCAGGCTGAGAAAGTCAGCTTTGGCCCGAGGAGGATGACTCTTTCCAGGTGTTCTCCTGGGGAAGTTGAGGACTCTTACAGGTCCTGCCCAAACTGAAGTCCCCTGGAGAGCCAAAGTCAGGCTCCAGGAGGGCATTTCTGGAAGGTGAAGTTAGGACAACAAACCATCCTTGAAAAGAATGGTATGATATAAGGAATTCTGGCTGTGGACTGATATTTTCTTGGTATTTTAAATCTTTAATAAGTGAGTTATCTTCTCTGGCATTGGGAATGTATCCACTCAAACATTCATGCATCTGACCATAATGGTAGTACAAAGTCATGGGAATGTAAGTAAAATGCTGAGCCTGGCATACAGAATGTCCTCCACATGTGTAGAAAGTCCTAATGGATAGATAATGCAGGTGTCACTACTCTGCGCTGTCTTTTCCATGGGGACAACAACATGGCTATGTAAAAAGAGCCTCAGAGACAGAGTTTCTATTCTAGCTCTGTTGCATATACTGTCATCAACCTCGGGCAGTTATTTTGTGTGTCAATTTGGCCAGTCCTTAGGGTGCCCAGACATTTGACCAAATATAATTCTGGGTAATTCTGGATGAGATTAACATTTGAATTGGTAGACTGAGTAAAGTGGAGAATACTCTCTAATGTGGATTTGGATGAGTTTTATCCATTCCGTTGAAACCTACATAGACCAAAAAGGTGAAGTAAGAGTGAACTTTTTCCTGATTGCTTGAGCTGCAATATTGGTCTTTCTTGGCTTTGGACTTGGATTGAGACATCAGTTCTTCTTGGATCTCAAGTATGCTGGCTTTCAGACCTACCACACCTATCTTTTTGGTTCTTAAGCAGTTGGACTCAGACTAAAACCACACTGCAGCTTTCCTAGGTCTTTAGCTTACCTACTACAGATCTTGAGATTTATCAGGCTCTGTAATCATGTGAGTCAATTCCTTGTACTAAGTTAATAAATCTGTCCATGCATCTGTCTATCATCTATCTATCTATTCTATTGGTTCTGTTCCTTTAAAGTACTCTGACTAATTCACTCCACTTTCCTAACTCTGTTTCTTCATCTGTTACCTGGTGGCAATGGTTCCTACTTAGTGGGTTGTTGTGAGGGCAGCAATTACAGTGTTTATTACAATATTGTTTGCAGTTGCTATGAAGTTGTTTGGAATAGGAGGCTGTTGGCCTGAAGGAGCACATATCTCATTCTTAAAGAATAGCTTCTTACAGAAAGAGGGAAGAAAGATTGAGTGACTGATATGCAGAGAAGGATAGGAAAAGGGAATCTCAGGAAGAAGGAATAGTAGAAACAAACGTCTGGAGGCAAAATAGTCTGTGTCCTGATTGGAATATTAAACATAGATCCGTATATCCAGGGCTCTAGATTTTGCATCCATTAATAGTTTGGTGTTTATCTTGATGGCAAAGGGGAATCATTAAAAACTTTAGGAGCAACAGTGATATATGAATCTATGAGATTTTGAAGAATTCGTTTTGTTTTCTTGTGACTCATGTCAAGTGGTTCCATGTACCTAGCTGGGTTTTGTGAAGACCAGACAAAGTTATGTACCTTAAAGTGCTTTGTAAATGATCAAGCTCTTGGCAAATATAAGGCAGGGTTATCTACAAATAAGTCAATATTACTATATCAACTCCAAGGCCTCTGCCTCCCTAGCAGTTTCTCTAACCAAAAACACAAGTCAAACAGTATACAGAGTAAGAACTTCCTTGGATAATTCTAAAACTTTTGATGAGACTTAGAGATCTGTTAGTCACCTCCCAGCAGCTGTGTTAATTTGGGTCTTCTGAGAAGCAGACGTCAAAGGGAGTTCAAAGAGCAAGAAATTTCTTAAGGCAGAAATGGCAGTGAGAGAGAGGGGAGGCATCTAGGAAGAACTGGGAGAGCTGTCAATTTGATATAAGTTTGATCTCAAAGGAAAGGTGGAGCAAAAGAAAGGAAGAAGGGTAAAAGTGTCTTAGAAGCCAATGGAAGGCCCTCAGCAAGGTCACCAGGGAGTTCTCGAATCAAAGACACCTGTTAGGGGAATCCTGTGACTTCCAGGATCAAGACTGCCTTAGTATTCTGGCTGCACTCAGCCACTCGCTGGAAGCAGCACAAAGAAGTGTGGCCTCTGCATAAACACAGTGATAGACTTCAAAGGACAGCAGCTGAGACCCTCCATTCATCATGCTCCCGCAGTCCGAGATCTGACAGCTTCATTCTCAGGGTCACCACGTTGCCCATTACTTTTCAGGAAAGGAACAGATTTGTGAATGAAAATCAGTAGTCAATCCTCATACTAATCCCTGAACCAATCAGAATATCACAATGCCCTGGCTGCAGCAATTGGTACATTCATGGACACATGACCTAAACTGGTCCAAAAAGAGAGAATTTAGAGTTTCATGGGAACATTAGGAAAAAAGATGCTCACTTCATTCATCTGAATTTGAATCTGGGAGGATGGAGTTCAGGAATTGTGGCAGCCCCAATGACCACATGAGGACAGTTCCCCTAGAAGAGACTACAAAACCAGAAAAAGAGGAGTTACACGACACGGACATCATTTGAGCCCTTTTCTCTCAGACATGCTAGGAACCAGAATTCATCTCAGGACTGATTTTTCTAAAACTGTATACTCAAAAGTTTTAATTTTTAAAAATTTAACAACTTTATTGCTCTATAGTATGCAAAAGAGCACAGGTTTAAAGTGGCTATTTTGATATTTTGGCATAATGTAAACACTTTTAATGATTATCACCATAATCAAGATAATGAACATATCCATCACTCCTGACTCCCAGCTTTCTTCCTAATTCTTTTTTTGGTACCCGGAATTGAACTCAGGATCTTGAGCTTGCAAGGCAGGCAGCAGCACCACTGAGCTAAATCCCCAGCCCATATTCCTAATTCTTTTAATCCTTCCCTCTCAATCCATCCCTGGGCAATCATTGGTCTACATCCTGTCACTGTAGTATTTTCTATAAATGGAATCATGTATCTTTTTTTTGTCTGACTTCTTTCATTCATCATAATTATTTTGAAATTATATGCTGCCACAATACTAGGGTAAATGTATCAACAATTCATTCCTTCTCTTGATAAGCAGTATTTCCATCACATGAACACACATTCACCCATTAGTAGATGTGTCAGTTGTTTCCAGTTTGAGGCTATTATATATAAGGCTGTTGTGAGCCTTGTGTACAAGACTTTCTAGGAACATTTTTTTTCAGGTCCTTTTGGAAAATATTCAGGAGTTAAAGAGTTAAATCATATGGTAGATATAGTTTAAATTTTTAAAAAAGTGCTTCCAGAATAGTTGTACAGTGTTATAATTCCACCAGCAGCATATAAGAGCTATGGTTGCTCAATGTCCTAGCCAACAATTTTAACTATTCTTAAACTGGTGTGTACTAGTATCTCATTGTTGTTTCAGTTTGCATTTTCCTAGTAACTAAGGATGTTGAGCACATTTTGATTGGCTTGTTATGCATATAACTGCTTGGGTGAATTGTCTGTCAAATGGTTTTTTCATTTTTAGTTGGGTTATTTGTTCAGTGAGGCGCTATTGTATTTGAAGAGTTATTCACATAGTCTACATACGAAGCTTTTGTCATATATATGACTCGCAAACATTGTCTTTCAATCTGTGGCTTCTCTTTTCATGCTATTAACAGAGGTTTTTGAAGAGCAGAAGTTTTAAATTATTTTTAATTCATGAAGTTTATTGGTACATTTTAGGTATACATTATGATCAATTTATCATTGGGAATTTGTACCTTTTCATGATACATCTTGGTTCTTTTTTCCTCATTCCCTTTCTCCCCCTTCCATACCTCCAGCACTCCCTATTTACAAAAAAAACTTTGCTTCCATTTTTTTCCTTCTTTTCTTATATATTTTTTCTTATCCTTCATTTTCTCCTACTCTCCTTGCTTCCCCTTCCCCTTTGGACCTTTTCTTCCTATTTCACATTATCTATTATACATTTTGGTCCTCATTTACACTTTCAGTTTCTCACACCAGAGAAACTATTTGGTATTTGTACATGTGTGTCTTATTTATTTCACTTAAAAGTATGGCCTCAATGTGCCTCCATTTAGCTATGAATGTCTCTAGTTTATCATTATTTATGGCCGAGTAGTAATCCATTTTATTAAAAAAAATCTTCTTTATCCAGTCACCATTTGAAGGGCATTTTGGCTGTTGACAAGATTTAGTTATTACAAACTGGACCGCTGTAAACATGGGTGTGGCTGTATCACTGTGGTATGATGCTTTAAATTCTTTTGGAAAGATATCTAGTAGGGAATAACTGGGTCAAATGGGACCTCTAACCCTAGTTTTTTGAGGAATCTCCATACTGATTCCCACAGTGGCTGCACCAGTCTACACTCCCACCAGCAGTGGAGTAGGGTTCTTTTTTCCCTTTTTTCCCTCCAGCATTTGTTATTGGTTGATTTCTTGATAGCAGCCATTCTTTCTGGAGTGAAGTGGAATCTCAGTGTTGTCTTCATCTGCATCTCTCAAATGACCAGTGATGTTGAACATTTTTTCATATGCTTACTTGCTGTTTCTACTTCTTTGTCTGAGAAATGTCTATGCATTTCAGATGCTCATTTTTGGACTGGGTCTTTAAATTTGGGAGGTCTGATTTTTTTAAAAGTTCTTTATATATTCCAGATAGTAGACCTTTGTCTGAGGAACAGCTTGTAAAAATTTTTTCCCACATTGTGGTTTGTCTCTTCACTCTGTTGGTGGTTTCCCTTGCTGTGCAGAAGCTTTTTAATAAGAAGAGTTCCCGCTTATTGACTCTTTCTGTTAGTTCATGAGAAGTTTTTAATTTTTAATGAAGTCCAATTTGACAATGCGGTTTATTTTATAGATTGTGCTCTTGGTGTCAGATCTAAGAAACTTTGCTTAAACTAAAAATCACAAAAGGTTTGTTCTAGGACACAGTTTCACAACATGGCCGCTATTGACACGTGGCCAGATAATTCTTTATTGTTGGTCTGTTCCATATAATGTAGAATATTTAGCAGTTTACTTAATCCCTACCTGGAATTTCCTTTAAGGCAAGATAATAGAGAAAACCTGGGGCTTGCATCATTTTTTTTCTCTCTCTCTTACAAGGACCACTGTCATCTGTCTCCTAAGGTCCAATAACTTAAAAATCATTGTTCTCATCCCTCATAAATACTTTTTGGTTTTTCAGGCAGGACAATAAACCTCATCCCTATTATTTCATCTTCATGAGAAGTAGTTTCGTTCAATTGCTGAGCTAATAAATTTCCAGTGTGTGTTGGCATTTTGTTAGCAAAAGCATTCACATTATCACAGTTACATGGCTTTGTCTGACCTGGGACAGATTGAGCCAGAAAATCTTATCCTGCTCTGGATAGAATGCCAAGACTTGCTGAGAGGTGACAATCATTCTTACTACTTCTTACAAAATAAGGGATTTGGACAGAAACAATTTGGGTGCTATGAAGAAGTGGTAAGACCCAGAGAACTTAGAATTACAAAAGGCTTGGGTTTGAATTCTGACCCAGGCATCTTCTAGTCACCTGTGACCTTGGGAAAAGTTACTTAAGCTCCATGACCCTCAGTTTCCTCACCTATGAGGTGGGAATGATAATAGTACCTTCCTCACAATGAAGCTATTTAAGGGGTCATTAGGATAGGACTTGGGAAGCTCAGTGCCTGGCATGTAGTAAATTATATTCCATTGTACAAAAATGATAGCTGTTATTATCATTAATGTGAAATTCTAAAGCTATCTATCCCTTCTGATAATATAAGTGCAATTTTGTTTTGTCTGTATCTATAGCATGAATAAAACCTAGATTAGTTGGATATGTGGACTGCATAAGTCCAATACTCTGCTCTCAAAGTTCTGTGAGCTGTGATGTAACCCAAAGATCAGGAAGAATAAATAGCAGCCTGGTTTGCTTGTTTAAAGAAGAGAATAAAGATGTAGGATCTGGTCCCCATGTGAATATTTTGGCTTTGGATTACTCAAAATTTTTGACAGGGCTGTTGTGCTGAAGATGTCTGTTATTGGGACTCCCCAGCTACAGAACCTCTGTGGTTAAGAGATAGGCCTGGGCAACCTTGAACCTGGCCCATGACTGATCAGACCACAACTGATCAGAGCTGAGCTACTCAATCAGATTTAACTGAAGCCCAGCCATTCATAAGGTAGCTTGGTGACATACGTTGGCTGAGTAAGAAAGAGATGAACTGGACAGTCTTTCTCCTCGAAATCTGGACTAAGGTCTACCCAGAAACTGAAATAGTCAGACATTGCCACTGAAGAAGTAAGGTCACGAAGTGAAGTCACCTTCTGACCAGGAAGGCTCTGATGTGAAAGAAGCAGGCAGAAGGTTGGAGAAAGCAGAGCCATAGAAACCAGAAGGCATAGTGAATGAGAGGGCAGAGTGGACTGGCAGAAAAGTCATGCTGGAAGAGAATACAGGTAGTCCCTAAATCTTCCGTCTTTCTCCAGCTTCCTCTCCATTTCTGGCTACCTTTCACAGTAACCCTTTTTGAAATAATTCTTTTTCTTTTCTGAACAGAAAAAAATACTGCATTTTCACTGAGGAAAACTAAAAATCAGAACAGAAGAGCACCAGAAAAGAATATAAAAATAGCCCTAGAGGCTGGGGCTATAGGGTAAAGCATGTGCTTAGTATGCATGAGGCCCTGCAATCAATCCCCAGTACCCTCCCTCAAAATTAAAAGTGAAAACACCCCAGAATTCTCACCTTCCTTTCCATCTTCTCCCATGTCATCAGATATCCTTTTTTCAGAAAACTGAGATCAGGGCTGGGGATTTAGCTCAGTGGTTTCGCCACCTGCTGCAAAAGCACAAAGACCCAAGTTCAATCCCCACCCCCACCCCCCCCAAAAAGAAAAAGAAAACTGAAATCATACTTCTTAATAAACCTTTTCTTTCCATCACTTAACAATATATCATCAACTTTACCCATGTCAATAAATATTCTTCTATAATATGCCTTTAAATGATTTCTAAGTATTCCATCCTAAAGATATGCCATCATTACTTATGTAATTTCTTGTCTTGGACAATCCAGTTTTTCAAGGATTTTTAATTTTGTTTTTATAAAACAATGTTGCAAGGAGCACAGGTGTAGCTAGATCTTTGCATACATAAGTGATTATTTCTTTATAATGAATTATTAGAAGGCCAATTGCTGAGTCAATGAGCATTCACACCTCTTAAATCGTTTGATGCATATTGTTAAATCATGCTCCAGGAAGGTTGCAAAAATTTATATTCCTACCAGTGGTGTGTGAATGTGTCTGACCCAAGGAATTTTTTTAATTGAATCTTTTTTTTTTGTATTAAATTCTTTTATTGGTACATTGTAGGTATACAACACAATTACATTTCTCATTGGGAATTGTACCTTTACATGATGCATCTTGGTTCTTATGTTTTCCCCATTCCTAACCCTCCCTTCACGCCCTCCACCCTTCCCTATTTACAAAG
>NW_004624747.1:14325047-14335886 GCF_000247695.1 Heterocephalus glaber | reverse complement strand
GACTCAGGACCTCGGTAGGGCATGCACAGACCTGCCTGTCTGCAGTGGGGTGATTCAGCGTCTTCCGTGTGACTCAGGACCTCGGTAGGGCATGCACAGACCTGCCTGTCTGCAGTGGGCTGACTAGGCATCTTGTTTTTTAATTGATTCTGCCAGACCTTAGAGACCATATCTATACTACCTGAAATTGTGTCTAATATATGTGATAGGCATTCAGTACATGTGGGTTGACCCAAACTGAGAGTCCTCTTTCTCTTGAGCTAAATTGAGAGCTCTATGTCCCTTTCACAGAGCCACCATAACACCTAACACATCTCCCTGAATGCTCTACTGTGGGAAAATCAGGGATAATTTCATCTGAGGACACAAAAACCTACGACAGCAGATCCAAGCTAGTGATCCTGACATCTTTGACTCTGTGACCTCCCAAGAGTTGAATTCGCCCTTTCCTCTCTCTGAAACCAACTGCTGCGTAGAGAGAGGCAGGTGAAAATGAGACAGATGGAGAGCTCATTAAAACAATCAATTATTTCGATGCACTTGGACATGACAAAAGTACACCAGGGTGTGTGGGTTTTTAATAAGACCTGGGCTGAGAGAGCAACCACGGGACCAGCAGGCACAGAATGAGACATTGCTTTCTAGAGGCACCTACTGTGATAATGTTACCTGCCATTTACGCTGTGGCAGAAAATAGACACAGAATCAGAGAAAGTTAAATCTGAGATAATGGGTTTTTTAATTGTTTTCAAATTTTGGATGAGCATTTTAATTGAAGTGGTTGGGAGGTTAATATAACTTTTGTATTTGATTATCTAGCAAGGAAGGGGGAAATAAAGAAAAGTGGGGGAAATTGAGGTAGTCTTTTTTTTAAAGCCTCTCAAAGCACATTGCATGATAAATTCCATTTCTGTACAATCATTTTCATTATATGTGGCAGAGGCAAAATGATTTCTGTACATAATTAGTGCCAAGATCAGAGATATGCTGACAGCCTGAGGTTCTAAGTTAACCCTCTGTGGACTAGTAGAGAGGGAAAGTTTCCAACGTTTCTATAAATTGTTATTAAGAGTTAGGAAGGATTTAGTATTTTGGAGTGGCCACTCTTGGCCAACACAATGTCAGGCACTTTTCATATTTATTTTTCAATCTCACAACAAATCTATGAGAAGTTGACTTTTTTCTATTTCACAGATGAGGGGATTAAGGTTCAGAAAGGTTTTGTAACTTGTGCAAGTTCACAGCCAGTAGGAGGACTGGAACTCTAACCCAAACCTAGTGGACTCTAAGGTCAGCACAGAAGAATGTAGTCACATTTAACTGAGTTTGAATGTGTCCTCTTATTAAGAGTTTTGTGCTTTGGGGCTTCCTTTCAAGCTGTTTGAGCCTGTAACAGGGTAATAGTAATAAAAATAAATAATAGCATCTATCATGTATATAAACTCGTTATTTGTTTGAGGGTTAATGGAGATAATAATTATTGGTATGGTCTGGATAAGTGTTCTCCAAAGGTTCATGTGTTAAATGCTTGCTTGCCAGCCTGGAGATGGAACACTTAGGAGGTGGAGTCTAGTGGGAGAATGTTAGGCGATTAGGGATGTGCCCTCAAGGGGATACCCAGATCCTTTCTGACTCATTTACTTCGTTCCAGGCCACCATGAGGTGAACTGCTTTCTCTGCCAAACTCCCACCATGTGCGGTCTTACCACAAAAGTAATAGGGAAGACTTACCATGGACTGAAACCTCCAGAACTATGAGCCAAAATAAATCTTTCTTCTTATTAAGTTGATTTATCTCAGGAATTTGTCACAGTGATGAAAAGGTGACTAATACAGTTATCAAGCATTTACCATGGTTCCTAGAATAGGGCAAGTATTTCATAAACATTCACTGTTAGTATTAACAGGAATTTGTGACCTGTATAAAACTTCCTACTTTTTCCAAGGTTCTACAAGGAAAATGAGTTTTACAAGGGGACATTGTGCCCACATTTGGGGAGTTTATAACCTATTGAACTAATGGACAGGATCCCCAAATTTCCAGGAAGCTCCAGTCTTATGAGTTGGGAGAAGGCTGGCTTTTCAAGATTTCAAATATTCTGTCCTATAATCAAAAGGACCCGAGTTCGATCCCTGGTACAAAAAAAAAATGTGCTTATATATATATATATATACACACATATATATACATACATATATATATACACATATATATACACATATATATACATATATATATGTGTATATATATATATATATACACACACACACACACACATACATACATACACTTCCCATCCCCATTATGGGTCCCAAGTCTTTATTTTTGAAAACATGACCTGTACAAACACCTGGAAAATTATCTATAGCCTCAGATTTCATCCTCCATGGCCACTGAAGTTAAAGAGCATGTTGGGGCACTGTTTGTTGTGGAATGTGAAATTGCAAGTCTTTAGCAAACATGAAAGGTTTTACATTCCTACAACCAGAGAAACTTTCACAGGGATTAAAGAAGGAGGTTGTGTAAGAATCTTTATTAACTCTTGGGAAACTGAGCACTGTTCCATATCCACACACTTTCAAAGGTCCTTTTCCCCACTCCCCCAAACCCATGCTACAAGCAACAAAGGCTCAGGGAAAGATATTCTAGTTTGTTTCCATACTCAAGTTCCTTTGCCCACTCAGCAGTTGTAGTGATGTTTTATCAGGTGTTTATCCTGTGTCAAATGCTGACCCCATCTGTTTGCTCCTAAAAGGACTTGAGGGACTATGGATCACTCAGCTGCTCACTGGTGAACATGAGATATAACCCATAGTTGGATTGATATTGTAATAGGGCCTTCCTGCTATTGTTTCTACCACCCATTTCAAAAAGGCAAGGATTAAGTTCCTCTTAGAACTCTGTCCCTTCCTCTTAAGGACTTGCTCAGAATTCTCTACAAATACCCCAAATTAAATACGACTCTTACTGAATTTACTTGTGTGTTTCCCAAAGTAGACATTGAGCCAGTTGGCCTGATATCTATTAGGCACTCAATAAATGTTTGTTGAATGTCTGAATGAATTGTTGCTACAGATACAGCCACAGGACAACTAAGATTTTAAATATAAGTGTTCCAGTTTTCAAATATCTGTTCTATAATTAAATTATTTTGGATCTGAATGAAAATGGGCACTATGTATCTGGGATCTTTGTGTTACACAAGAAATGAGAATACTAAAGGATGAGCAATAACCTTGGGAAAATTGCTTTATCTTTGTGTGCATCTATTGATTCATCCAGGAAACTGAGATGATAACATCAATGCCAGGTTGCTTCTTCCACATTCCACTCCTTCAGCTCCCCAGATATACCTACACGTGGACTCAGAGCTGTACTCTGTCATCTACTTAGTTGTGCAGCCTGGGAAGCAGGACCAGGTCCGCTGGGGAGGTGGAAAGAGAAGGTGAACTTGAGGTTGGAGTAAGCTCTTGTGCTGAGAGGGAATGAGGGCCAGAAGCTCATGGAAACATTCATGGGTGCTTTTGGCTATGAGGGGCACACACAGAACAACTGTGGGAAAAATTTAGCAAATCATGGCCTACTCTTCACCTTTTCATGTACACTAATGCCATTCTGGTATCTCCAAAAGTAGAAGCTTCAGAAATACCAGGAAGTGACTCCCTGGCATGGACACCGGAGGTACCACAGCAGTGACAATGTTACCACTTCAAGTGGTTTCAGTGGTTGAGGACATGTGGAGCCAGAACAAGAGGACAGAATAGCCCAATGCCATGTGGTGAATGCAACTGCCTTTCTGATCCCTGGGCACAGGTACAAGCTGAAGATATATAGGTAGGCGGGATGAGAACGTCCTACCCTGCATAACTAGGTTGGAATGCATACCAACCCACATGAGATATAGAGTCCCACCACTTCTCAGCAGCCCCACTGCTGCCACCTGGTCTAAGCTGCCATCAGCTCTCATCTGGATCCTTAAGAGTCGCCTCCTGACAGATCCTCTACTTCCTGCCTTTTCCTACCTACCATCGCAGCTGCTCCCAAAACAGCAGCCAGAGGAATTAATAAAACCTAAGTCAAATCACATCCCTTCCCCACATGGACCTCCTATTTCATTCAGAATAAAAGCCAGACCCCTTATGATGGCCCTAAGATACACAAGATTGACCGCCCCAGACCTTCTCCATCTTCACCTCCAATTATTCTCCTTCCTCATTCACTGGCTCCCAGACACTGGCCTCAAGCTGTCCCTCAACATACCATACATGCACTGGCCATGGGGCCTTAGCACGAACTGTTCTCTCTGCTCCAGAGTATGCAGATGCTCAGTTTTTGCCTCTTGTAGGTCTTTGCTAAAATGAGATCTTTCCAGGGAGGCATTTCCTAACCATACTCCTGAAAATGGCAAGCTTACTTTACCCCCACACTCACCATTTCTGCTTTATTTTCCTCAACACACTCCTCACCATCTGACCAGAGATGTTTATGTATTTTGTTGTTGTTATCCAATGTCAGCTCCATGAAAACAGGAAGTATGGTCTGGTGGTCTTTGTTTTTCTGCTCGTACACATCTCTTTTCTGTTGCTTGGAAAAAACACCCAACACTCACAATTTAAAGGGGCAGAGGAAAACAGCTCAGCTCTGGCAGCCAGGAAACAGAGAGAAGGAGGAGGAGGAGCTGGGGATAAAAATACAACCTTCTGAATCACATCCCTAGTGACCACCTCCAACCAGGCCAGCCTCCTAGCAGCATGTCCAGCTACTGAACTCATCCACTGGTGAACTGACTAGTAACTGAAGTGCCCCTGTGACCCAATCACCTTCAAAACATATAAGTCACCTGAGGGACATTTCAGATCTAAACCAGAACACTGCTGTACCCTCTGTGCCTAGAATAGTGCCCGCCACATGTTAGGTGCTCAATAAAAATTTGTTAAGTAAATGAATATAGAAAGTATGACTTTTCTCATCATCCACAGGTTGGTGAGCCCTGACACACATGAGTTCTGCTGCCCGCTTGGGTCTTCAGGAGCATTAAATGGGCTTAAGTGTATAAAGTGCCTGGCACATAGCAGCCACTTGTCTTAGTCTGTTCAGTCTGTTATGCAAATTGCCATGGTCTGAGTGGCTTATAAAGCACAGAAATGTATTTCTCATGGTTCTGGAGGCTAGCAAGTCCAGGATCAAGGCATTGGCTGATTCAATGTTGGATCAGGGGCCACTTCCTGGTCCATGATGACCATCTTCTGGTTGTATTTATGTCATGGCAGAAGGGGGCAAGGGACCTCTCTCAGGCCTTTTTTATAAGGGCATTAATCTCATTTATGAAGGTCCTGTCCACACAACCTAATCACTTCCCAGAGGTCCCATCTGCTATTACCATCACTGGAGTGTTAGGATTTCAGTCATAACTTGAAGGGGGGCACTGACACTCAGTCTGTCGTCCCACCCAGTTAGTGCCAGCTACTACTGTTACTGCCATTGCTGTTGCTGTTCTCAGTCTTCTTGGCTCCAAACCTCTTTCTGTCCCCCTCTACCCTTTCCAATCCATTGCACATTATTCCCAGTCTCCCCTCATCCCTGCTTTGGCTGTCGTTGTGTCTCTTCTCCCCATTCACTAGCTCCTATCAGCTCCTTGGCTTTCCTCTCTTCCTGCCACTAAGGGAGACAGCCTGGTGCAGTAGGCCTCTGGGAACCCCACCCACATCTCCACTGGATCTCCCTCATTTCCTGGAAAAGCAAATCATGATGAATCACTTTCTCTCTAGACCAAACACCAAAAGTATCCTTGACAACATGCACTTGTTCTGGATACCAATGGATCTTTTCAGATGGGACAAGCTTCAAATCAATTCTTATTTCTTCCAGGTGAGAGACAAAGGCTGTTTGGTGACCCAGGAGGCCCCTATGAGCTGCCTACAAGAAATCACTTTAGCTTCTACTTTTCTGCTTAGATGAACTGCCAGTGCATCTCTGCAAACTCAGGTCTTTCTCCAAGTAACTCACAGAAACAAATGTTCCCCCAAAGCAGAAGCAAGCCTGTCATGTGTTCTGGCATCCTGTGACATAGCAGCATCCATTAATTAAATTAGAAATAATAAAACAGCAATGGTAAAAATAAAAACCACGGTGTCAAGCTCTAGACGTATAGTAGCTTATTTAACTCTCACTATAATCACTTGTGAGAAATAGTATTCCCCACTCTATAGATGAGGAGAACGAGGCACAGAAAGTGTAAGTAACTTGCACAAGGTCACACAGCCAGTGAGTGGAAAAGCCCACAGTTCCCCAGTTACTCATCCCCAATTACTGAACAGATGTCTTCTGGCCAGAATCTGTGTTGCGTGCTTGGAACATAGGAAGGAACAACAGAAACAATCTGCCCTCAAGAGTTTATGGTCTCCTGGGTAGGGAGAGGAGCATTCATGAAATGCACAAATGTGTAGCTACCAGTTTTGATGATGCCAAGAAAGGCATTGAGCTTCCTCTTAAAATAAATTTTATCTTTGGAATTTGCCTGCACAAGGACCCACTCATAGCTTTTAGACCAGAAAAGCCTAGGAGACTTAGAGAAACCAAGTGGCTATTGTTTCTCAGGTACCCACTGTGTGCAAGGTACAAACTAGCATGATTCATGCACAAACATTCTTCAGTCATCACAAAGCAGGAACAATGTGTTGCCCCCTCCAATGAATGGAAAATTGAAATTCACAGAGGTCAGTGGACTGACTACCTCAAGATCTTCTGCCAGTGACAGGGAGAGTCAGGACTGAACACAGTCAAGACCATTTCTTCTTACCATATTACACATCAGTTCTCTCAACTCCAGCACTGTTGACATTTTAGTCCAGATATCTCTTTGAAGAGGCAAGAGGGAGGGCTGACCTCCACTCTCTAGATGCCAGCAGCACTGCTCCACAGTTGTGACAACAAAAATGTTTCCAGACAATTTCCAGTGTCTCCTTAGGGTGAAGGAGGAATCAACCCCATTTGAAAGCAACTGCTATAAATGTCATCCCGCCTCCAGACTATGTCTTCTTAATCTGTCTACCTGTACAATATCTGGTACACAACAGTGTTCAGCTAAAGCCTATTGAATGACTAGATGGCAGAAAGGAGGGACACAGGGAGATGCGGATATAGGAAAAGAGAAAAAAAGCAAAGGAGAGGAGGGAAGAAGGCCCAAGATCACCCAGTATATTACTTAAAGTCTGCAGATACATAAACCCAAATTGATTTTGTAACTCAAATTCTCTCTGAAGTGCTTTGGGGAGAAGTCAAGGTTTCAGGAAATATTGATAAATTCCTTCATGAAGTGGGCAGATTTTCTGTGACACCTCAGGTACACAGACAACCACACATACATCCACATGTTTGCATCCACACATGTACATATATGCACAGATAAAGATGTCTTATGGATTTGGCTCTTCCATATTAAGCTTACATAATGATCACCCTACAGATTGAGATAAACCACCCCATCCTTGTACCCTTCCAGCAAGACTTCAATTACCCATTTGACAAAGCACCCTAGAGGTTCCTCCAAGCTTCTTCACAGAACAATAGTTGTCCATGGCTGACTGTTCTTATTAACAATAGGATCAGAGTTGGGACCTGCTTCTCCCCACCCAGGAGGTTTTGAGTTCCATCTCTGCAGGGTGTGGCATAATCTCTGCAGCTCAGAGTTCCCCAGGCTCAAGAATAACCCTTCCATTTGTACTTTCAATCAACAGAAACATCAACGTTTCCAAGACAGATGTTTCCTGTCAGTGCTTACTGTATCCTGAGCAGGTGGCCCGGTTAAAGCTGTATTGTTGGACATGACTCTCAATCGACCCTTTTACTCCTGGAAATGAGTGATGGGGCATGGGAAGAGAATTCCAATGTCCAATGCAGGGAGGAGAGAATGTACTGTCTTGCACATGCTTCCAAATGAGACCAACCTGTGTCCTTCTTACTTTGGGTTCTTGGGTACAAGCAAGCCTGAGTTTTTATATGTTGGTACGAATGGTCATAATTTGTGTGAGTCTGTAGCATTCAGAAGTCACAGACAAGGATTTGAATCCCAGTTTAAATCTTGAACTAGTTGATGAGGGGATCCAATAGCCTGTTGGGTCACAATGTATTCATTTATACAATAGAGAAATACTGACATTACTTCATAAGGCAGTTAAAGGGAATAAATAAGTTACTTGACTTCCAATAAAGTCTCTCAGCACAAAGCTTACACCAGAAGTTCTTAATAAATTGTTGCTCTTGCTTTGACAGCAGACTTGTAATAAAGGCACAATCTGGTTGATCTGAGAAATCCAGACTTGAATCGAGTCCTCACAATAGTTTGGTGTCGCAGTAGAGCTCTATATAGCTCAGGATAGGGGTATGCACAGGCTCTCTCCCTCCCTAGCACTGCACCCTGATATTGTTATCTCATCCATCACAGTCTTAAGGTGCTTTTATGATCCCTGGTATACATTGTCTCAGAAAGATTTAAATATTTGGCCCATAGCAGAAAGAGACTTGGGACACAGTAGCCAGTTGCAGTTATTCCTTCACATCCACTGGGGATTAATTCCAAGATCTCCCATGGATACCAAAATCCATGAGTGCTCAAGTCCTTTATATGATGCATATTATACTCCATGTATAAAGTGGTACAGTATTTGGATATAACCTACACACGTACTCCCATATAGTTTAAACTATCTCAAGGTTTCTTACATCATGTAATATAATGTAAACATCATAGAAATAGTGATTATATTGTATTGTTCAGGAAATAATGGCAAGAAAAAAGTCTGTAAGTGTGCTGCACAGACACAATATTTTTTTCCAACATTTTTCATCTTTAGAACCTGCAAATACTAAGGTCCAACTGTATTATCGGTCGCTTCTGGGTAGTTTGGAATGGGTGATTGTTATTGACATGAATTGGAGTCCTGGGAAAAGCAGCGTACCTGGAGAGGTGATAGCTATGGTGCTATGATAAGAGAACATGGTGTGCTCACTGAAAAACCTCATGACTGAGAAGGGTGGGAGCTGTAAAAACTACCACTGACCCTTGCTTCCATCCAGGAACTTCCCATGAAAACAGAGAAGGGAAACTTCATGCACAAGGATAATGCCAAAGAAAATCACCGCCTCTTTATCTGCTGGAGTTTGGGCTCTGTATCTTCAACAGGCATAAACAGGGAGTTCCTGTACCTCACAATGACTGCATGAGTTCTTCAGTATTTTTCTAAGAATAGAGCTGGTAGATAAGTATGAAGGGTGGTGAAAATATTCTTCAGCTTTGTAAAGAAATCTAATTTTCTGGTATAGGATTTAAGACAAAAAGCCAGATTTTATATCTTGGTTTCATCAGGTATAATCCATATGACTTTGGACATGCCTCATAACCTCTCTCACACTGTGGGTTGTCCCTACCCATCATTTACTACTTTCCCAGAGTATAGGAAGTGCCACAGATGAGATGGGGGGAAGAACTCACAGGATTCTGGCTATTGTTTAAGATAGGTTTAGCTATGAGGAACAGGAAACACAATTATAGTGACGTCAGCAAAAATAACCTTTTACGACCCCACCCCCCACAGGTGAAGGACTCTAGACATAGACAATCTAAGGCTCTTTGGCAACTCTTCAATATTTAGAGAACATGATGCTTTCTGTCTGTTCTGCCACATTGCCACTCCCATTTCCATATTGGGTATTGCCACCCCATCATCTTCTGCTCTGTTGTTTTCAGTGAAGTTGATCCTGTCCTCCTCACTTTGCAGGCCCTGATGGGCTTAAAATAATGAGTGTATATTATTCCTCATCCACTGTGATTGGTTAATGGGTGGGCAACTGATCTAGTTCATGCCCATGAGATGAGGAGAGGTATTCTAAAGTTTCTGGGACAGGCAATTGCTCTGCCATTTGTGAGACCTGCCAGAGAAGCTGATCTGCCTCCCTTTGGGGCAGTGTGATATGATGATTTGGAGAATAGGAGGGTAGGAATATTGTCCTATAAATGACTCAACTCAAGGACGACACTAACAAGACTCATCTGAACAATCACACAGAAAACAATCCTACAACCTTATTGGTAGCATAAACTCCTGGATCAAACCATTCTTGAATCTAGATATTTCAAGGAGATGTAGTTATGCAGCCCAGCAATCTTCTCATCTCTTTCCCCATTTCTTTTTCTTTTCCTTAAGTAGTTTAGGTTGGATTTTCAGTTGGTGCATCCAAAATATTTCTAATTGATACCCTGTGTTCTCTTTTTTCTGCTCCCTCCTCAAAATTCTAAAAGAATGAAACAAGATCATAAAGTATGTGAAAATTATATGTAAACTATAAAACACTATACCAATTATATATAATTATTATCAGGCCAACCATCACCACTGCCTCAAGGACTTCTGTCTCAGAATAATTTAATTTGAAGCAGATATGGAATATTTCCTTCTACTCCTCTGAAATGTATTAGTTTCATTACTTCAAAATTATTAGAGAGCACCACTCCCAGCACAGAGGAGGCTTCTGGGCCGCCATACCACTGCTGCCAGCACAGAGCAGTGAACTGCACAGGTGCCAGAATGCCCCCTCCCACCCCCATGAAATGAGAAGACATAAACAAGCCTCAAAACCAGACTTCCAGATCACCTACAGCAACTCCAAAGGGAAACAAGATGGAACACTCTGATACTCAACCACCTGGACTCCCTCAACTGGCAACAAAAGAGGATCTAGAAAAACTGAAATCAGAAATAATTTCTCACATAACAGCAGAGATTGTGCCCATAGTGCAAGACATGATTAATAAATCTAGAGAGGACACAGATAAAAAAATA
>NW_004624747.1:14300263-14320231 GCF_000247695.1 Heterocephalus glaber | reverse complement strand
CACTGTGGAAATCAGTATGGAGATACCTCAAAGAACTAGGACTGGAAGTCCCATTTGACCCCGCTATTCCCCTGCTGGGGATCTTCCCAAAGAAGTAAAAGAATCATACCACAGTGATCTATGTGCACCCGTGTTCATAGAAGCTCAGTTTGTAATAGCTAAAACAAGTCAACGGCCAAAATGTCCATAAACTGGAGACTGGATAAAGAAAGTGTGTTTTTAAAAAAATAAAATGGGGTACTACTCAGCCATAAAAAATGAGAAATTAGAGACATTCATAGCTAAGTGGATCCACATTGAGGTGATACTCTTAAGTGAAATAAATAGGACACACGTGTAAATACCAAATAATTTCTCTAGTGTGAGAAACTGAAAGTGTAAATAAGGACTAAAAGGTATAATAGATAACGTGAAATAGAAAAGGGGCAAAGGGGAAGGGGAAGTGGGAGGGGTAGGGGAGAGGAAAGAAGGGAATGGAAGTAATATGGGAAAATGAAAAAAATGGAAAGAAAGTCTTTGCAAATAAGGAGGGATGGAACAGTGGAAGGGAGGGCAGGGAAAGGGGGAAAAAATAAGAACCAAGAGCGATTATGTAAAGGTGCAAATTTCCAATGATGAATTTCATTATATTGTACACCTAAAATGTACCAATAAAACTAATTTAAAAGAAGAAAATAAATTATTAGATCATGCATTGGTAATGGTGCTTAATGAATCTAACAGTATTATTCTTCTATAAACAGAAATGTATAAAATTCATAACTCAGTTAAGGCTCCTTATTTTTACTGATGCTAATTACAATGCAGTTCTCATCAGTGTGAGCTCCATCTGGAGAGACAGGATGAAAAATGACACCCACTCCTCAAGGAGAGAAAGATGAAGCTTCATATCTGCTTGGACTGCTCACTGGCAGTCCTTGTTTGGAGGAAAGCTTGGATGTTTCTGCTCCGCACTGAGTTCCTGTGTGACCCTAGGACATGTCATCTCACCTCTGTGGACCTCAGTTTTGCAGCCTACAAAATGAGGAGTTTAGACTTCCCAGAAATTTGTTTTGGTGGATGGCTGTGAGAATGTGCTAGAAACTCTGAGTCTTCTCCAGACAAGTACACTTCCACATTTAATACATGAGATCACATACACATGATTGAAGAGGCTATTGAAAGTTCTTCCTGCTTTTCTTTTGTCAAACCAATCCAACTAGAAATCAAGGATTAAATAACCTCAAAAAAAAATCCTTTACATTCTATATTTCCAGTGCCCATAATTCCATGATTCCCCAGAAGTAACACAGCCATATTTGGTTTTTCGGAAGTTTGCTTAAATAAAAGGTAGAAATTCTTTGGGTGTGGGTGTCTGTGAAGAGGGACTGAAAACAGGGGACCAGTGAGAAGGTTCTTAGAGTCACCTCAGTGAAAGATGTGGTACACACAAAGATAAGATGTATTGGAGAGATAATCAGAATGCAGGACTTAGTGTAAGACTGGATCTAGGAGACAATTCCCAGGATACTAGCCTTTAAGATTAAGCTCACCTGTGAGAAACAGAAACCCCAATTAGACATAAAAAAGAAAGGTTTTTTTCCTCCTCAGTTAAAAGACTCTAGATGTAGATAGAGACTGCTGTTTTGCAGCCCTTTGATATTTAGAGAACTTGGTGCTTTCTGTGTGTCCCACCATATTGACAATTTAGCTTTATCCTCAGGGTCCAGGGTGGCCCTTGAAGATCTAGCCATCACAATTATGCTTCAGAATATAAGAAGGAAAACAAGTGGAATGTGAAATGGATCCCATTTGGGATCTTATGTAGGAATAAACCTTCTATTTAATCTCATCAGCTAGAACTCAGTGACACCTAGCTGTGGGAAAGACCAGTAAATGGAGTAATATAGTGTTTGACTGGCAGAGCATCCAAGATTCCACTATCTAGGAAGAAGGAAGCGGAAAGTAGAAATTTCTCTTTACAGAGAAACAGAGTGAAAAAGATGGTGGCAGAGAGTCAGGTTTGGGGAGGAAGACAGAGTTCAGTTTGGAACATTCTTGATCTGAGTGCTTGAGGAACAACCAGGAGTGTTGCCTAATGGACAACTGAATATACATGTAAGAAAAAGAAAGAAGGTTTGCACCAGAGCAAGATTCGAAAGACACCAAGACATGTGACATGTGAAACTCTGAACTTTTTCTTCACATGAATGATCTCAAAACAAACTTGATGATCTCAGACCTCCTTGTCATCCTTGAAATGTTTCACAGTCTCTTCCAATCTCTCACAATGAAAATCCCTGAAGTGAAGTACACTGATTTTCTTCTTCCGGTCAGTGGCCACCCACTTCCTCTAAAGTCACCCTCTAACCTGAAGGCCTTTGCAAGAACTCATCTCTGTCTCCACTTCCAACTCTACACCCTACAGTATGACCTCTGTTGACTGTTGCAAGACTTAAAATGTTGGGAAATTGGGAAACTTGACCCAATTTTTCAGATGAACATGACAGCAGCTCAAAGAGTAAAGGAGTATATCTAAGGTCACACAACTAGAAAGAGGCAGAACCAGAAATCAGAGTCAAGGTCCTATAGCAGCTGGTACTTGCTCTCCACTCAGCATCCCAGACTGCTGCCTTGGAGTGATTCTCCATGTCCCTCACTGGAAAAGACAGACACGGCGAGGCGGGAAAACCCCTGATACTCAGGCTGCTCCATTGAAAGTCTCATTAAATCAGTTTGGACCAAAGTTGCCCTGTGGCTCCTTTCTTCCCTCCCTCCTACCTTTTCTTCAAACTTCCTAGAGGAATTTGATTAATCCATTAGGTTTAACCTCTCTTTAACTTCCTGATTAGTTACATTTATAAACTGCATTTGTTTTTCTTTCTCATCAAGCCAAACCAACACCCCCAGAAAAAAAAAATAGGCCAATTTTCAGTGCTACTGATTTACTGCAATTTCTGAAAATCAGACCGAATCGAGGAGAGACATGACTGGAATTTCAACTCTTCCTTTTCATATTTCAGGTAACTCTGTTGGGTAGAAGAAAAGAATAACAGAGAAAGAGAAAACTCAAAGATGGCAGGATCCAAGATTAGGCCAAAGTGGTAAAATATCATGTCTGTTAATAAAGCAGGCTAATAAATTCAGTATTTTCCATCTCCCGATTGAGTAACAAAGCTAGGAACTACAACAATTACGAAGCCAAAGTTAAGAAATTATGTTTTTATTGGCTAAGTGAAGTACCAGAATGATAATATTGGTTTCCCTCCATTTTCTCCCACATTCTGTGGTCTGGGATATTCTAAAAATTAGGTTACTATTTATTAAAATACTATATATGTAATAGTTAAGATTTTCTAACAAAAATTTGCAGTTCCCTTGGTTCATCCATACAATATCACTTCCTGTCCCAGTCTTCCCCCTCCGAGGGAACCACATTTAACACTGTAAACTGTGTTCTTAAGTGTTCATCTCCATATTTTAAGTCATATACTATAACTAGTATTTATTGAGCCACATATTGAAAGCATTATCCAGTATATTTCATTCGTGAAAGATAGCAGTTCAACTCTCTTACATTGTGACCTCTCCACCACACAAACACTCATCCTCCCCCAATTTTCCCATATAATATCTCAATTTTTGTTTAAAGCGGTATTTGGTGTTAACATTACTAGAGCTATCATTTGAGGTCCTTTCGTTCAATTCAGATAGAAATCATGAATCCGCCAAATACAGCTCTACTAGCAGCTCTACCAGCAGCTCTGATGCCACTGGTCAACACCAGTTATTGCTGGATACTGTTGGCCAACACTGCTGCCATTGATCTTTGTGAACATTTACTCTCTGGAGCTCTTTAGAGGTAATAGCCCCTAGTGTTTATTGTTCTTTCTTTTAGAGTGACTGCTCTGTCCACACTATTTAGGATAAGAATCCTGAGTAGATTTATAAGAACTTTTGAGCCCACACTACCAGAGAAATAAATCATAAACTGATTTACAGGCCCACCAGAGTGAGAATTTATTTGAACAGACCCTGTGCTGTAGCACAGAGTGTTACACTTGAAGGAAGCCTCCTAAACCAACCTAAGAAGTATAAGGGCAGTGCTGCTTGTATAGAAGCTGCAGGCCTGTGATTGATCCAGGTGTAGGACTATGATTGGTTCAAATTTTGACCCTGCTGATTGGTCCAAGTGCACACCTGTGATTGGCTCATGTGGGTCTCCAGAACAGGCACAGCTATCATGGCAGTGGTTGAGGAAATGGGTGAGGAGACTTGAACCATTTTTGATTGACAGTTGTTGCATCTCCATGAAAATGGCCCAAACTGAGGAATCTTCAGGAGACCTAGCTGTGTCCATATCAGCTTACTGCGGGTTGGGGAGGTTGGGGATATTAATAATGGACCATGACCCCCACACACACTTGATCTTAGCCATGTCAGGGTTGTTCCCTACATCTTCTTCAAAGAATTGGCAGCAGCCTCTGCAGAGATAGGATTGAGAAAGAGGGACTATGGCTGAGAGCCAAGCTGCTCCTCCTGTCAGAGAGCAGCCTGAAAGAGAGTGGCTGCTCAATGACTGGGGAGGACTCCATGGCAATCTGGGGGTGGGAGTGGGGGTGCAAAGGGAAGGGAGAGGGAGGAGCATGGCAGCTGTGACCAAAGAATTCCCCCTCTGAAGACGTGGGAGAAGAAGAAATTCTTCTCTGTCTCAGAATCACAGCAAAAATGTTATTTAGCTGAGTATTATACTATGAGTACATGTCCTGTATTATCCAGCCTCTTCTTTTTCCTGGAGGTAATAATTACCTCTTACTTTTATTTACTATGTGCATACCATTAGTGCCTCCTAAAATGTGCTATGCAAAGATCTTAATGCCATTTTATATACTCAGTTGTGTTTTGTAATCTGTCAACTCCTTCCTTCCTTTCTCTTCACCTCTCTTCCCCTCCTTCCCTCCTCCTCTGCCTCTCTGTTTCTTCCCTCCCTCCCTCTTTCACTCTTTCCTCCTTGTTTTCTTCTCTTCCTCTTTCTTTTTCTTCTTTGCCTCCTCCTCTTTCCTTCTGTTTTTTTTCCCCTCCCTGATCCATCTTCCTCCTCCTTGTCTTTCTCTTTTCTTACACTCTCTCTTCTTTGTTTCAAAATGGGCAGATTTCTTTGCAGGCTGTTGACTTGGGATTTGCCTTTATTATTGTCTCAGAGCTTTTACTTCTATCCTACATCCCTTGTCAGGATATTCTGTCTGTTTTTTTTTTTTTTTTTTTGATTACTCACCTATTTGGCTCAAACATTTCCTTTAATAATGTTTTCAGAAACTAGGAAATAGTAAAAACTTTCCAGACTTGAAAATGCCTTTCTTCCACTCATGTATTTGATTGCTAGTTTTTCTAGGTATACAATGCAAAGTTGAAAATAATGTTTACTATAAACTTTGAAGACATTAATAAAGATTCCAATAGTATTCTTAGCTTTCTGATGTCACTCAGATTCTTGTTCCTTGGAGAGTGACCTATTCTTTTAAAAAAAATTTTCTTTCTTTCTGGATGTTTCATGATCTTCTGTTTTAAAACAGTGTGACAGAGGGCCCTGGAATTTAGCTCAGTGGTTCCGTCACCTGCCTCGAAAGCACAAGGTCCCAAGTTTGATCCCTGGTACCAAAACAAAACAAAACAAAACAGTGTGACAGTGTGCCTCAGTGTGGATAATTTCCTTGCTTTATGATGCAGATCACTCATGAGATCCTCTGAATTTGCACTCTCATATCCCCTAGTTCTTAGATGTTTTCTAATACTTTTTGTCTGATTCTCTCATTCTCTCTTTTTTCTATTTTTTGCTAGAACTGCAATTTTCTTATTCTTTCCCTTCTATTTTCTAGCTCTTCAGTTTTTGTTCTATTTTATGTTCCCATGAGAGATTCCTTCAACTTCATAACCTTTCTATTGATTTTAGTAGTACAATTCATTTTATTTTAATCTTTGTAAGCTATAAAATATAGAATACATATTGAGAAGTACACCAAAAAAAATCCTTAAAAATTCATCTTAAAAACAATACTCATGTTCATTTAAATTGTTTTAATAATTAATTCTTAACTCTTATTGCCCCCTTTTGGTAATATCCTTTTCTTGTTTCATGTACATAATATCTTCTTTTTACTCTAGAGGATATTAAGTATTCTTTGTTTTGTTTTACATTATTTTCTGTTTCTACATAATCTGTGTTTTCTTCAACTTTATCTCTATCTTCTTGTTACAGGTTTTTCTTACATGTTGGTCAATCATGATGAGAAGACATAATTTTAAGTTAAATGTTGAGAAAACTAATTAGATTTTTTATTTATGAGAAGAATTTTCCAGCCAGTGGACTTTATTAAAGATGATTTTCCTTATGGGAAGGTTCATCCAAAGGTCACCACCAAAGTGCCTGGTGCTTAGTTGATTCTCAACAATTATTTATTGATTGACATGTGTTCCTTGCTGTATTTTTAATACTAGTAAAATCAGTTGAATCTTAAATCCTCTTTTTAACTTTCTGTCATGAAAGTGTTTAACATAGAATATAATGAACTCCATATATCCATCACATTTAACTATTCCTGTTTTATCTGTATCATATTCTCTTGAGTATTTAAAAGTAAATCCCTAACCTTAGATTACTTCTTCTGGAAATATCACCTTTTGACCCTTGCCTTTGCACATGGAAAGAAAATTTCTAGTTGAGATTCAAAATTGTAATGACTGTCAGTCTCTAGTTATCCCTGGTTATGGCTGTATCTAAATGTCCCCCAAAACCTCATGCACTCATAGATGAGGCTTTTTGGAGGTGGTTGGATCTAGAGTGTGCAATGCTGGGATCGAGGACATGATGCTGGGATTGATTCATGGTGCAATGCTAGGTTTAAGACTGCCCCACCACGGGTGTGAGTGCTACCTGCCCTAAGGGTGGGTAGCCTGGATAAGATATCAGGGTTAGAAAGAGGGTTGTCACTTGTCTCTTGCTGCTTGCTTCCTCTCTACTTGGCTTTTTTTGCCTCCCTCTGCCTGCCATGAACTGTTTCTCCTCTGCAATCCCGCTCGGCCATGCCAACTATGAACTGAAATTGCTACAAACTATGAGTCGAATAAATATTTCCTCCTTTTACTTTGGGTGTTGAGTATTTTATCTCAGCAACGAGAAATGTAACTAAGACACCCCTGATTCCAGGAGAGCTCTTAGTCTTCCTCTATAATGCTCCCTCCAGTAGTTTTGGGCCCCACCAATGAAAGATGCTTTGAAATATTAGCCCAAAGGAGACAATAATTGGTTTTAGCAGAACCAAGACTTGTCTTTACTAGATCTTTCCCGCTGAGGAATGAGGACACAGAGGAGCCTTGTTAGCATGACCTTAGGAAACTTCATTGTCTTTAGGGAAACCTCTAGTATCATGTTAACAGGAAATTAGGTGTTTAGAACTAAATTCCCAGGTGGAAATTTAAACCAACTTTTATGAAGCTTAACTGCAATGCCACCTTGCACAATCTCCTTTAACTCTCCTGTCACTATGGCAACTACATCCCATAATAAAGAGTAAGGATATTTTAGAACTGACAAGAAGCTGGAAAATGTAATCTTCACTCACAATCATTTCCAAATCCTTAATGTTTTCTTCTTGAAGGTTTTTCCCATCCAGTGGCTAACACCTACTTGTTGGTGTCTGGAAATATCTCCAGATGAATCAGGATGCTCATAACATCTTGGCACCTTGTCAATTCATACCCGAATTTCCCAATGTCCTGCAACTCATAGTACAGTATTGCACAAATCTTAGGAATTTCAGTTCAGACTGTCTATCTATATCCTAATAATAAAAGTCTGGAATAAAAGTGAGTGGGGAACAGATTCTTAGGGTGAAACTCAATTCTCAACACCTCAATCCCTAAACCATAACATAGTAGTGATATTATATCTAACTCACAGACTTTCCTGTGAAAGAGCTACCATTAGTCAAGAATTTCACAGAAACCTCAGTGTTAGTTTCATTTTTCCAAGGATAAAACTTAGCCTCAAATAATCCTAGTACTTTACTCTAGACGGCGCAGCCAGGAAATACCAGAAGTGAAAGTTAAATCTGCATCTATCTTATTCCAAATCATTCACTTTTAATCACTACACTATACATACAGACTGGATGAATGGACTATGATCATTTCCATTTGTAAGCCAAAGTAACTACTATTATATGCTACTATTGCTTTCAATCAAACATAACCTCATCCCTATGCCAGCTGAATATGGAAACCAATCTGCAGACAGTGGACAACCCACATGAACAGCTTCCAGATCTGTACTTCTTCAATTATCTCTCCAGAAAGACTACTTATTTTTCCCAATTCTTCATACTTGTGTTCTATACTTTGTTCAACAAGATGAGTGTCCACTTATCACACATTTGGATCTTGTATAAACATTCAGTTTCTCTAAAGGTTTCTAAATGACCACTTATTCTTACCTCATCATGGCAAATAATAAAACACTTCATAAACCAGCAGAGCATCTTTCAGTGTTGTTTATCCTTCATAGGTGGAGTGAGAATCCTTCATGTGTCCATGCCTTCCCAGCCTCTATCTCCACCTTCACACTCCTTCCCAGGAATCCTCAATTCCCATCGGAGGACCCATGTGTCTCTGCAGAATGTAGCACCATCTCTGGCCACAGGCATAGGGCATGTGACCTAGAAGAAACAATCAGTGGATTCTATCTCTCTGGGTTTAGTGAGTAGTTCCAGGGTTGGCACGTGACGCAAAATGGTCCTACTGAAGTATATCTCAAGATATTTCTGTGGCATGCAGGGAGAAAGATGTTTCTTTTCTCTGGACTTGTGGTATGTGAAGGTGGGACCTGATTTTGCAGCAGTTAATTTTACTACCATGAAGCAAGTCTCCTCAAGAGGATAAGAACATAAAGGATGGAAGAGCTAAGAAAAGTGTAGAGAAATGAAGTCATAGCTTAGATCATATCATGAGCCTCTGAATCAAAATATACCAAATCCCACCTTATCTCTAAACATCCCCTCCAATTCTCTCTCTCTCTCTCTCTCTCTCTCTCTCTCTCTCAGCCTGTTTGAGTTGGATTTTCTGTCTATACCAACTAATAACTTCTTTTTTATTGTTTGGCTGCACGTATTTCCTCAACAAGCACCCATTAAGGGGTTACTTTGTGTGACAGTTAATTTTAATTGTCAACTTGATTGGCTTGAGTGACATCAAGGAAATTAGTAAGGCACGCTTCTGGGTATGTCTGCATGGGTCATAGCTCCTTCCTCACTGGCTCTTTCAAGCATTTTCTACTTCACATCTGCCATGAAGTGAGCAGCTTTGCTCCACTGTACATACACTTTTGCCACGATGTTTCTGCTTGGGAGCCATCTGACCATGGACAGAAACCTCTGAAACCATGAGCCAAAATAAACCTTTCCTCCTTTAAGTTGTATATGCCAGGTATTTTGCCCCAGCACTGGAAAGCTGGCCAACCAACACAACTTGTGTCAAGCACTGTGTTAGATCTAAGAACAGTGTTCCTTGCAAAAGAAATTGTGAAATGAGTCAGATGAGGTGTGATTAGCAGGAAGGATTCATACATACCATCCAACTCATTTTAAGGGAGTACTGTGTGATTTTAAGATAATATTTGAAATACAGATGTTTATAACTTATTTGCAAATTATTAACTTTGCATGTAAAAAGTAGATTAAGGTTAACTGTAGGAGGACAGCCTGACTTCCTTGTATTACAACATGTGCTAACTCTATATTTGCCATTTTTATACACTACCTATTCACTTTTGTTATGTTATTAAATAGATTTACCTACAGAGCTTAAATGTATTTCAAGAGGAAACTTCTACAATACCACCATAAATGGAAAGCCAATAGCACTTTACATGAATAGAAGGTAATAATAGAACAAATACAATAAAATGGTAGAATGTTTCCAAATTCTAATATTGTGATTCCACAAAGGCCTTGATCCTGTGAACTCCTCTGTCTTTGGAGAAAGAGGAAATTTGCAACTGTTCAAAAGGTTTTAAAGACATGCTATCCCCTAAACGGAGACTTTCTCTTTGTGTTTAGAGGGATTAAAAGAAAATTGAAGAAAGGAATCAGTATCTTGTCAAGTATTTCATTGTTATTTAATATTGTCTCTGTGCAACCACAAATTATCTCCTTTAAGCAAAATGTGCTACCCTTACTATTCTTTAAGAAACATTATTTTAGCCAAATTTCAATTCATAGCTAAGCAAATTGAAGTCCAGAGAAGAGATGGAACTTTCCTAAGGCCTCTTGACTTTCAGTCTACTCAGCTCCCTAGTATTCAATAACATCTGATTATTTTCATTGCATTTATTTTGTGATTGCCTTCTAATCAAGGCAAGTGACTCTGGTTTTTTATTTATGGTAATGATACTACATTCTTTTTAACAAGCTTTGGTTGCTGTTTAACCTTCTCACTATCAAGAATACCTCGAAACAAATCCCTTAACAATTCCTATAGCCCTGTGTTCCCCACAACTACCACCTTATGCCAAAAGCAAAGACAGACATGGGGTCTCTACCAGTACCCTCTTCTGCAGCATCCCCAGGTATAGCCCATAATCTGGATCCTTCCATTCGCAAGCCTACAGGGAAAAGTAGAAACTAGGATTCAGTTTCCTCTAAAGCAGGGTTTCTCTATCTTGGCACTACTAGCATTTGAGACTAGATAATCCTGTGTAGTAGGGCCTGACCTTTGCACTGTAGAATATTGAGCAACATCCCTGGCCTCTACCAACCAGATGCCAGTAAAACTCCCTCCCAGTTGTAACAATCAGGAATGGCTCCAGAAATGTACCCTGAGGGCAAAGTCATCCCTGGTCAAGAACAATAGCTGATATGTTCCTATTCCAGTTCTTCAAAAATTTAAAATAAACTTTAACTACAGAGCTTTCCTTTGCCAGTAAAGTAGGGCTGGTAGGAGGTCCCTGTTTTAAGACCAAGATATTTTATAAGGAAAGATGAAGTAATATCAAATTCTCCACCAGCCATAAAGTTCACACCCTTTAAACAATTCATGTGTGCTTCTCAGGCCAAGGAAACTTAAATGATGGCACTTCTAAGGGTTTTTTCCCTTGCCCGACCTCTAAGTCCTGCCTGAACACCACTGATGGATGGAGTCTACTGGAGTGAGTATTTCATTTTTGCAGAACCTCTTGCACCTTGACTTTGGAAATTCAAAATCAGGGGCATTTCAATGCCTCATTTGACATTTGGGATCTGTGCATGATAGTAGTGCGAATGACTAAATGCTGTGCCTCAGAAAGTTTGAGTAGCATATGGGGTCCCAGAAAGCTATCTGTGCCTCTTAAAGAAATAATTGATTTCAAAAATTTAGGTAAGAAAGTATAGCGTAAGTGAATATGTATGTATTTTATGGTAATCATGAAATAGGAAATTAGAGTAAAATTCTATTACCTTAGTTTGACTCCTCTAAAAACAGACTCTAAGACAAGGATTTTTGGGGGGAGGGAGTTGAGACAAGGTCTCACTATATAGTTCAGACTGGCCTTGAATTCACTATGTAGCCCAGACTGGGTTGACTGCTCAGTGATTCTCCTGTCTCAGCCTCCTGAGTGCTAGGATGACAAGCATGCACCACCGTGTCCAGTCTAAAATAAGGATTTGGGTGCAAGGAGTATATTTGAGAGTTTATTTGAAATAATACCAAAAAGCATGTGAAGGAGAAAGGAAATAAGATACGAAAGGAACAATAGCAGAGCAGAGTACCTTAATGGGGTGGTTATTCTTGTGGGCTGTTGAGGTTTCATCCCGCTGGAGACTTCTAGGTGCTCCACCTAGGAGGGAGGAAGTTGGGGTATTTGACCGAATATTTCTGTTCTTCATTGGCCAAGGGTCATTCTTGAGCTGTCATTCCTCTGGCACTTCCAACCTGCTCGGAGGTCATCAGAGATAGAGGAAGTCATCAGGCATTGCAAGAACAGCACACAGATCATCGAAGGGATAAGCCTAGGAGATGTAGGTCAGGTACCAACAGCATCTGCCTGGAGTAGACATAGGAGACTACAAGAGCCTAGAGGAGGTAAAGGAAGCCAACTGCGCCCTAGTCCAAGACACAGAACCCCAAAATAGTCTTCCTGTCCCTAGCTTCCTGTCCCTTCATCACCTAGCTATCTTGCAGCCAGAATCATCCTTCTAAAACACAATCTGATTAATCCACTCCTCCCATGAAAACTCCTCAAAGCCCAAATCCAATCTTACTTATTTCTGTGGACTTATTCCTCAGCACTCCCACACCTTCTCAACTGAACTATTAGAAGTCCATAAACAGAGCACCTCCGAATTCCCAGAATGGTCTAAAGAGAAAAGACAGAGGAGACGATACAATTTACTCTCTGCCCTCATTGTTATTGTTGAGGTCATGATTTGGTCTCACAGGGACTTGAAAGCTGAAAAGATTCCAATCCTGTGCATGCCTAGGACTACCTTGGAAGGAATACATTACCTAAGCCACAGACTGAGATTCAGTTATTTTGAGGTTAACCCTTTCTCATCTGGAATTACCTAACAGAAAGTCAAGGATGAGGCCCAGAGCTACTGCATTGGGAAGAGAGCCTCTCCCGATGGGTGTGACGAGTAGCATGTGAAACTGGGAATAAAGGGATGGACAAGAGGGAACCAAGAGGGGAAAACTGAAGATCCAGAGTTTTGCCTCTTAGGAGCTTGCACTGCCCTGAGTGACAACCTCTCCAGTCAGTGTCTGTGGCTCCAGTCCAGCCCTCTTGGGATTCTCATGCTCAACAAACACCTAGACTTCGGCTGATTAGCCTCAGAGATGGCTAGCAGCAGAGGAAAGCAGGCAGGGGAGAATGAGGGTGGATGGGTCTAATTATGCAGGAGCCATTTTCTGTGTACACAAAAATATCTTGAGTAATCAGCAGTGATGAGCAAGAGGAAGAAAGAGGCTGCCTGAGAGTCTGAGGATGTTATGATGGATTAAATACCATCTTTCCAAATGTTTGCAGAGGGGAATTTTAAGGTGGAATTGACTCTAATTTGACAAGGAAAAGTCTGAAGTGTTTTTCCTCAGGGCTACAAAATAAATGTGCATCTAGCTGGTCTGTGTTATTTGCCCCACTAAGGGTATACGGTCCCTGCATATCATCACTCCTATACTTTTAGAGTGAGTTTTTTAAAACTCTGAATGTTGAGTACCAAGTGTTTTGAAAATATTTCTAACCTCATGGAAACCCCATGAAGATGGGCACTATTAACTCCACTTTCCAGGTAAGGAAACTAAGCTTTGAAAGGGGAAGCCAGTAGCCTGAAGTTATCAAGCAAAATGCAGGATCGGAGTCAGTTCCACAGTTGTGCATAGTTCATCCATAGCTTTGTGCCCTCCAAGCCATGTTGAAATTTGGTCTCCAAGGCACCAGTGTTGAGAAGTGGTGAGAACTTTAAGAGGTAATTACGTATTAAGAGGCATTAATGCAGCTCTTAATTAGATAAGTTCTTAACTCATCCAGGGACTGGATTAGTTACTACAAGAGCAAGTTGTTAGAAAGTGAAGTCGCCACTTGTGGTTTACTCCTTCCATTCCCACCCATTTACCCTGCCACATTTCTACCATGTTTTGAGGCAGCATGAGAGCCTCACCAGATACAACTGCTTGATCTTGGACTTCAGGTCTCCAGAACCATGAGCTAAATAAACTTCTTTCCTTTATCATTATCTACTCTCAAGTATGTTGTTATGACAAAAGGAAATAAACTAAGATAGATAATATTATATCCATATGTTCATTCCCAAAGGCAGAGACAAGGTTGGGAGCTCAAATTCACCACAGTCTCAAAGGTTGTAAGCTGAGTTTGAAGTAAGGTTTCAAAGATCTCAGGCTAGACTCTGCCTCCATGTTCACTATGAGGTAAAGCGGGGCTAGATGATAAACAAGGCTTCCCAAGCTGTCACTGCCTTTGCTTGTCATTGTCATGTAGTAATTGTATTAAGTTCCTGGCTCAGAGTGGGAACTTACCAAAGATACAAATCTTCCTGTTCCTTCTTCATTGTTCTTTCCAGGTCAGCCCCATACATGGAGCTGTTATCTTTCTCATGCAGTAACATCTGGTTTGTAGAGCAGTACTGTGTTCAGAATAGGCTAAGGTCTGTGAGCTTAGCATAGTCACACACACAGCCTATAACAAGACCACAGTGCATGGCAACACTGTAATAAGAATTATTCTGGTTATTGATATATATATATATACATATATTCAAAGACCATCTCTCTTTCATTTTCCAGTATATCCTTACATACATAGAGATCATATTGTACATATTCTTTTCCCTGCTTTCTCAGCTTAACTTATATTATAAACATTTTTCCATATACATAAAAATCCATCTACATCATTGCTATAAAAACTATACAGTATTCCAATGTAGTGAGACACCAAAGCCCTTGTTGTTGGATGTTTAGGGTTGTATTCTCTCTGCCCATTCAGAGAAGACTGTAATGAACACAAATGCAGCTAAGTCACTGTACATACCTTTCTAGTATTCATCAAAGATCTTCTTTTAAAGCATAGAAAAGAGGGATGCCATGGTTTATTTTTATTCATTTATTCAAACTAATGTCCTCTTGTTGGATGTTTTGATTACATACCATTTTTGTCTCCTAAAAATAATAATATGAATGTCTAGATAATATATTTCCTCATCTTTTTTTTTTTTTTTTTGGTACCGGGGATCGAACTTGGGTCCTTGCGCTTGCGCAGCAGGTGGCGAAACCACTGAGCTAAATCCCCGGCCCTAATATTTCCTCATCTTATCTGATTATTTCCTTGAGATAAATTCTTAAGAAAGGGAATGAGTGGGATCAGAGGGAATTTACATTTTTAGAGCTTTTGATGCTCTCAGCAAAATTGTCCCTGGAAAGGATTACAGGAGTTCACTCACTCACCGTCTGACTCAATCACTTGCATTCACTTTGCCAACATTTACTTTGCTAAGGGGGTCTCACCTCCTTCTCTTTCCCTTTTAGCACAATAATGCAATGATGCAACTGAGGCCCACCTAACTCTGTGTCAGAATCTTCCCGGAGTCTGCTTCTACTGTCTTACCAACCTCCAGATTTATTGTGATGCTCACATAAGTCACTAGATTTGACAGCGTGTTGAGGGCTGAACACATAGAAGGGACTTATTGCTAAAACAAAGAGAATTTCTTACGCAGCATTCTCATTTTTTTGTTTGTGCACAGAGCTTTAAGTTATCCATGAGACTCCTTATTAGGTTTTCTTTTTCTTTCTTTTTTTTTTTTTTTCTGGTGCTGGGGATCGAACTTGGGTCCTTGCACTTGCAAGGCTGGCAGTGGAAACACTGAGCTAAATCCTCGGCCCCCTTATTAGGTTTTCTTAATTCTCCTTTGCTGTGATTACCAAGACACAAATCGAATATAATTGCCTAAGGAGGAAAGGGGCCCAGAGAGATTCAGTGGGTTTCTCTAGACCCATGAGCCTCAGGACTGCTACCAAATGTGTCATCAGTCTGCTACCTAAGCTGTATTTCCTTTTTTAGATGGGCAGCTTACAAATGGCCATTGCCTCCCATCAGAATCTGAAGGTGCCAACATTTTAAACACAGATAAAATGCAATGATCCTTTCTTTCTCTTGAGGAGGGAGAGGGAATAAGTGTACAGATTCCTTGAATACTGAGATCACAACTTATTCTTTCTCCAGAGCCAGCTACTGTACCATAGAAGAAGCATTCATTTTAAAGCCGAAAATCTACATGTAAATCATTGTTTTGTCTCTAATGAGTTGCTTGATCAACACATAACTTATTTGGTAACTACTAGATGTCAGATACTGTTAGGTGTTGTATGGCTCTGAGCACATTAGTTCACCTCCCTGAGCCTTTCAAATAATGGGAATAATAATTCCTACCCAATGAGAATAAAATGAAAAGATCTTAGAGAAAGTTTTGGGTATATGGTAGGGTTTCAATAGCAGATCTGAACCTGGGTGAGACTCATAACGTGAAAATTCAGATGATATAACAATACTTCTTTGCGTAGTGTGTGGGGACACCCTTGAGGTATATCCCAAAACCTCTAACAAAGGGAAGTGTGTGCCTGCCCTCCTAGAGGAACACTTCAAAGCATTCGAATGAGACAAGGTCAGTAATTCTTGGCACACATGCCCCGATCCTTTCCTTGCCCACAGCAATCATTGCTAATTGAATGCATCAATCTTTGCCCAAATCCTTCTCAATAAGTTACAACCATGGAACAGTGTTGACCAGAGTAATGGGACGTAGCAAATCCCAGATTTAATTGATCAATGCATAATCATTTAAAGTCACCCTTTTTAGGGAATTTCCTTCCTACAGTCATGAAAACACAATGCCCTTTTCAAGACAATGTTATAGAAATCCCATTTCCTCTGGATCCTTTCTAGAGTGACCTTGTAACCAATGGGCTACAGGAGAAGTACCAGAAAACACCAGAAATGCCTTAAATCAGAAGCTACCTAACTTGGCTTATTAAAAATTGGGGTTTGCTCCTAGGTCAAGCAAAGTGGCCTAATGTTTTGCCCTCCTGCTCCTCCTCCATAGAGTGTATCCAGAGTCTAAAGTGAAACTATACATCTACTAGATGTATGACCTTAGAAAAGTTTCTTAACCTCTGTGATTGTTAATTGTGATACGTCGACTTGACTTGAATAAGAGCCACCTAGTAGATTAGTAAAGTTCTAAGTGTGTCTGTGGATGATTGCTATGTAGAGCAAACTGAGGGAGGAAGACCCTCCCCAGGCAACCAATAGGCTTGTACCCTGGAGGGAATAAAAAGGGAAAGAAAAGGAAAGTGTTCCCTATTTGGGGGAGCCCTGGCCTTCACATTGTCTTTGGATGCTCATCTCTAGTTTCTTCAGTTTTTCAATGCACTCTTCGGCCTTCTGACACAGACTTGCACTGATGACTCTGCAATGAGCTTCCAGATCTTCAAACTCCAACTGCTATTGGATCCTTTGGCTCTTCATGCAGATGGCCATTTTGGATTCTTCTGCCCCTAATTCTGTAGATGGCCATTGTGACTTTTCTGCTTTTGAGCTTGTAAATCTACCTAATAAATCCCTTTATATAATTATGCATATTTTATATTGATTCTGTTCCTTTGGAAAACCCTAACTGTTACAACCTCTCAGTTTTCTCAACTGTAAAAAGAAATAATTAGCAGTACCTGTCTCATAGGGCAGATGAGTGTGCAGCTGAGCCCTTAGCATAGTTAAATGAAATGATGCAAGTAAAGTCCAAGCACGTGGTGTGTTCTCAATAAACTTTACTTATTATTAGCTATTATTACTAAGCACTTTCCAAATGTTAGGCATCCTTGATTGTGATCTTAATTGTGTCTTAAAAACAACCCTATGAGGCAGGTTTTGTGTTGTTAAATTTTTTTAGAACTAATTGTTGTTGATTGATTTGCACAAGCATATGGTGTTTGTTGATATAAAGTATTTAATGATGAGTCAGTTTAGTTCCTGCACCCACACTTTCTTCCCTGGCAGCCTTAGCCCAGTGCAATGAGAACACTATGTGTTAAGTAGGATGACGTTGATTTTTATACGACTTTAAATAAGTGATGTAAGAATTATGTGGTAGAGTCAACACCCGAGCCCATGACGTTTTGGTTCTGGGTGCCACAAGTCCACTGGTCTGTTTCCACTAACCAGCCACCCATCACTGCACACTTTATTGGAAGACAAAGACACATAAATAAAAATAAAATAAACAAAAATTGACATTCGAGCTGTTCATCTGTGTCAATTATCTTTTATATGTTTACCATGCCTGCTTTATGTTAATTGTTACAACAGCTCCATAAGGTTGCTACTATTAAGACTGTTTTTTCTGATGCTGGGGATTGAACCAAGGGCATCATGCATGCTAAACTGTGGGCTCTGCCACTGAGCTACATCCCCCACCCAAGCTGGTCCTCTGCAGACTAAATTAAATAACAGAAATAAAAAATTTATGATTCTGGTGGCAAATTGAATTGGATGAGAACCAAATCAAATTTCTCTGTAAAGGCAACATTGAACCTAACCATTGGATTGGATTTGGTTTACATCCAACTTGTTTTGCAACCAGAATTATGGAAAGAATTAAGCTCATGAACCGATGCACCATTGCACTTGAAAATAGCATTCCTGGCCTAAAGCCCCTCTCACTACTCACTAGGTGTAGGAACCTAAGTCAATTACGGGATCTCCTTTTCTTTATTTTGAAGATGAGAGTAATTATCACCACTTCATATGATTATCATTCATTCTAATTATTCACTTAATATTTATTGAATATCTAATGCCAATAATTATGATATGCACTTGATAGAAACTAGAAACCAAAATGGGTATCATCTCTGATCTCAGGGACCTTCCTGTCTAAGGTCAAATGTGATTATCTAAAACTGTTAGCATAGGACCTGGTCAATAATACATGTTCACTAAAAGTTTATATAATCATCACTATTATTATTATGGCCTCACCAAGACTTGAACAAAAGTAATTTTGACTCCAAAATGATTTCCATAAAAGTAAGATCCATAAATGAAGGTATTGCATGAGACAAAAATAGAAGAGGACTTGAAGATGTGTAGAAAATATTTCCAATGCTAGATTTAATATATGCAACATATTAAACCTGCATGATTCCTTATACTTCCAAAGCATTTTTAGATCTTCTCATTCTCCTTCTCATCATCCACCCCAGCTGGATGTACCAACATCTTTAAATTTCCATAAACATGCCCCTCTCTGTGGAAATAAAATTAATTTTCCCTTGAATGTGGACCCCATGTGTCTGATTTGCCTGGAAAGGTGTGGAAACCACCCAGACATGGTGCTAATGGGATGTGACAGAATTCTCAGCTTCTCCAAGCCTGGAAGGAAGAATGTTGATGATGAGGGGCTTAATGAGCTTCCACCCACATTTCAATTATTCTAACAAGCTGCCAAAGGAAGTCCTCTTTGCTGTACTGCTTTCTAGAACATTTTGACAAGCCCAGGAGGAATCTGTCCAGAATGAAGCTGAGTGTGCCTAAGGAAGTAAAACAGTCTCCCTCTTGGAGGGATAGATGTAGGTGACAAAGTAAAGCCAGCAAAGGGCTTTGTCATCTGATATTTGAGAGGGTCCTCTGCTCAAAGACCACTTCCCCAATCAATGTCCTACATCATTTGCATTGGTTATCTATTGCCATCCTAATGCTGCATAATGAAACTTAATGGCATTCAATAACCAACAATAATTTTCACTCACTAGTCAGTGAGTGAAACAGGAAGGTCTGCTCATCTGAATTGAGACTGGTAGAGTGCACATGTCTCTGTTCAACGAGGTGGATTTCCTGATTTTGGTTAGGCTTCCTTACATACCTGGGGCATCTGGCTGACTCAGCTCTTATGCACATGACCTTTCATACTACCCATAGGTTTGTTCAGAGAGCAGCACGAAGGTTCCAAGCGAAAAGCCAAAATTGTGCAGGATTTCTTGTTCCCAGACTCAGAAGATGTATAAAGACTAATTCATCCACATTCTATTGGTCAAAGTGATTGCAAGGCCAGCCCAAATACAAGAGCTAGATTCATCCCTTGATGTGGGCAGGACTGAAAAGTCACATGGCTAAGAGTGTAGCTATAGGATCACCACTGATTGGACCCATCAATGCAAATAATAAATAATGTAAAAAATTAAATAACAACCTCAATAAATTGAACAGCAACTATATGCTTGTTATATAACAAGATGTTAAAATAGGCTGCTAAAAGACCTCTACACTGAAAACTACGGCACTCTGAAGGAGATCGAAGAGGATATAAGAAAATGGAAAGATATCCCTTGTTCCTGGGTAGGAAGAATCAATGTAGTGAAAATGGCCATACTTCCAAAACTACTATATAGATT
>NW_004624747.1:14197945-14288125 GCF_000247695.1 Heterocephalus glaber | reverse complement strand
GGGAGGAGATGGGGAAAGGAAAGAATGGAAAGGAAAAATTATGAGAAAAGAAAAAAAAATGGAAACAAAGTCTATGTAAATAAGGAAGGGTGGAGAGGTGAAGGGCACATAGGTAATGAGGAAAAAATAAGAACTAAGATACATCATGTACAGGTACAAGCTCCCAATGACAAATGTCAACATATTGTATACCTAAAATGTGCCAATAAAAGAATTTAAGAAAAAAAAAAGTTAAGTAAAGGTTAAATGTTAAGAAGGTTAAGCTAAAAGAAGGATGATGCAGGGCAATACTAGCCCAGATGAATAATGTACCTTTGAACTCAAAAACATGACTTTTACTTCCACTTCTTTGGAGTTTGTTATAAAATATTAATTATCTACTACTGCATAAAAAATTTCTACCAAAAACTAGTTCTTAAACAATGGCATTTATTACCTCAAGGATCTAGGTGCTGCTTACATGGGTCCTGTAGCCTTGAGTCTCTCTGCAATCAAGAGTTTGGTTGGTTGGTGATTTCAGCTGAAGTTTGGACCAGGGAAGGACCCTCCTCTGAGTTTCATGAAGCAGTTGGAAAGATTCACTCCCTGGAGGGCTATTGGCCAGAGGTCAGGCTCTTTGTTCTTGGCCATCTGGGTCTCTCCAAAAGTTAATTCACAACATAGCAGCTTGTTTCATCAAAATGAATGGGAGAGAAAAGTCTTAGAAGGGATAATGTCAGATAGAAACTAGCCTTTTATAGCATAAACTCAGAAATAACAATCCATCCTTTTTTTTTAATGTATTCTATTCATTAGAAGCAAGTCACTGGGGCCAGGGATTTAGCTCAGTGGTTTCACTGCCTGCTGCACAAGCACAAGGACCCAAGTTCAATTCCTGTTACCTAAAAAAAAAAAGAAGAAGAAGAAGGAAGTCACTAAGTCCAGCCCAAGTGGTAGATTACATGGGTTGTGAATTCTTGGAGAAGGAGATAATTAGGGGGATCATTATAGAAGTTTGTCTACTAGTATAATATGACAAAACATCCTGATTCTATTAGAGCAATATACCACTGCCCTCAGCCAAAGAACTCTTATAATAAATACATAGATCTACAGTGTCTATGATATGAACAATACCCACTCATCTTATGTGGCATACAACCTGCCAATCATATGTGGTTGCCTAAGGGAGACGTTTTGACATCTTTGTCAAACATTTCTTCCAGGAAGCTTTCAAATAATAACATAAGATAATAAAATAAATATAGACATTCTTGGCTCATTTATAACTCAATCTCTCCTTCCTCTCAAACTTCTAGTTATTGGAAAGCAAATTCAAATACTACATTATTCATTTTCTATCATTTAACATACATCTCTACCTATAATTTTTACAATTACACAATTAACAAGAATTCCTTAATTTCATCTATATGTTCAGACTTCTCCAATTATTTTAGAAATGTCTTTTTATGGTTGGTTTGTGTGAAAGAAGCTTTACCTTCAAATGAAATGCAAGCTTTTAACCATTACTTAAGAGCAGACATTTTAATGACTGAGACAGACTATTCTGTGCCTGAAAATGACTGAAGAGTGTTTGATGATTCAGGAATGATCAGTAAAGTGATGTGGATTGCTCCAGGTTTTACCCAAAGGCAGAGAAAGACCTGTCAATGGACAATGGTGAAAAGAATTATAGCCTGTGGAGCTCTGCTTGCTCATCAGGATGGTGACACACAAGCTGTCTCTAATCCTCATTACAGTCCTTCAGGGTGGTTATTATGTGCTCATTTTTACGCAGGAGAAACTTCAGATACAGGAGAATGAACTTGCCTAAAGTCACACCCCAATTATTTGACAGAGCTGATAATCCAACTCAGGTCTATCTGACCTCCCTAAGAACCTCTAAAAGCAAACTGTAAACTACATGGCCACAGTTTTTAGGACATTGAGATAATGTTGATGTCTTTTTACTTGGCCATAACTCTTTATTACAGAAGGCTTTGTACATAATATTGGCAAGAACTGAACCATGTGTGCTGTTCACTTTGCTTCCCATTACTTGGCACAGAGATGAGTAGACAGTAGGTGCCTAATAAATGTTGCCCATATAAGGCCTGATTGGCCTGCTTCAGCTTCGAAGCTACCACAGCACAGAATCCAGAACAAGGAAGACACAATTCTAAAAACTAACCAACCAATCTGAAAGACAATACTCCATTGCCCTAGTATTATAGGTATTATAGTTTAGATTTTAAATGCTCCCCAAAGGCTCGTGTGTTGAAGGCTTGGTCCCCAGTTAATGGTGCTGTCAGGAGGTGGTAGAACTTTTCGGATGTGGAGTCTAGTGAAGAAATTTAGATCATTGGGGGTCTGCCATTAAAGAATCCCTGATCATATTGGGATTCTGATCTCCCTCTGTGTGTGTGTGCGTGTGTGTCTCCTGCCCTCCCCCTTCCCAGCCTCAATGAGGTGAGCAATCTCCACTACCACACCACCTGCCATGATGTGCTGCCTCACTGCAGGCCCAAGGACAACAGGGCTAAGAGACCATAGATTGAAACCTCTGGAACTATGAGCCAAAATAGATCTTTCCTCTTTTGAATTTGTTCATCTCTGTTATTTCATCACAGTGACAAAAATCTGCATAACACATCCAGCCATCCTTGGTTTTACCTCAGTGTTTGTCTACTCAATGATGGTGGCAACAGCAGAGGTTGAGGGTAAGGTACGTTCGTGCCCACATTCCAGGAACCCACCTGAGAACATATGATTTTACTGAGAAAAGTCTGGTGGAAGAGTTCCCAGTATCATCCTCGGGATGGACCAGTATGGGGTCAGGTCAACTGCATTCTTTTATTCCATGAAGCCTTCTCAAGAGCCATTGCCTTTGTCTGATCCTATCTTCACACCCAGCACTCTTCCACCTAATAAACTCCTGGTTCTTCATGGCTCAGCATAAATTCCATTTACATTGTGTATCCTTCTCTGTCTTCCCAGATAAAGCTTCATCCCTCTCCATTATCCATTATGCACCTGTTACATGTTCAGTCCTTCTTTTACTTGGAACTGCTTGCCAGATATGACAAAAACTGTATCTGTGTAATACTGGAAATGTAGTAGGCGCTCAATAAATATTTGTTGATTTATGTTTTTAATAAAAGCAATTTTGAAACTGCATTTAAGAAAGTGTCAAAGCAAAAGTCAGAGCACAGAGGTATTCTATCCATAAATTAGAGCAAAACTTGAAATTCACTTCCTTCTTTCCATTGTGCTGTCCACAGCCTACTCCAGTAAATTTTTCTCTTTTATCTTGTAAATTCCCTCAAATTTCAGTCCCAGGCATGCCTCCTGTTTTGTGTCCTCTCTTCTCTTCCGATGCAGCTCTTTCTTCTATGAATCATCTTTTCCTTCCTGTTTGAGTGTTCACGTTTACCCAATATCTAGATTCTAAAAAAACAAATCTTTGTGATGGATGTAAAAATCACACTTCTTTAGAAGATGAAGCAGGATTGTAAACTCCTAAAGACATGGGCCTTTGCCTATTGTGTTCAGTGATGTATTCTCGTTGCTTAGGATTGTGCCTAGTCTACAGTTGATGCTCAAGCAAGATTTATAGGTGGAATAATATATTTTCTTACTTTTTTAAACCCTTACACAAAGAGTTATAGTAATTTTATTTGTAAGAGCCAAAAACTAAAAACAACCAGAATACCAACAAGTGAATAGATAAGCAAATTGTGAGTGTATCTACACAATGGGATACTACTGAGCACTAAAAAAGGAGTTACTTTTGACATGGACCAAAACACAGATAAATCTTGAGATACTTGTTTTGAGTAAAAGAAGCCAGACAAATGGGAGTAAATTCTATACATTATCATTTGTATAAAATTCTAGAAAATCCAAACTATTTTATCAGTGATGTTGGACTAGGGCAGAAATTAGAGAAGGAAAAATTACCAAGGACCTTGAGGATACTTTGGGGGTGATGAATGTGTTCATTATTTTAATTTGGTGGTCAAATACATGTGTCAAAACTCATCAGTCTTGGGCCAGGGATTTAGCTCAGTGGCACTGTGACTGCCTCGTGCAAGTACAAGGTCCTGAGGTCGATCCCCGGTAGGAAAAATAAACCAAAAACTTCATCTGTACATTTCACACATATATAGTTTACGTATTTGAATTATACCTCAGTGGTTACTGAGTAATATTTGCAATAGTGATTTCTATCATATGACTTTACAAAATAAGTCTACTTGAAAGTATTGGAGAGCTGAAAAGGCAGTGAAGAATAACAGTCAAGATCCAGAAAAAGACAGAAGCTCAGAAAGGTGAGCCTGGTGTTTAGGGTCATTTATCCCTTGGGAAAGCCCATGAAATGTTTACTTTAAAAAGAAGAGCAATATTGAAAATGGGTGAACAAGATATCCAACTCAATTTTCTTTTAAGTTTTTCACATATTTGTTTTCAATGATGAATACTATGTAGCAAAAGATATATGGAGAAGGAAATAAAGCAAGGAAAGGATTAACAAAAACTCTTCTCTCTATTTAGAGGTGTAAAATAAGAAGTTTTCTTGAAGACCCAAGTAACCATGCCAGGTGGAACACAACTGCTGGTCATTCTCAGACTAGGAGAGCTGTCTGTTGCTGAATCAGCAGGAAATAGCACTGGGATTGTCAGTTGGGTGCAGCCCAGCAGTGTGGCAGCAATTTGGCTGACAATTTCCTTCTATGTTTCAGTGTAATTGAATTAGCATCCATGGAGACCATCTCCTAGACATCAGCAAATGCAATACCGTGGAGCAGGAGCCGCAATTTATCTGGCATTACGAGGGATTGAATTGTCATCCAATCCCACATCTCTCCTCATTGCTTTGTGTGTGCTTGTTAGAGGAAATTAGGAGGATGCAATGAGCCTGGGAACAATTAAAATCTTCTCACTTAGCCGATTCCCAGTAGCGATATCAGAGTCCGCCTGATAGGGACTGAGGCTTTGTCAGCCAGTGTACACAACTTTGTAAATGTGCTTTCAAATTTCAGCCAGTGGATGAAAATTCATTGCACTCCAGCTAAGGATATAGATTGTTAAAACACAGAGGAATGAAGGCATACAGGGACAGCCATGATATGAACCAGTCAGAATCTCATCTATAATGAACAATGACCAGGTGTCCTGAAGCTTAATCCAGCTGGGAAGAGTACTTCTAAGGCAATGGAGATGGATGGCCAGCCAAAGTCAGGGTCCAGTGTATTAGTCAGCTTTCTCATTGCTGGGCCACATACCTGACACAATTTAAAGGAGAAAAAATTTGGCTCACGGCTTCAGGGGATTCAGTTCATGATCATCTGGCTAGGCTGAAGCATCTGGTGGAATCCCTTAGCAGAGCAAAGTTGCTGACTTCATAATGGCTTGGAAGCAGAGCAAGGGAACGGCCCCAGAAAGAAAGGTACCAGAGACCAGATAGAGTTCTCCAAGTTGTACTTCCATGACCCACTCAGACACACCCAGAAGTATGCTTTACTTATCTGCTATATGATTCCCAAGCCAATCAAACTGACAATTAAGCCTGACCATCACACCCAGGAAGGCAGCACCCAGCATTGAATCCAGGGAGAATGAGAATAGAAGTTGGGGATGTTAAAATCAGGATGGAAGGGAGAGTAAAGAATAGCATGGGCAAATGATTCAGAACGAAGGTCATGACTACCAAGAGAATGAGATATTCAATGTACTTTAAGGCTAGAGTGGATTAAAGGATTATTTACTTTCTGGAGGAGGTGCTGGAGAGGACAGCTGCTGGGAAGGAAGATGATATGAAAGAAAGAACAAGTTTTGGGAGTGACAGGAGTCTGAGGCTGAATCCCAGTCCTACCATGTTTGATAATTAAAGCACTTCATCCCTGGGATCTTCTGCTTCCTCAGTGAAAACAAGAAAACTCTCTGGCAAGGTTAGATGATTGGGCTTGTACAAAACACTTAGTCTTAGCTTGGGTGCCACTAGAAGGGGACCTTAGGGTAAGAATTTGAGTGCAAGCTAGCTACTTATTTGATATGTAGTGGAAGAGAACTGGGAGGAAGTGATACTAGAAAGAGAAAGAAGGCAATAAAAGGTTTATTATCAAGTCAGCTATGACTGCAGGCACTGGAAATAGTCCCATGGAATTCTGAGAAAACATACAGAACACATACCTCTGTATTATCCCACTCAGAGATGAGGATCTGGGAATTTTACAAACCTATTGCTCTAAGTCGTAGGCTGAGGGCTATTCTGTGGGTAGGGGCTGCTGATTCCCTGGCAATTCTGGTCTGCCTTGGAAGTGGGCAGATTGGTCTTCTTCCTGTTCAAGGAAATCCCCAGGCACACAGGTGTCCATGTTAGCCATGGAAGATGACCTTTCAGTCCTGCTGCCATCAGCTCTGATGGGTCACTGGCTACTTCTACTGCCAGTGTCAAAATGAAACATAGCATTCCTGTTTGGGGGTAAGAAATCCAAGAAAGAAAGTAAGGACCAAGTATTTCAATGTTTTGAAGAGAAGTACAATTCTTGCAACATGACTAGAGGCAAAGAAGGTAGTCAAAACCTGTTTTATCTTAGCCTTAGCCTACATTTTAAATCTAATTCAAGGGTATAAGAGGGTTCAAGTTGAAGTGTAGGGCAGGGAGGAAATTGGAAGAATTTCTTTGGATAAAGCTGATAGAGCACTAAAATATTTTCTCTTCCCAACTCCACAGGGGAAGAAAGGGGTGTGGTTCCCTCACCTGAAGCCTAGTGGGAGGAGCTTTAAGAGCCACCTGGGGAACTTGATTTGTGTTCCCTAAAGATTGCAGAACCTCATGGGCTGGAGTGTGATTCATGCCCAAGAAATCTAAAGGACTCAAGCCTGGCTAAAAGGGGTTACAGTTTGTAAAAGCTAGTGTTTTCCACAGGAGAGAGAAAACAGGGCCCAAGAAGAAAGAGGGCATGCACAAGAATGCTGACTTGGGAATTTTTTTTTTTTTTTTTTTTGGTACCGGGGATTGAACTCAGGACCTTCCACTAGTGAGGCAGGCTCTGGAACCACTGAGCTAAATCCCCTGCCCTGACTTGGGAATATTTGAAAAATGATTTGCTTAATCTTCCAGAGCAGTGATGAGACCCTGGGAGTGAAAGTCTGAGAAGAAACAAATCCAGAGATGATGTTGTTACTGGAGAGTGGAGAACACAGCTCTACTGCCAGAGAACCACAGGTGAGAGATGAACCCAGAGTCCTCACAAACAGGTGTGCAGTCCATGCACTGAACAAAATCACTCTTTTAGGAGCATTGCAGTAATCTAACCATGTTCTGCCTTTGGATGTGCGTGCCCATGTGCACTGGCAAAAACCTAGATGAAGGGGAACACTTTGTTTCTTACAAAAGATCATACCTATTTGCCGATCTGAGTATCTTTTCTCTAATTTCTGAGATCTTTTCTCTAATTTCTACAAAGGTTTTGTTGTGCCTCAGAGCCAAAAGAGAAAAATTCCAAAGATTACACAAAGTCCTCAAGAGAGAGTAACAGTGTTCAGAGCCCAGCTTACAGCAATTCCAGTGAAATGAGACCTTTTCTGCCCCTTATCTCTTCCCATTGAGCTCTCTCCAACCTCAGAGAGGTAGGGGCAGCCTGGCTGGGGTGGTGTGGGGGTGGGATTGAAGGCAGCATCACCACTCAGGAAATGCAAGAATCTTACATATACATTTCCCCCTGCAGCCTCTGTCTGTGGCAAATCTTAGTGAATGAAGTGCAGGGATTTGACCACTGCTCTTAACTGGACATAGAAATCACTGAACTGTTCCACAGAGACCAAAGATGTTTTTCATACCTACAAATAAGCACATGAGTCAAAGAACCTATCTGACATTCATTCAGAGTCAGCCTGAGTCCTGTGACTGCATAATAATTGGCTGACAATGGTAGTTTTTATGAATGTGTCTCACAAGTTCTTTTCTTTCTGTACGCAGATAATTTATAGAAATTACCCAAAAGGCATTCGGTAGATGGGTAGTTCTTGAGCCACTTGTACAGGTGAAGGTTACCCCAGAATTTTGGAGCTAAATCCTAAGGTGTTTGCATATGATGGTCAGCTCTGGTTGGGCAGTCCCTGGCCCATTGGGAGGAAATGAATGGCCAAGAACAAGGTTTGTATCCTCAAGCAAAACATGAAGGGCCCCTGTGTTCCAACTGTGGTGGATTGTCAGCTCCAGGGAAAACGCATTTGCTGCTTTCATGATGCTGGCTCCCAGAAGGGCATCTTGCTTATTCCCACTGGACAACAATTCTTCCTGAACCAAAACCTCAGGGTGGATTGGGGAGGGCAGTGGGACTGTCTGGTGCCTGCACCACCATCAAAATGCAGACAGAACCTAACCCCAGAGCTCAGATACCAGCCCTAGTGCAGACACAGGTGAATCTTCCCCTCCTTTAGGCTTTAGAGAAAGTGCACTTGGAGGCCTCTGGTGCTGAAAAAATAAAATGAGAACTAAGATGAGGAGATTTCTACATACAACTTCTGCATTTACTGCCTCCTGTCCTTCCTGGACACTATGGACAACTGCTGTTTTACTTAGACTCAATGTGGAACCTTTAGCTGAGCTGGCTTCTTTCACTGCAAGATGCAGAGCTCCCTATGGAAAACTTTTTGCTGAAACCCTGAGATCTACACCCAATATTTCTATTGAAGTAGAGTGGGCTTTAAACTCACACAAATCAGGGTTTGAATCTTATTAGCTGTGTGATGTTAGGCAGATCACTTCACTTCTCTGAAGTTAGGTTTCCTCACCTAAAACATGAAGCTAAAATTATCTACATCTCAGTTGTGTGTAAAGCAGAATTGCATTTAACATGGTGATTATAGTAACCAGCCTCCAGAAATATGTAATAGTTGTCATCATTGTTATTGTCTCCTCTTCCTCCTCATCCTTCTTCCCCTCCTTCATTTCCCATTGGCATCCTCATGGATGTGTTCACATAGTTCTAGTTTTCTGGGAAAATTTACTGAAGAAGTGGCCGTATCATTTATTTCCTAAAGAAACCTCTATTTTTTGTACCAACCCTTAATTACAAACTCTGTAAATATTGTCAGAGCTGGAAATACTTTTTTCATTATTGAATAAGAAGGTTTTCCCCTTGTCTCTTTTGCAATCTCCTCAAGCTCTAATTCTGTTTCCAGGGGATTCTAAGGGGAAGTAATTTTGCATGATGTGAAATTTACATCTAAAATCAAATTTAACATCTTAATTTCCAATGGGCAAACCCCAATATCTCCACACATATCCATAATGCCAGAGAAAATAGCAGTATCTTTTGTTCCAAAGCCAATTCCCTCCAAATCAGTTTTCTCTTCAGTAATTTATCTGAGCTTCAGTTCCTACATCTGTAAAATGGGTCTGTAATATGAACTATACACTCACAGTGTTGCTCTGCAGATGGATGAGTGACCAAAGAACTTGAATTATAAGCAATGTCCGTCAATCCCTCCTTTGGCAGTGGAAGAAATCTGTGGTTCCAGTCCATTGGGGCAGCTGGTCAACCTATGTGTCCAGGTTGTGTTTGATCAGATTTTCTGTGTTGAGCAAGACTGATTGGCTGTAGGATGCTTTTTGTGAATTCTAATCAAATATCCCATTGGATGTAGCTATGGGGTCCTCTTGTGTTTTCACCGTTTATTTCTGGCCTCAATAAGCTGTAGGAAGGGAATTAGGGGAAAGGAGAGTGCTTTGGGGAAGTGGAGGAATTTGTCATAGGGTTTGTAGGTGAGAGCGTACCTGGTACAAGGCTGAAAGAAGGCAGGACAGAATTGTGAAGGTGGAGAAGTGGCTGCAAGTGGCAGTGTCTGAATATTATTCCCTGGGCATCCAGGCAGTGGGGAAAAGAATCAGAACAGAAGAGGGCCTTTCTCCTGTCTAACTCAATTAAGTGACTCCATGTGGAAAACCACACCGAAACGCTTCACAAAAGAGAAAAAGCAGAAGCAAAAGGGGATAACACTGGCAGTTTCCACACACTGAGCCCCATGCCAAGTGTCGTACGCTGTACATTCAACTATCACAGTGACCCCAGAAGTTGATGTTACTCTTATCCCCCTCACACAGAGCTGGTGATCAAGACCCAGAGGACTGACTTCTTCAACATTCCTCCAATACTCTCTTTATCTGCCAGACCTTCAGTGTTTCTCCATCACCTATTCACTCCTTAATAATTATTTATTGAGTATCAGGTTCTGTGCTAAGCACAAGGTGGGTTAGAATCAGGTAAGCAGAGAGAAGAGAGGAATAGGCTTTGAGACCAAGGGTAAAGAGCAGAGTAAAGCCAGAATCGGGAAGATTTTGGAATCAAGAAAGTCCTGAGCATGCCAGAAAACCAAGGTTTACCTAGAATTTGTCCCAAAGAAGACTCCCCCATAATCATATCTCCTTTCTGTTTCTGTTGTCATAGCAACAAGAGAAGCCTGTGAGGCTACAGAGTAAGCTTTGTTTTTCTCAAGGCTGTTGGAACAATAGTGTCACCCAACTGTGCTGAAAGGCAATCAGGAACAGAAATAGAGCCACAACCTCTGAGGTGAGGTGACACCTACTCCTACCAAAAAAACAAATTTTAGATTTTCCAAAGGCAATTATAGTACAGTAACCAGTAATAATTGTTTGAACAATTTATTTAGCACTGGGCTTCTTATAAGAGACTCACATGGATTTGCCCATTCAGCCTCACCCTATGAGGTAAGTAGGATAAAGATCCTCACTTAACAGATAAGCTAACTGAAGCTCAGAAAAGTGAAGTCACCCTCCCAAGGACACACAGCTTGGGAATGACAATACCAAGACCAGAATCCAGATTTATTTAACTCTAAGGACTGTAGGGAGCCATATACTTCACTGTCCCTCCCACAGTCCTATGCCCAGGAGTTTACTCCACTGCTCTGTGGACAAGGCCTGACCCACAACTAGGAAGACTGTAGCAGATGAGAAGTGAGCAATAGAGAATTTTCCTACCACTTACAAGCTTCCCAGAGCCCCGTTCTTCTCATCTGTACAATGGGAACTGTAGCATAAATTTCTTGGGAGGAATTCACATAGGACCCATAGGAAATATGCCCACAAAGAATGCTTCATGCCACACAGCAGTCTCCCACACCATCTTCCTTGGCCCACAATGAAAACAAAGATCAGAGAGCCCTGCATTAGGTGACTGTAACTCTTCAGTACCCCAAGACTGTGACACCTAGAATCTGTGCCAGGTCTTGTTCATTTCTTTTCCCCGGCATTATTTTTCCCTGTGGGACTGGCCATGTGACAAGTGTTTAATAAATATTTTTCTGAAAACAAACAGATACACATGCACATAAACACACACACACACAAACACATGCACACATACACGAACACATACAACAGAAAGGAAACACATTGGTGTATTCAACTTATTTCAAATTGTGACATTTTATCTTTCTTTTTGCTTATCTGCACCTCCTGACTTTCCTGTAATGAACATGTATTATTCGTGGCACTATCTAAGATTGTGAAAAACACACACCTGATTGCTACTATAGGTTGCCTCTGAAATATGGGGGTGAGGAGGATACTAAATGGGGGGCAGCTTTAAAAAGCTCTCTACATACATCCTTCTTGTGCTCGTTTTGTAATTTTCTTATCAAGAGAAAATAAGCTAGGTGGTACATTATGGCAGAAAGAACTTCAGCAAGGGAAGAACTTGCCTTCAAATCCTGACATCCACTGTAACTGCTCTGAGCCTCAATTTCTTTGTCAGTAAAATGGGTCTTAAAATGGTACTTGGTAGCATTTATTGGAAGGATTAAAGATGGCGTGTGTAAAAATAAACTCAGCACATAGTAAGTAGTCAATAATAAGCCAGTTATTGATAATTTACTCAGGGTAGTTCTGTCTGTGAGTTGACTCTGCATAAACAGGTGCTTCTCTATGTGACAAAAAATGAATGTTTCCCAAACACCCAACCAAAACTCACCATGCATCTCACCATAGTGAAGCATACATCAGAAAACTTAAAGAGTATTTGAAATAATTCTCTAATATCAAACTTGACCCCTTTGAGCCCCTTAGACGCCACTGTTGATAACAGCTCTTTAACTTCTCCAAGAACGTCAGAAGAAACTAGACACTTATTGTTAGTTTAAATTATTTTCTTTCTTTTTCTCTATTCCACCACAAAGCCTTCCTCTGGATAGAAAATTTACCAAGCCCTTTCCATCCCCCAAAGGTTGTGCAATGGTGAGTTTTAGCCCAGATACAATGGCAGTGCTAAGCTCACCTTCCCTTGTGTCTTTGGGAATTCTCTTGCTTGTTGACCCAGGTGCTCTACACATGCTCACAAAATCCATCTGCCAAACCTCATTAGCCACTGAGGCTTCTGCAGTGTTATTGTAAGTCCTTTATTTCCTGGCATTAATTTAAAGCAACATTTTCTCACCTTTGTAGGCATGTTTCCATGAGTTAGAGGCTGAAAAAATGGATTGCAATGGATGTTGTCACAAATTGTCCAAAATCAAAATGTTCAGTTCCATCTCCCATTTCATTTCTAAATAATTAGGAGTAGCTGCCTATAGCACCTGGTAGGAAGGACTCTGAGATGATTCCAAGGCAAAATAACAACAGCAAAGTATCAAAGAGGCACCATAGCCTTTTAGATTTCATGTTTTCCACTAACAGGTTACTAATGTCTGCCATGGCATGAAATCAAGGGCTATTGGCATATTTGACATCCAAAATCTAATTAACTCACTTTTTTCTTTCACTCCAAGGAAGCAAACTGGTATGAAGCCCATGTGATGCACTGTGACAATAATAACAGTTATTATGTAAGGAGTGCCACTATGAGCTAGGGGTTTCCCGGATATAATACACATTACAGCAACCCCACAGTCATCAGAACAGTGTTGGTTGTGTAATACAGCTGATTCACACTAACATAAGCAAAAAAGGAATGTTTGAGCTTGTATAACTGAAAGGAGAAGTTAGAGCTGAGAGTTAATGGAAGAGGAACTGGCATCATGACTGGTTCCAGAGAGGTCCATTCTCTTAACTCTACTTGTCTCTGATTGCATTTACCTGTTGATCACATCTTCTCCTAGCACAAACAGGTCTGTCCCATATAAAGAGGGACATACCTGCCATGTTTCCAGTGCATATAAAGTGCTACTTTTTCCCACTAGGTGTGTATCAGTCATAGGAAAAACTCTAGACAGTTTCGCTCACATGCCCATTTCTTGAATCAGTCAGTTTGTCATCAGATGGTTCGACTATCCTTTTGGCCAAAGGGTCTGTGTCTGTCAGTAGAAGAAAGGCATTTTTAAAAGTTTAATAAGCAGGTAAAAACAGGACTACTATGAAGAGTTGTGTGGCTGTATACTGCACAAAAGCCTCCAGCTGGGGCAAAGTGAGGGATAAAATTCTCCTTGTGGTCTGCTCAGCAAGCCATGGACCATAGTCCCAAATACATCTGTGAGAATAAGGAATGGCTTTTTCTAATTCATACAAAGGTGTCATTTGAACTACAGCAGCCCTGAACAAAAGCAATAGTTACTATGGACCACTTATAAACTCTAGTAAATAAATAATAATTATCTAATTTTTAAGATGAGTAAATAGACTCCATAGAGATAAAGTAGTTTCCCCAACTACTACACAACAGGAAATAGTAGAACCAAGATTCAAACCCAGGTCTGCCTGGCTACAAAGCTGTTGCTTTTCCTAAAATAACCTATTCAACCACCTGTGGAAAAAGTAGGACTCACCAGCTCCTAATATCACAAAGAAGTAAAAGAAGTGGATTCTTTGTGGCTCTTCTCTGTGAAAACCCAGTTAACCCCTCAGAGACAGACAATCTAGTCCAGAAAGCTGAGCCAAGTCTCAGATAAGACATGCCATAAAAATTAGGACTCACCAGCTCCTAATATCACAAAGAAGTAAAAGAAGTGGATTCTTTGTGGCTCTTCTCTGTGAAAACCCAGTTAACCCCTCAGAGACAGACAATCTAGTCCAGAAAGCTGAGCCAAGTCTCAGATAAGACATGCCATAAAAACTGTATTTGTAAACAGCTTGAAAGCCATGATGTTTCACTTAAAAAGGTAATTTCTTGCTTGGAACAGTGAGAAATTAGATGCAATCTGTTTTGATTTTTTCCCAATTGAGGACATGCTTTAGTGACCAATTTGAAGACATGCCAGCATCCTTCTGTCTCGAGGATATGTTAGCTTGGTTTATGTCTCTATTCATAAAGGAAATCTAAATCATCTCACAGGAAAAGCATCACAGAATCCTGTGTATACAAAAGGCGTGGAGACAGGCTGAGCTGTCTTTTCCTAGATATTATTATTCATAATAGTAGTAATAATAACTATTTACTGGACATTTACTGTGTGTCAGACCTGGTACCAAAGACATCCATCACCACAAAGCTCTTTTAGAAAGTCGGATTGGGGGGTATTTTTGCTGCTCAGAATCTGAATACTACTCTGGTTCAGGGCAAATCCCCTGTTGGGTAGTTCTTGGCCACAGATGGACCAGTCTCCTTCTATGAAAGCAGAACAGACAGGAGATCCATAAGCTCTCCATTATCCTTCCAGAACATTCCATTTTTAAAAATTCTTCTTTAGAGTAGTTTTTTGTTTTTAGCAAAATTGAGCAGAAGGTTCAGAGATTTCCCATCTATCCCCTGGCCCCACACATGCATAACCTCCCTCATTATCAAGATCCCCCAGTAGGAATGATACATTTGTTACAACTGATGAACCTGCACTGACACATCATTATCACTGAAATCCATGATTTACAGTTCATCTTGGTGTTGCATATTCTGTGTGGACAAATACGTAATGAGATGTAGCCACCATTGTCATATCACCCATATTAGTTTCACTGCCCTAAAAGTCCTCTATGCTCTGATATTCAGCTCTCCCCCACCCCAACCCCTGGAAACCACTGATCTCGTCATTTTGCCTTTCCCAGAATGTCACATGGTTGGGATCATATAGTGTGTAACCTGTTCAGATTGTCCTTTTTCACTTCATAATGATAATTTTCCTCCATGTCGTTTCATAGCTTGATAGCTCGTTTCTACATTCTATTTTTTGCTTTAATTAACCAATATCTCTTTCTGTTATTTCCATCCAAGCACCCTGCTCCACAGAAGTCTCATTATCCTCATTTCACAGGTAAATCTGAGACTCAGAGACAGAACACTTGGTCAAAGAGTGAAAAAGCTACAGAGAGCAGAGCAAAACTCTATGCTAGCCTAAAGGAAGTATATCCAGCTCTATAGTCGGGCTGACTTGAACATAAGCACCACCTTTACCATTTATCTGCTGCTAGACCTCCTGCTAGTTACTTAACCTCTCTCTAGGGCTCCGTTTCTGCATCTGTACAATGTAGGCAGTTGTACCGCTAATACAGAATTCTTGCAAACATTAAAAGAAATCATGTATGTAGTGCTCTCCATGCAGAGTCTGGCATGTAGAAAACACTCAACACCTGTTAGCTGTTGTATTTGTTATTATTACTTGTGTTCATGAATCACTTTCTATCACATCACATTAGAAATGGTTATATGACCAGCTGGTGGGATTGTTTACTTTATTTTATCACTTCCCATCCCCTCAGAGTTATGATTGAGGGAAAGTGGTGGATGAATGATCCTTCCACCAGGGGATCTTTGAAATGGGGTGACTTCTGAAACCAGATATTTATTCTAGTTCTCTCTGTGTCTCAGGAGGACCCCAGCGCAACTCAGCACGAGCGCAGCCTGTGCTCATTGATCACGCTAATGACGATGGATTTCCTCCCCTTTGCCACTTGATCACCAGCTGCCCAGGGTTTTATCAGCTTTTTCCAGGGCAGAACAGGCCACTCCCACCCCTGCCCATGAGGGACTTTTCTTCTTACTCTGAGTCACCCAGAACAGAGCCAATTAAAGAACTCATTCATTTTTCCACCCTCCACCCCTTTAATTACCAACAGTGCTGAGAGTTGAATAACACTGAACAAAAGACAGATTTATTTACCCCAGGACATAAACAAGATTATCGGAAATAAACATTCAGAGGCCCTTAGCTCCTGGGAGAATTTTAATTCACTGACCCCTGCCTTCCAAAAATCTTAGGCCTTTTCACATAATTATAAAATCACCAGGAGTTTTGCCTGCTTGAGTTATTTGTTGGCACACATTTACCGGCCTGGTCCTTTGCTATGATTGGCCAATTATAGGAATCTACACTGGGGCTTTAAAGCACAGTCTTTTGAGACAATGCAGAAAACCTGAAAGAAATTTAGTTTTCCTGGTGAAGTTTTCCCAAGGTAGGCTTCCTGAAACTATGGAAGTGTGTAAACAGGAGAGAGGAGGTAGTATAATTACATCGATTAGAATACATTTGGCTACAAATCACTTAACCCCCACAGCAAACTGGCATTAAGCCTAGAAGGGAATCTGTTGTAAAGAGAAGTCCACCCTTAAAGCTAACTTCAGGCATGGCTCAGTTAAGGGGCTTTAACTATGTCCCCAGGTTCAGCCTTTCTCTACATCTGCTACATGTTTTTCTCTGTCTTGGCTTCGTCTGGGAAGGTGGTCTCTGGAACTCTCAAGTTTCCAACCTGTCACATCTAAAATTGAATTTCATAGGGTCAACTTTGGTCAGCTTGAAACAATTATGACTGAAGGGTGAAATGCATCAATAGGTTCTACCTAGGTCACGTACCCAAACTTACATCTAGAGTATGAGGTCAAGTCTACCTAAACGATGTACAAAGAGGGTATCATGGGGCGAATCCCCAAAGAAATATAAGGGTGCTATGTGCAGAAGAGTGGAGGTACCTGCTAGGTAGATAAAAATAATGGATGTTCATCAGGGTATTCCTTTGGGATATGGGTTTCAGAGCATCCTACAGCCTTCCTGGGGCAGCTTGAAAGTGGTCATTTTGGTATCTGTCATGTGTTAAGTATGTGTTCCTTCCAAAAATGTGTATGTTGACATCCTAACCCTCAATACATCAGAAGTGACCTAACTTAGAGATAGGATCTTCACAGAGGTGTCAAGTTAAAAGGCAATCATTAAGTTGGGCCCTACTCCAATAATCTGGGGCCCAGATAAGAAGGGGGAACTGGGACACACATGTGCGTACAGGAGAACGCCATGTGAACAGTAAGATGGCCATTATGAAACCAAGGAGAAAGTCCTGACATGGATTCTTACCAACTCTACCAACACCTTGATCTTGGACTTTGAGCCTCCAGAACTGGGAGAAAATAAGTTTCTCTTCTTTAAACTATTGAGTTGTGGCACTTGGTTACAGCAGCCCAGACGAACTAACATAGCATCCTCTGAAGAAGATGTGTGGCAGTGTTCAGGTCTCCGGAAAGCCTGAAAGGGGAGTTATAAGGCTCATTCCATGCACTAGGAGACTGCAGAGCTCTGCCCAATTCCTGGACATCTCTGGGAGTTTATGCCGCCATGATCACTCCTGGTTTCAAGCTTCTATTTCCATGTAGATTTCCTGTGTTCATCACAGCATTAGTTCAGATATTAAACTCAGCCCCTTTCCATAATTATCACCCTTAAACAGAATCCACTCACCCAAGAGATTTCTGTACACTTTGCTGAAGTCTGGGAGTGGGAAGAGAAGTCAAATTGGACATTCACATAAGGCTTCAAAATTGAACAACAAGAATCCATATTCATTGATTTGAAAAATATTTGTTCAAATGCTACTTTGCTCCAGGTTTAGAAAATGCAGTGGGGAACAAGAAAGACTAGTTCTTTGTACTAATGGAACTCATATTTTACATGGGAATACAGATGATATAAACAAGTAAAATGAGCAAGAGAATTCCAAATGGTACTAAGTTCCATGAAGAAAATAAGTGGGTTGAGTGGTAGAGATGATAAGCAAGTGGGCATTTTGGGGTGATTTTTATAAACCAGGTGGAGGCTAAAATCAGTAAATGCTTCTTGGAGGAGGTGAAGGTGGAGCTGACTCTGGAAGAAAAAGGAAAGGGGTCAACCATGCACTGGTGCTGGGCACCTGGGGTCCCATAATAATGAGGGTGAGATGGGTAATTTTCTACACCAACTTGACTGAGCCATGGGATGCCCAAATAGTTGTATTTGGTTAGACATTATTTCTGAGTACGTCTATGAGGGTGCTTCTGAATGAGGTTAACATTTGAATCTATGACATCTCACCCTACTGTCTTCAATCTGGGACATTGCTCTTCTCCTGCCTTCAAAATCAGGTCCAAAATGAAACATATTCTATCAAATCTCCTGGTTTTAAGAGGTAATTAAGCCACGAGGGCTCCATGCTCATGCCTGAAATTGGTACCATTATAAAAGGGCCAGTTTGGTTCCCTCATCTCCTCTCTTATCTTTCTACCTTCTGCCAGGTAAAGATGCACCAAGAAGGCCCTTGATGGATGCCAACACCATGATATTGGACTTCCTAGCCTATAGAACTATGAGCCAATAAACATCTACTAAATAAATTACTCAGGGTCTGACTGAAACTATCCCATAAGCTCTTCTGGAAGTGAATTTCTCAGCTCTATAACCATTCTGCAATTCCTGATGTTAGATATATTCTACATTTTATCATGTATAAATGTGCTGTATTATACAATACATGCGATGTATATCCTATTGGTTATATTTCTCTGACAAGCTCTGACAAATACAGAAGTCTGTGGGGCAACATAATTTCCCTGATGGTGAAGCTGGAGTTCCACGAATAGAGTGGAAATCACTACTGCCAGTCTCCCTAGTATGAGACCCACCACTGAGGATGTAAAGAGGTGGCCTTAGACTCTGTGGTGGAAGACGGGTGCGAGTTCCTCTGTCCTGACCATCACAGTCACTGTCCATGATCACAGAGTCGTTCCATGGGTCCTCAGCATGTTACCCCCAGGAGCAGTCAGCAGCAACACCTTACACCTGCTGCCCTTCTCCCCTCCCAGAACTTTGAGCCACATCAGCATGAAAGTCAGCCTGTTCTTTGTTGCTCCAGTGGCAAGAAGGAGAGGATCTTTCTGGAGCTGAGGGGAGGTGCTAGGGCAGTGCAGCAGCAGCTGGAGGCAGAAGGCGGGGAACAGAAGCAGAGAAAGCAGCACCACCTGGGAAATGGGAGGCAGTGATCCAGAGAACAGCGGCTGGCTAAAGTGACAAGTAAGATAAATTTGTGAAACATACCACATTCCCACATTCCCCAGTGAGGGACACCTGGTTTTATAAAGGAGAGTGAAAAAGGAGAGGGGAAGAATAAGCAAAGGAAGGAAGAAAGGGAAGGGAGAGGGAGAGAAGCTTCTAGAAATTGAGAGAGATGAAAGCTTAAACATCACAGTGAAAATCTTTAAAGGAGAAGCGGCACTACAGACTGGCAAAATCTGGGGCTGGCATGTAAATAAATAAACTAAAGCAAAAAGTAAAATAAAAGTAAAAATAAAAATTGTGTGCCCAGGCTCAGGACTGAGCCCTTTATGTATTAGACAGCTTTTTATTGTTGTGACAAAATGCCTGAGAATATTAACTTAAAGGAGGAAGATTTACTTGGGGCTTGAAATTTCGGAGGTTTCTGTCCATGACTGACCCGCTCCATTGGACAGGCCTGTGGTGAGGAAGAAACATCCTGGTGGAAAGACATGGTGGAGGAAAACTATTCACCTCATGGCAGCCAGAAGCAAAGAAGAACTAGAAAGCCAGAGAAGAAAGGACTGGAACAAAACAAATCCAAGCCATGTCCCAGTTGACTTGCTTTACTCAGTTCTCACCTCCTAACAAACCCATTGACCTATGAACTCATTAGTTCATTATCCTTTGATCTTTCCTGATCCTATCACTTCCCAAAAGCCTCATCTCTGAATAGTGCTATATTGGGGATCAAGCTCCCAACACATGAGCCCTGGGGTGGGGGGCATCATTCAGACCATAACACTTTCCATTGCTTATTTAATTTGTACCTTACAGCAGCACGGAGACCAGCATGGTTATCTCACTTTATAGATGTGGTGATCAAGGCTCAGAAAGTTTAAAAACACTGTTCAAGTTGACATCATTAGCAGCTAGAACAGTCAGGAGTTGAACATGGTCCTGTCTGATTCCAAATCAGGGACTCGAGCTTCTTTAGAGGTGTTCTACAGAACACCATGCCCCCTCCCAATCTGTTTTTAAAGTGGGAAAGGGGAGATCTGACCAAAGAGAATTGGAAAATGTCATATTATGGCCCATTTGGAAGGTCAAGGCACACAACATCATGCTGTGGGGGACTGTTCCAGGTAGCGACGGTTAGCTTCATGTGTCAACTTTGGTAGGCCATGATACTCAGATATTTGGTTGAACACTAGTCTAGACATTGCTCTATGTTTTTAGATGAGATTAACAATGTAATCTGTAGACTTCAAATAAAGCAAATCACTCTCAATTAAGGGTAAACCTTGCCTATCAGTTAAGGCTCAAAGAGGAAAATAAAAGACTGAAAAAGAAGAGGAAATTCTGCCTGTAGTCTTACCTTCAGACTTGAATTGCAATGTTAGCTCTTCTCTGGGTCTCCAATCTCCAGCCTCCCAGCCCTCCCTGCAAGAGTTTGGACTTGCCATCCTCCATAATCACATGAGCCAATTCCTTACAATAACTCTTTCCATGTAGACAGTCAGCCCTCAGTATCCATGGGGAATCCACTATGCTCCAGTTCCTTACAGAAAATGGCATAGTATTTTTATATACTTTGTATCCTCCCATGTACTTGAATTCATTTCTAGATGACTTATAATACCTAATACAATGTAATGCTATGTAAATATTTGTTTAGGGAATACTGATAAGAAAAACATCTTTAAAAGACACAATTAAAAAAATTTCTATCCACGGTTGGTTGAATACATAGATGCAGGATCTGCAGATATGTCCAAAGAAACAGCCCAACAGAGGTGGGGAAATTGATGTAGCATATATCCTATGGAAACATTTAGCCTGTATTAGAATTATGTATTTATAGATGATAGATGATGGATAGATATACAAATCTCTATTGTTCTGTTGTTTGAATAACCCTGATTGATACACAGCCTTAACTTAAATTTAGTGACTAAAACAACATCTTTTTATCATATTCCTGAGTTTTGTGGCTCAAGACTCAGGACACAGCAAGGATCATACACTCATGCTCCATGATTTCTGCAATTTCATCTGGGAAGGCTCAAATGGCTGGGACTCAAAAGGCTAGAGCTGGAAAGTGCAAGACCAGATCGATTTTTCACTCACCTTTCTGCACATGGGCAGGATAACTAGAGGGCTAGGCTCAGCTAGGACCTTAGGCCAGAGAGGTCTGTTGGGATATCTGTTAGGATATGATCTTGTTTTCTTGAACTTCTAACATGATGCCTCCATATTGTAACAAATGAAGCAAACTGGCCTGGCCTTTTATGATCCAGCCTTAGATATCACATATCATCTTTTGCACCATACCCTGATGGTCTTAGATTCAAGGGAGGGAACAGAGGTGCTATCTCTCAATGGGAGAGGTGTGGAAAATTTGCAGGCACATTGTAAAACCAATTCAGAGGCTCTAAGGTAGACAGAAATCTGTTTAATTTTGTTTAACCCAGGTTGTTTCAAGACCCATTCATCTATTGTTTTGGGTTGAATTGTGTACCTCTCCAATTGCTATGCTAAAGCATTAAATCACAGTATCTCATTACCTGACTTTATTTGGAAATAGAGTGGTGGCAAGTGTTGATAGTTATGTTAAGATGAGGTCACACTGGAATAGGTTGGTCCCCTCATGCAATAGGACTGTGTCTTTATGCAAAAGGGAAATCTAGACGCAGTTGCTAACACAGAGAGAACACCGTGTGAAGATGAGGACAGCAGGGAGGTTTATGCCTTTTGTGTCAAGGAACCCCAAAATTACCAACAAACCATCAGAAGCTAGAGAGAAGCACGGAGCAGATCCTTCCCTCAGTCTCAGAAGAAGCCAACCCTCTGGACGCCTTGAATCTGGCTTCCAGAATTGTAAGACAATGCATTTATGTCATTTAAGCCACCCACTTTGTGATGCTTTTTTTTTTTTTTCTTTTACAGTATCCTGGGCTAATAAATACAGGTATTAATTCATTCAGCCAAATTCAAGACTTCGTAGCAAGGCCTCTGCCAACCTCTTTTCTCATCTCCAGCTCTCTTTCCTTCCCCTCACTGAGTTACTTGTGCCCCCTGAAACAAAATTTATGTAAAGATTAAATAAAATTATATACACAAAAAGCCTGGTAAATAGGAGGTAATATATGATCTCTCTTTCAAAATTTGTCCCCTCTCAATGATTCCTTCTTATTCCACTGACATCACCCCTTGGGTTTGCTTCTCCAGTTGGGCTCTATATCTTTCCCGAGATCTGAGCCTCTTGGCTCTAAAAGAGGTAGGCCTGACTCTTTTATCCCCATGTAAACTCCTCTTTCCTGCTCCAAGCAGAGCCCCCTGGCAGCCCAAGGACTGGGCAAGGCTCTGTGATAGTTTATGTGGATTATCGGCCTAATGGGATCAAGAACTGCTAGGCTATTAGTAAAGCACAGTTCTGAGTGTGTCTCCAGGTGTGTTTCCAGAAAGGACTGGCATGTGGGACAGCAAATTGATGGGGAGACCCACCCTGAACGTAGGTGGCACTGCCCAGTGGAATGGGGACCCGAGTGAAACAAAAGCAGAACGACAAAGCCTATTAGCACAAGCTCTCCAGTTCTGTGCCTTGCTTTCTGCTTCCAGCTCCCCATGAGATGAGCACTTTGCCCCACCAAACCCCTCCACTATGATGCTCTTTGCTTTAGGCCCACAGAAATGGAACCAGTGTACCATAGACTGAAACCTCTGAAACTGTGATGCCTAAAAGTAAACATTTCCTCCTGAAAGTTGACTTTGCCAGGTAATTTGTCAAAGAGACAGAAAGCTAACTAACATAGGCTAACAAGAGCAAATGCTGGAGAACAGGACCTTGAGGTATCTCTAGATTTCCTGGGATAAGCAGGAAAAAAGGAACACTGCTTGGAAGATATAGAGAAAACATTGCTGAAGTGTGGGAAGAATATGTGCAAGCCTGGCTTGAGTAAAAAATCAGCTTGTGACTTTGGGGAAGCCTCAGAATTTCTCTGGGATTCAGTTTCCCCATTTATGTAATCCACGTACCTTCTAGGACTTGTTTTACCTTTGACACCTAGACAAAATTGATAGGTATGCTTGGTACAAATTGTAGAAAGTCTGGTGCCTCCCATAAGATCTCTGTGAATTCCAAGGGGTGATATTATTCTGCTCTTAGCTCTATTTAGTGATCATCATGATATCCCACTCGTGGGATCCTATTCTGCTTTGGAGCATGCAGACGAAGAATTCAGCCTCTTAATCTCCACCACCAATAGGAGATATTTGTATGAATGATCCTATAGTGGTCTTATATTGTGTTTGCTCCCTACCACTGATGCTCCTTATGTGAATCCAGTTTTCAGAAAACCATTCCTTCCTGGCACACCTCAGTCCAAGTGGAGGTGGATGTGACATCATCTCTAGTACCAAGGGTGAACATGTGATCCAGTTCAGACCAATCATAGCACTCCATACCCCTGGCCATGATGGATCTTGGACTGGGAGGGTTGGGAATTAGCATCTGAGAGCAAAGCCAAATTGGAGAAAAGATATATATAAGACACCAAATTTTGATGACATTATTTAAGACCCTAGATCCAGCCATGTCTGGTGTATTTGAATTCATATTTAAATAAACACTCCTAGTTTATTTTCCTTAATCCAATTTGAGTTGTAGTTCTATCCCTTGCTCTTGAAAGAGACTTGGCTAATTTTAAACCTTACTGAAAACTTGAGCAGGTACATGAATTTACAACAGCAATGCAAATAATATAAATTTAGTATTAGGTATTCTTGTTTCCAAAAGCTCTTTCTCTTTTTATTCATTCAAGTTCTGCCTAATCCACCTGCTGTTTGCCTCAATGTTCTCTATTCCAAATTCCTGTTTATTCTTTGTGCAGAATGGTTCAGCTACTCTCTCCCCTGCACAACCCTACCAATAAGCATTTATGAAGGTATTTCCCTAAACAAAGAAAATTCCCTCCCGAGGGGAATTCTGTTACCAGCTATTGAGAAAATAAAATTTTCACTCCTCTGCATATAATATTAAGAGGCTGAACAAGACCTCCTATATGATTCCATGCAACTTAAAAACTGTGAGTTAAAAATAGAATAAAGTCATTAAAACTGCAGCATAGGAGAATGTTTTTAAAAGTGCAAGTCACAACCCATTAGTGAGTCTTGAAATCAACTTACTGGGTCATAACCAGTACTTTTTTGAATAAAAGAGAAGAAAGTAGAAAATAACAGAGTACATCATACATAATGAAGGAGAGTATAGGTTCATGAAATTTTTATTTCAATTATAAATATATAAGTACTGTACACACACTATACTGGATCATAGTTTAAAGTATTATTTCCCACTGTGTATCATGATACAAAAATTTTGAAAGCCAATGGCATAAATCAATACTCACCGAAGGGAAAGAAACCAGAAAGTTAAAAATTGATATGTATAATTTTAACAAAACAACAGAAGGAATAAGATATATATATATATAGTTATAACTGAAAAAAATATGGAATTGTGTATACCAAAATGGTAAGTTATTATCCTCGGGCAAGGGGAATTATGATAGTTTTCAGTTCTATGTGTACACTTTCTGTGTTATCTAATTTTTTTAAAAAAGACATGCTTTACCTCTACAGCCAAAATCTTTATAAGGTTTAATTTATTTTGAAAGATGAGTATATTTCTGAAAACCCTCTAAGGAAAATACCTAGAAGAAATATATTCAAATACTAACCGTGCCAATTTTATTCATCCATTTTCCATTGTTACAGCTTAATATCTGAGGCTGGGTATTTTATACACAAAAGAGGTATATTTAACTCACAGTTTTGGAGGCAGAAAGTTTAACCAGCATGGGCCATCTCTAGTGAGTCATCCCCTTGCCCTTGGACACATGGGATTATGGAGCAAGGGCTCCATGAAGGAGAGATCACATGGCAGGACAAGAAGCCAGAAAGATACTCAGGAATCAGACTCACTCTCAAGGGAGTTAACTTGGGTCTTACATTAGCTACCTTAGTCTCTTCTGAGGGCGGTACCTGCAACGATCTAACCACCTCTTCATCTCTTAAAGTTTCTACCAAGTCAACGCCAGGCACGGAAGGCTAAGCAACCGACAAGTGAACATTTGGTTTACAAACCACATCCAAACCATACTTTCGATTAGAAGCACTTTTTAAATGTTCTCTTTGTTGTCACTGTTGTTAATTCTTTGTATTTTATATATTTCCCACAAGAACCAGTATAAATGTAAGAGGAAAAACTTTTATTTTGTTTCATCTTCTTTGAATTCCATGATTCTTCTGTGGGAGAAAAGTTTGCAAATAAAACTTGGAAATTTCAAAAATATAGTCAACAGAAAGAATGACTGGGTAGAGCCAGGTAGGGAGGTAGAGGGTGAGAGAATATGAAAATCATTTGCATTGATTTTCCACATCAGTGAGCTCCTTTTCTTTTACCTACTGTCTGATGAAGGTATATGTTAGAATGCAACTATTACACATTCCAAATGTCATAGTCCTCAACATCTGTTTGAAAGAGCATAATTTATTGAGAAAGAAGTGTCACTGGAACCGAGAGAAAGAGAGACAGTTTCTACCAACATGGCAGAAGTCAGAGGATGCCTAGACAGGAAACAGTAGTCCTCCTCGAAGGCTGTGCTTGAACAGGATGCAAGCAGGGGCATAGGACAAAACCAAAAGACAGGATGCCAGGAGACTCCCTTCAAGGAAGAGATCCGTTGTCAGGAAATTTTAAAACTGAGCCATCCCAGGCATCTATCTAAACAATGGTTCCTGAAAGAAAGTAAAAGCAGAAATTTTGCCAACAAATGCACAGTTGAATTCTGAGTCCAAAATTGCAAGTTATCAACAGAAATTATAGGGGGAAATGGGATTGGATGGAGGGGAAAAAGGGAGACAGACGAAGGAAAACAACAGTAGTAAACTAAATTCTTACCTGTCACTGTTTCAGAAGAACAGGGAGAGAAACATCATGGGAAAGGGATGAATCTGGGGTAGATGCACACAAATAGGAAATTCCAGCCTCATCTTGGTACTGATCAATCTGTCAGCCTCACCTAGAATGCTCAGCCCTCTGGGGAAATAATGATGTGGCCACGCTTTGAGCCTGGACTAGGAAGCCATTTGTTCCTCCCCCTTCTTTTCAAAGAGTAACACTTTTCTTTCCGTTTCTGTGTGCAAAATGGGAGAGGGAATTGACTTTTATTTTTAATTGTGTATTGTTCAAATAATGTATGCACGTAGATTAGGAAAAGAATCTAACAGCACAAAAAGCAACTAATGCAAAGTAAGTTCCATTCTGTGCTAAATATCTTCTGCTTGCCCCGTATTCATTTTGCACCTCTGTGGCACTAGCCAGGCTCCCATGTCCTCTGGCTTCAGGGTGGGTTGCCCTGGGAGGTTCTAGCTGACAAACAGAGAAAAAGACCAAGGAGTCACTCCCTGGGCATCCTTCCTGCAAGTCTCCCTCAGACTGGATTCCAGACTGTTGGTCACTGCTGCTCTTCAGCGGGGCTTCATAACATGATCTTTCTCCTTCATGGTGCTGGTAACTACTCCCTCCCCTGGTCCCATAAAGATTAGGAATAGACACAGCCTTGTTAATTCTACACCTGAGTTACTCACTCTCTCACGTGCTCCACTACACCACTACACCCACACCTGTGTAAATAATCCCTTTGTAAAGAAACACTCGCGTGTTTTCTTATTTTGTGCCTGCCATGCTCCACCCCTGATTACCTCTCCAGTGTGACTGCGTCCTACTTCAAGGAGACCACTGGTACAGTTTCCTGTGTATCCTCCTAATCTCGTTAATCTCTCTCCCCCCCACTTCCTTCCCTCCCTCTTACTCCTTCCCTCTCTCTCTCAAAAACATTAACACGTAATACACTTTTTAGAAAAAAAATCTTAAAAATTATTCCTGATGTGTTTTGCACAACTTCCACCAATCCACTCAGTGTCTGTCACTCTGCTCAGTGGTTCTGCTCAAGTCATGTGAAAAGTACCTGTGGGCTCCTTCGCCCTGTGATATTTATTTGATGAGTGGAGGCCAGTTTCTAACTGAAGGTATGACACTCATAATAGATAAGAAGACAAGAGGGAAGTGAGCTTGGGGTCTCGAACCTTTCTGCTCCCTCCCTGCCAGATTGTTTCAGTCTGCTGTTTTTATCTCTAGATGTCCACTGATCCTTTTAGGCAGCTTCCCATTCTTCTACAGTTTCCCATTCTGCTAATTCTTCCCTCTGTTTCTTCCCTTCAAGTCTAGAGATGACAACCCTAAGTGTTATCTGGATCATGTTATAGCCATACATGTAACATAACCTTATCCTTACTTTAACAGCTGTGTGGTTTTGTATGAACAAAACATATATACATATATAAAAATATATATGATATATATGCATATAAAATATATACATATAATATATATACATACAAAATATATATATTACAACTACTATGTGCCTAACACGTTTTTATATAAAATATCTCATTTCATTGTCACCTCCACACGGAGGGCCAGGTGTCACCATTAGATTCATTTCTTAGAAGAGGAAACTGAGGTTCAGAGAGAGAGTGATAGGATTTAATATAGTAAATATGTATAGTCACATATGTAGTCAACACAGACACAAGATTTGAACCCAGATCTGCCCAACTCCAAATCCCATGATATATTGGATATTGGTATGAATCTTAAGGTGTACTGTCAATGACAAATTTGTTTTATTCTTGTAACTTGAATGTATTTTGATGTAAACTTATGAATTGAAGTGTAACATATGAACAGAATAAAAGTCAAATCAGAATGTGTGCCATTCAATGTTCACAAAGTGAGCACACCCAGAGAATCACCACTCTGATCAAAAGATAGAACGTTATCAGCAGCATAAACCCTCCCTGGAGGCCCTCCCAGGTTCCATTTCCCTCTTTTCTGAAGATAATATCTATTCTATTTTCATCTTGATCTAACATAAAGTTATATTTGTCTGTTGTGTACTTAAATTCAGTTATTACACTATATATTTATAGACTTTCTGGCCAACATGTATAGGGGTTGAGTGAATCCTGCTGCCTATAAATACTAAATAAATTTAACATATATATATATATATATGAAATAAGAGCTTTTAGAACATTGAACATCAGCCAGTGAAGGATGGTAACCTCTGAGAATTAGGAAACAAAAAGTTGAGCCTTGCAATTACCCAGTTTATGGAATGGAGAATATTTCTAGAATTCAATGTAGGGTGTCGAAGGAGGCACAGAGGCTAGAACTCATAGGGAAAAGTAGCAAAGCTAGAGCCACACAGCAAAAGAATTCGAGTGATCTTCTGACGGTTCCCTCAGGTACCCAGCTGAGTACTGACAAGTACACATCTGTGAGGAAAGCAGCTAAAGCTATGAAAGAGCCATCTGAAAGAATTAGAGCAAAAAATATCTAAGATCTAGAAACAGAGTCCAGAAATATTGTCTGTTCCAACTAGCCAGTATGGAAAAAGCTCCTAATTTATGGAGCAGTGAACAGAGTATGTAAAAAATGTTTGTCTCAGGTATGGGGCAAGATTAACCCTAAATTAAATCTGCCTAATAAGGTTTAAAAACAAGATTTGAAATGATCAAACTTAACTATGTCTCAGAACAAAGGTCATAAGCATATACAGAAATACAAAAGCATCCAGCACCTAACAAGGTAAAAGAGATAGTGCCTAATATCCAATCAAAAACTATCAAGTACACAAAAAATTAGAAAAAAATATGGCCCACAATAACATGAAAATCAATCCACTGAAACTATCTTAGAAATGAAAAATTTTAGTAGACATTAAAACAGTTATTATGTAGCCAGAGGAAAAATTAACTATGTTAAGTAGAGATACAGAAGATTTAAAAAGATACAAACTGAACTTCTAGAGATGAAAAATACACTAGCTGGAATTAATGAATATTGAAGAGGGAATGGTTAGTGAACTTGATGACACGGAAATATCTATTTCTTGAACACATATGTCATCTCTATTTTAAATTTATATCTGGTAACTCTAATATCTAGATTCCTTTGGATTTTCTTCTACTTTTTCTAATTTTTCTCAGTTTTCTCTTATCTGGGCCCATCTGCTAAGATACTGGTAAATGGTGATTGATTGCCAGATAATGTGTGTAGAAAAAATTATATAGTTAATTTGAAGTTCTGAATAGCATTATCATCTTTCATAGAGGAAGACTTGATTTCTGAAAGTCAACTATAAAAGGGAAGACCACCTTAGTGGTCTAGAGTGGTCTAGTCAGAGTAGGTTGATTTAAAGCTGAATTTTAGTCTGTGCAAGGGTTGATCTGTTTTCTACATATCATCTTTTTTTTTTTTCAGTACTGGGTATCAAACCTAGGAATGCTCTAACTACACTGAGATGGGATCTCATTAAATTGCCCAGGTGAGACAGGAATTTGCAATCCTCCTACGTTAGCCTCCCTTAAAGTATAGCCCATTGGTGAATTCTAACTGGAAGGAAGAAAAAAGGAAGGAAGGAAAGGAATCAGGAAAAGGGAGAGTAGGATCTTATTTTGAACCTATCTTGTGTATATTAACATACACATTTATATCTAATATATAGATGATAATAGAGATAATAGGTATGTAGACATTCACGTAGATGGACAGTTGTGTCACTTAACCTCACAATACCCCTATATATTGCGTAGGTTATTTAATTTTTATTTTTCATTATGACCCACGTGTTTTCCAGGCTTTTCTCTGTATACTACACTGTCTCTCAGTTGGATGCACTCCCCATTCCCAAATCTAGATCTAATGATTCCACAAGGTTTTTAAAAATCCCAAATAGGATTTTAGGAGACGTAGAAAGCAGAAATAATTAAACTAGTTAACGCTTCCCAATGCAGATGACAAAAATCAACTTGCATCAATTTAAGGAAGACAGTCAAAACAACCACAGCCAGGGCAAAAACAAAATGGCAGCCACAGACTCCGATAAATGGAATTTTTTGGATCTTGTTAGCCTTGAATCCACTTAGAGACAGGCACACCAACAATTTTATCAGATTTACATGTCTCTCTTCCATCAGATTTGCCTAACTTTCTTCTGTTACAGAAAGGCTTTTCCTTGTGGCACATAAGAGTGCCCTTAGACAGAATCTCTAATGTCAAATCCCAAATTATATCTTTCTAGTTCTATGACCTGAAAGGAACTTTACTTCCCCTAAATATTTTGCCAAACAGAAGAAAAAGAGAAACCAACTCTGAATAACAATTCGAAGTGATCCAGTTTGGGCAACATCTGTATTCATTTTAGCATTACTATAATGAAATGGCTGAAGTGGGCCGCTTTAAAGGAAAAGGGTTTTATTTAGCCCACATTTCTGGAAGTTCAGAGGCATGGTGCCAGCATCAGTTCAGCTCCGGTGAAGACCTGGTGGCAGAAAGGCATATAGTGGTGAGAGCACATGCAGGAGTAAGAGCATATCCCAAGAGAGGAAGAAGAGTGCAATTCAGGAGTCAGGCTTGCTTTTATAACAACTCACTCTTGCAAGTACTAACTCAGGGGTCCCATGAGAACTACCATAGTCCCTTCAGTGACTTAAGGATCAACCCCTAATGGCTTAAGGGCCTTCTGCAAGGCCTCTCAAAGTTCCCACCATCTCAGTACCAATTCAGTGAGGACAATGCTTCCAACACATAAGGTCTTCTTGTGGAGGAAACAACATCTAAATGATAGCAACAGCCTTAACCTTGATCCAATCACTGTAGTCAGAAGGAAATGGTGTTGTGTTGTCCAGTATTGCTTGATAAGCTCATTCCTGTGATTCTTGAAAGAATCTCATAGTTGAAGTAGGTTAGGGCCAGTTCTCCAATGGAAGTGTAGGTGCTAGACAGGAAAAGCAGTAAATATCTACTGCATAAGGTCTTGGCTACATGTCCGTGCACTAGGCGCCCACAATGGGATGTAGGCATTCAACTAAAGTTGATCTCAAAGTTCTGCAACCAACAAAATATTAGCATACCCTCTAGATACTGCTGTTTTGTAGAGTCAGAATAAGAATAGACTGTTTTCTGTCTAATAATATGGAATTGGTTAAACAAAACTGGTATAAAACCATAAAGTGGAACTCCATTTTTGCAAGCAGTCATATTAAAACCACATTAAAATGCATCTATAAAATGGAGAGTGTTTATTGTGAAAAAAACAGCTTCCAAACAGGATAGGTGATAGATTCCTACCCTATCTCTGTGTTAGAGTCACCTGGGAACTTTATTTTAATTTAATTGAAAACTCAGTGATGCTTAATATTTAATCTTAAGTCATTGACACTGTACAGCTGCAATCTTCTGTTTATCCCAAGCCTCCAGTAAAATACTACTATGCACCACTCTGGGAAAGTACAGAGGCATTAATAACATGGAGTAGAGAGAAGACTGAAGCTCAATCAAGATGGGTGGTATATTAGTTTCCTGGGGCTGCTCTAATAAATTACTACAAACCATATGGATTAAAACAAGACTTTTATTGTCTCTGTTCTAGCACTAGAAGTCCAAAGGCTTTGGCAAGAACCAGCCCCAGACTCTCTAGAGGAGGATCCTTCCTTGAGTCTTCCTAGATTCTAGGGTTTGCTATTGGCCCTTGGTGTTCCTTGGCTTGTAGATGTATTCTCTGCCTCTACTGTCACATGGCATTCTCTTCATGTGTCTTTTGTCTCAATGTCTAAATTTACATCTCCTTATCCAGATAGAGATTTCAGCCTACCCTAATCCAGTATAATTTAATCACAGCCATCTACAAAGACCCTATTTCCAAATAAGGTTATGTGTATAGATAATGGGGTTAAAGACTTGAAAAATATATTTTGTAATTCTACTGAACTGTAGGAAACAAGCTGAAGTGTATGCTGAGCAGGAAATTCTGAGGTCCTTGGAAATTCATGGGAAGACTTCGAAGGAGATGGCTTCCCACCTGGGAAAGAGTTTGTGATGTCTCATTTGGTTTTTAAACACAGTCTTCCTGCAGAAGGCTGGAGAAATTAGCCTTCCAGCTGATTTGAAAGTCTCAAGTGTCTCACTGTATTGAGAGTTTGTAGAGTTTGCAGATGTGAATTCACATTGCTCTGCTGAACTAAATACAAACACATGCGTACACATCCCATTCGGTGAAAGATCATTAAGATAGCATGATCAGATGTTGAAATAAATCACTGAATTTGGAATTTTAAAACTTGGATTTTCAAAGAATCTCCATCATTAACAAATTACTAAATCCTACAGTTTGCTTCCATTTCTACATTTGTAAAGTGGGATTTACAGTTCCATAATTCCCATCTGGCCTACCTCTTAGGGCATGCTGACATGAAGCATTTAAAAATGGATGGTAATATTGTGGAGGTAGCTTGAACCCCATCCTACATCTCCAATTGGTGAAATTCACTGAGAATATTCCTGAATACCACATTTCTTCCTCAGCTACTATACAGGGTGGAACAAAGTAAGATAGAGTAGGAGAGGCAGGTTCACATGATGTTTTTTCCCTTCTTATGCAAGGATCTAAATCCACCTTTCCCCTTGGACTGCAGTTTGGAGAGGAGGGCAGGAGTGGGATGTGGGGCTAGAAGCCCCCAGAGAGAAGATAGCATGCACTAATCTTTTAATCTAATGAAGTACTGGAATCCACAGAGGTGGTGAAAATGCACATTATCCAGTGGCATTTCGTCCTGGAAGCAATTCATCAATAGATTGCCAGCTACCAGGTGTCAAGGGAGCCCCAAATTTTATTCTTCCCCTGGGTCCCATAATTTGTAACTCCATTGCTGACATTTTAGTAAAAATACCCAGAAGGAGAACTCTGGATGAAACATGGAAAAGCATATTAAAGATATTCCAAAAAATGACTTTTCCAATAGATTTTTAATGCCAAACATATGTATTGCTGACTGAAATTCAAGTGTTTACCAGATTTTGAGATTTCACTTCAGCTACCCCAGCTGGTGTCTGACACATTCCCAAATTTTTCTTCTACTTGATACATCTATTTTTAATCCCTTCCGATGCCTTTCTTTTTGGCAAATTGGGAGGAGAGGATGCCTGTCACTGCACGTCCTTCAGTTCATATTTTGCATAAATCAATCAGGAATTAAGAATTAAACAATCACTTCATATCTTGGTTGTCAAATATTTCACTGTTGGGGATGTATTTGCATATGTGAACATATGTTGCCCTCTCAGTGTTTAAGGGATGTGGAGAATATCTAGAAACTCTTTAAAATATCCAAGAAAGCCACAGCACAAAGGTGATTATGGGACCAAGTAATCAAAGCCTGCAGGAAACCCATATAATGAGATAAAGGAAAGGGGAAAATTCAGAGGCCTGGACAGTGATCTGTAGCTCAACTTCAAGGCCTGACTTAAGTCTGATCTCCCTGACAGCACCAGTCAACCGTGACTGAGGTTGGGGGGCCTAGAAGCAGAAACAAGGGCTTGGATATAAGAGGTTTAGCTTGGGGGCCCATCCAGAAGAACCAGAAGGAATGTGGGGAAGTGGGACTGGAAAAAATCAAGCCAGTCTGGAGTGTACTGGTGAGCAAGCAACAACTGGGAGGTGTGGGATTGCCCACAAATCACTCTTCTGTGGGAGCTCAAGAGTAGTGCAGAACATGTCTCAGAGACTGAGGTGGTGAGGTGTTTACCCACAAATACCCGTCAGTCATTGCTGTAGAGCTGTTCCTGTGGGTGTTCATGTCTTGCGCTTCCAGCCTGCTCTGCTCCAAGGCAGAACACATTCCTACAGCCCTATAGTTCCCAAACTATGCACCAAAGTGCCTCAGAGTGCTGCAAGAAATTCACCAAAAAAACTCTATTTTTAAGTTTTGAGGGAGACAGAGATATCTGTTAAACCCTACATGAATCACTAGCTCAGAGTAGCTCAGTGTTGTAGACTGAACTGCGCTCCCTCCTCTCTTGGCCTTAAATTTCTATGCTGAAGCCCTAACTCCTTTTATCTCAGTATGCGACCTTATTTAGAAACAGGATCTTTCCAGGGGTAATTAATTTAAAATGAAGTCTTTAATGTGAGCTCTAATACAGTAGGATCGGTGTCCTCATAAGACATTTGAACCCAAAACCCAGGTGTTAGAGTGCACACCTGTAATCTTGGCACTCTGGGAGGCTGTTGCAGGAGGATCACAAATTCAAGTCAAGCCCAGGCAACTTAACGACTTAATAAGACCCTGTTTCTAAAACTGGGGATGGGGCCGGGGATTTAGCTCAGTGGTTTCACCACCTGCTGTGTAACCGCAAGGACCCGAGTTCGAGCCCCAGTACCAAAAACTGGGGATGTAACTCAGTGTGAAGTTCCTAGGTTCAGTTCCTAGAAGAAAAGAAGAAAGAAAAGAAAGTGTGAAGAGGAAGAGGAGAAGGAGGAGGAGGAGGAAGAAGAGGAGGAGGAGACAGAGAGAGAAAGAAAGAAATCTAAATAAAGGGAAGACTATGTTAGGGACCCAGGAGGAAGGAAACTATCTGCAAGCCAAGGAGAGAAGCCTCAGAAGGAATCACCCTTGTAGCAATTTTGATCTCAGACTTTCAGTCTTCACATTATGGAGGAGAAAAAAAATCTGTGTTGTTGAAACCACCCAAACTATTATAGTTTGTAAGGATAGCTGTAGCTGACTGGCAGACTCAATTTCAACCGAAGATTGCACAACAGTTCTTTCATGATATCATATTTTTTTAAAAAACTGAATTTTGAGAATTGCTGTGGTAAAAAGTGAGATTTGTGTAAAAATCAGTGTTACAGAAAATGGAAGTGGTAGTATCCAATCTGAGTCCAAGCTTTGATAAGTTGCACAGTGCCCACTACGTGCACATGTCCCATTGGGAAGAAATTGTGGCTATTTAAGAATCAAATACACATATTATTTTCTTTTGATTTATTGTATTATTGTATTACATTTTCAGATGACTACTGTATTATTAGGATATAAATACTTACAAAGTCGTGTGAACTGAACTACTTAATAAGAAGGATATTTCTTTTAATTTAGAGATGCTGTAAAAAAAAACTGCTGAGAATCAAAGGACTCCATGAGCCAAGAAAGTTTGGGAATATGTGCTGTAGCAAGAGGGAGGTTTCAGACAAAATAGTAGCGAAGAGCTTTCCTTGAAAACCAGAGTGTTGAGGAGGAAGAAGGCACTGGGTATCAACAGTGTCTGGTACTATCACTGTCCTCTATGCTCACAGAAATTCTAGGCTCTAGAAACCTACTTCACAGTGGCCGTGGGGTGGAATTGTGGCACATAACGAACCACCCAGAAGCAGCTGGATTCAGAGTCTTGCATCAGTGTATTGAAAGCATGGCTGGAGCATCTGCTCAAAAGCAATGCATGCTAGGATATATTACAATTTGAAGTATGTGCATCAAATCAGAGACCTCCACATGGCATTGTGTCTCCAATAGCACCCACATAGAGAGCAGGCCATCAAGTAATGGAAACAGATGTGGTTCCACTGCTCTTCACATCTAATGCCCCACAGAGGGAATGTGTCTTCATTTTTGCATTTTGGGGCTCTGCAAAGTTAGAGGACCAGGTCTCCAAAGTGAATGCACTTTTGTTAGGGGACAAAGTCAGCATTTTAATGACTATGAGCTACAGTTGACACAAGGAACTTTGGAATCTGATGTCTAGGAACTAGCAATTGGAGAATAACAGTTATCATTTTGTTAGGGACAATTGACCCTGATCAGCAATTACACAATGGGAGCAGGAAAGAATTGATGAGGAGCCTAGGCACAAAGATGCCTCCTAATATACTCTTGCCCAACTGACACATGAAGCAACCCTGAGACATTTACCAATGGACTCAGAATAGTCCAGAATGAAGATGGTGATCCCACCGCTAGCGGAGCCACCAGAGCCTGCAGAGGGAGCAGCTGAAGGTAAGCAGAATGTATACTGGATAGTGAATGAGAAAGAGGAAGAATACCAGGTTCATTTCTGAGAGCAGCAGCAGTGATGGCGCTTGAGTTTGCTTCTTTTTAAAGAAGTATTTTCTGAAGAAGAAAAGAGCCATGAGGGAGGTCATGCATCCTGAAGTGGACCTAGGCAGCATAAAAGATGACCCAGGATGACTATGGAGGTATCCAGGTTAGATGTCTCACTGAGAGAATGCTGCAGGAAGCATAGTGGATTGCAGATGCTACATACTTGGGCACACTGCATGCATCCTGCCTCCTAATGTTCTCGGTCAGTAACCGGGCAGGTGGGGTTCCTACAGCCAGTCTGATGGGGCAGGCATTCATCCAGCAGCTAATTTTGGCTCAGAGGCCCCCCATCAGCCCAGCCAAGACTTTCTCAGAACTTTGTCTCTGAGTATTGTTTCTCCTAGCCATCCCTTCCTTCCTCTCCTCCTTCAACAGACTCTCCCCACCTACTCCTATCCTTCCCCTTTGTACCATGTTCCACAATAAATATCTTGCACATAGTATTAGTCTTTTTCCATTGTTGTAAAAGAATACCTGAAGCTGGATAACTTATGAAGAAAAGAAATTTACTTAGATCACAGTTTCAGAGGCTGAAAGTCCAAACAGCATGGAGTTGGCTTTGATGAAGGCCCCCTGGCTGCATCACACCATGATGAATGGCACTGTGACAGGAAACCATTCAAGAGGGTGAGATCAAATGTGGAGACAGCAAGCCAGAGAGAAAGGAGAGGGGCCAGGCTTCTCCTTTTGCAGCAGCCCTTTCAGGAGAACCAAAATGGGTCGCACAGAACGACATCATTCCTTCTGAAGGCAGCATCTCCATGATCCATTTATTCCCCCACTAGGCCCCACCACTTAAAGGTGCCCTCACCTCTTTACACCACTACACCGAGGCCCAATCGCCCAACACCTGAAACTTTGGGGAACACTCACACCACCTCCAAACAATAGCATATATATTATTCCATTCTGGAATTTTCTTCTTGAAGAATCTCAACTAAGATGCCCTTTTTATGATCTTTCGTTCAGTGTGTGTGTGTGTGTGTGTGTGCTTTCCAAACAGCCAGATTGTAAAATGCCATGAGACTGGGGAGTTTTTCTTATTAACCAGTTGACTCTCCAAAACACTAGACTGATCTAGAAAATATTTTTGTTCAATCACAAACTAACAATAACTAAATTTTATTGAGTATTTAATATGTACCAGATACTGTGCTGCAGATTTTATGTACATTGTCACTTTCATGTATGTACTATTAACCCGATTCTCTAATGAGAAAACATTATTTGGATGAAGTCACACAGCTGGTAATTGGCCAACTTGTGATTTAAACACTGGCTTAGTTAATGCTCCATATTGTCTCTCAGTTAAATTTGGAAAGAGTCTTAAATATCTTAACATCCCTTAGTGATCATTTGAGACTCCTCAACCCTTAAAAAGCTGCATCACACTTGGTTCAATACCTCCGGGAGGTGGCTGGGAGCTCATTCCTGCCTTGTGTAATGTACACCTTTCTGGACAGAGGAAGGAAACAACATGCATTGAGCCCTTTCTGAGTATTTGGCTCTCTATTTTTGTCATTTTAGTACTCCCAGTAACAAGTATAAGCTGGGGATAATCATTTCATATATGAATTTCGTGTACATGATAAAATTGAGGCTCAGAGAAATGAAGTGACTTGACCTAGGTCTTATGACTAGCAAGTGGCAGGACTAGGATTCAAACACAAGCCCTTTTCATTTCAGAGCTTTTTCTATTTGCAGTGCTTACCTGGCTTTGACAAGTGCTGAGCTAGCATGTACCTTAGTAAAGCTCTTCCTTTGTGCTAGACATTGTCCTTCGCATGGATTATCCTTTTTGATTTTCATTACAGTCCTTGGAGGATTATTATCCCTGAGACTGCTCAGTGGCCAGGTCAGTCTAATTCCAGAGCTCACACCTTTTAAAATGATGTTCTACTGTGTACATATTTCCTCAAATTTATCCCAAACTTCCTCCTGTCTTCTGAGCTCATACAGAACTAGTTGAGTCATTCTTTGCCTATAAGAAAACAGTCCTTTGTCTGTTCTGTTCAGGGCTGAACGTTTCCCATTCTAACTTATTTTCTCATCCCCTGTTCCCAGCCCCTTCCTCTGAACACGATTCTGTTTCTCTGCATCATTCTGAAAGCACTTGCTTGTTGCTTAATATTTCCTACAAAGGAAGCAGGAGGACCAAAACTTCCTATGAAAGGGAAGGTCAGGTGCAGTCTGCAGACAGTGGTGAGAAAATAATGACTCCCAGCCATCATCATCTGGAGCTGTGTAGCAAAATGCAAAAGCATTCTGTGGATTGGCACCTTTCAGTGGGTGCCTTCTAAAGAAGACAAGGCCATGATAATATCATAATCCTCAGCAGCTCAAGGTTTGTAGATGAAACATGTATTAAACTGATCCAGTGTAAAATAATGCCAAGGATAAGGCATGCAAATCAAAACATTTGCAATAAATTTGCAGCAGGCTTGGAATCCATTCTGTAGGGTTATTGGAAGAATTAAATGAATTAATGTATGTAAAATTCTTAGCACAGTACCTGGCACAGAGCAAGTGATCAATAAATATTGGTTAGTGTTAATATCTATATGAAATGAACCCAGTGCAATAGGGGAAGCACATCAGGGAATAATAATGGTATTCAATCAGGACTCCCCACGTGTTCAGCCTTTATATATATGTTATCTACTTTAATCCTTATGAACCTGTGGTAAACATATTATCTCCATTTTAAAGACGTGGAAGCCACCTTACCCCAAGTCATACAGCTAAGCAGCTAAGAGCTTGGGTCTTAGAATCAAACAGTTCTGACTTTAAATCCCAGCTCAAGTACGTACTATGTGACCGTAAACATGTCATTTAATGTGCCTCAGTCCCCAAGACAGGATAATAAAATACCCTCCTTAAAGGGTTCTATGATTATTCTATTAACATTGTAATGTAAAACACTTAGAAGAGTATTTAGTACATTTTCAGCTCATAATAAATAGCATGCATACATGTATGTATTTTTATTCATACATACACATTCGTGTATTCTATATATGTGTGTACGCATGAATCTATATGTAGGCTATGAAGGATGAGTAGGAGTTTTTCAGGCGGGAAAGAGGAGAAATAAGCATCTTAGGTTAAGCATTTTCAGGGCTGAATGCACACACTCTGCTATGCGACCCAGAGCAAAAGGGGAAGGGGCAAGAAAGTTAGAGGCACGAGAAGACAAAGTTTAAAAGGAAAGTAGTCTTGTGGTTAGGCAGAGAGGATCGGGCCCTCAGGACTGAGAGGAAAAACCAGAGTATGCAGAATGTGGCTCTAGTGCCAGCCACATGCTCAGGAATCCCAGCAGCTTGGGAGACTGCGACTCCGCCTTCATCAGTCCCAGCCAATGAGGAAGTCCCTCATGGCGTCCCGTTGCCAGGCAACTGAGTGGGCTGGTTCTGGCTGTTGGAGGCGCTCGTTTCCCCTCCCACGCAGGGCTCTGCTGAGCCCAGCGATGGGCCCCCCTTAGCTCCTGGACACGGGCAGGTGGGAATTTTGTCAGTGGAGTCTTGTTTTTTTAGTTCATATTTTATTTATAATAGGAGAAAAAGATATCCTCTGCTCACAGAGTGGAAAAGCTTAAAAGTTTTAAACTTTCTTAAAAGTTAGTAATTCCAGGGTTCCTCGATTCTACCCTACCTGGGCTTCCTTATCCTGTTTGTGGGACATCCAGATGACTTGCTCTCCCAATACATACTCCTTGGAGAAATTTCTGGAACCCTTCACACCAGTGGCTGCCAAAGTAGAAGATTCAAGGAAAGTCTTGCCTTGGTTGGCATCAGTTAAAGCCTGAAGGATTTCCAAGATGAACAACGTACCTGCTACTAAAAGGACGCAGCGCTTACCCAGCCCAGATTATTCAACACAGGTAAGTCTCCACTCTCTGTGGAAACCAATTATGTTTTCAAGTAAAAGTGAAGTAGGAATTAGCTTCCAGACCCATAAGGGAGAGTAGAAGAGAGAAGAGTCACAGTGTAATTAAATTGTCGAGACACATCTCTGTTCCTATCAATGGTTAGTTCTCCTAAAGAATGAAAACATGAATCACAACACTGAGCTGGGCCATCCTATTAGCAAGTAATTCCAAAATGATGGAATAAATCAGCAGTGACACTGTAGAACATCAGAAAAAATTGAGATGAATTGTAGGTTTGCTATTGCAGAACTTATTTTCAGAGATCCACTTGGCTTGGGAGACACGCATATCCTCCCTCTTTGTAGACAGGCTGTAGGTTGTCAAACTTTTGAGTCTGAAGGCTGGACTTGCTATTCACCAGCTCTGTGACATGAAACAAGTCACTTGGCATCCCTGAACCTTTATTTCTTTCTGTCTACAGAAAGGGACCAGGAACATCAAGTAGGCAGGAATAGCATGTGGACCAAATGAAGTCAGATATGGAAGTCATCCAGCGTGATGCTAATATTTGCTAATTTGTATATGGGATATGAAATTGTGCTGTTGGTTTGAATAATAAGGACAAATTGGCATGTATTGAATTACTAGCATTAAGGGTTTCTTTGTAAGTGATCATAACTGAGTAGGCCACAATGATAAGCATGGCTGGTTTAGAAGCCTCAGTCCCTACATCGGTAGGGATTGGCTGAGGGAGAGAGGAACAGTGCTGGCTCACATTGGTCCACTCACAGGGGAACACTTTGGACCCCATAATCAAACCCCAGGAAAGGTGGCCTGAGGGGGATTCAGTGTACACAGGGGAGCTTAACATCTTAAAACCCACCAGCACTTTCCATGTGGTCCAGAGCACCCTCGAGTTGCTCTTCTGGAAAGATTGACTCATCTTTGTGCACCCCTCATTGCACAGCCCTCTTAGGGAGCTCACTCTGCAAGGTGTAGCTTCCTGAATCTCTTTTCCCCTCCAAATTCTGTACAGAAATGTTTTCCATCCAGAGCAGTCCCCTCAGGGGCTGAATCAGCAGAGCAGGAGAAAGAGAAAAGTAGGATGGATATTTCAGTAGCCAAGGTGAGTGTCAGAGCAGTCAGCAGTCACAAACAGCTTGGGTTTGTGCTGCACCTGCCCCTTAGCATCCTTGTGGCCTTGAACAACTTACAGAAGTGCTCTACTTTCATCTGTAAAAAGGGGATACTGTTACCTCCTCATGAGACTGCTGTGAGCATTAAATGACTTCAGATATATATATAGAGAGATACATAGATATAGATATAGATATATCAAAAACTTCTAGAACACTTCCTGATACATACTAAGCACTCTCTAGATTTTTGTTTTATTGTAATTTCATCTATTTAACAAAGATTTAATGAATCCTTGTTATGTGCTACAAATTTGATTTTATAAAAAAAGACTTTCTTCTAAGAATCTCAACTCTCTAATGTGTATTCTTAGAATGGGTAGTGAGAGAAGAGACAGATCATTATAATGCAAGGTGATTAATGATGTGGTTGGAAAATATCCAAGGGTGTTGTGGAGGAAAAGGAAAAGGACATCTTAAGTGTGTGTGTGTGTGTGTGTGTGTGTACACACACATGTTATATCTGAGGGAAGAACAAATCCATGTGCTCAAGTAAATGTGGCCATTTCCATCCAGGGATAGAGAAGCACGTGGAGGGAGATGCAGAGGTTGCAAAGATCATCTCTCCTGGGAGGAGGGCAGTGGGACTTGGGAAACCAGAGATGGGAAGAAGGATCCAGAGGACTGTGGAATAAACTAAGACCCAAGGCACAAAAACTTCATTAAAATCTTTCTGCCTCCACCCTGCTTTCTAGGATGTAATGAGGACCCTGGTGAGTCCCTGTATCTCATTCAGGGACCAAGCCTTTTAGGACTTCCACTTTTGAGAGCTACCAAAAGGCATTGATTAATCTAATCTAGGCTAACTAGAAATTAACAAACCAGAAGAAAGTATGTGGATATCAAGATTGACTTCTGGGGCAAATAAGTTCGGTTGGCCTCACAATGATGATGGCTATGGTATATTGAATGTTCACTATGTGCCACCTTCTCAGCCAAAGCCCCAACTTTGTGAGATCTTCAGAACCTTCTATAATCACTTTAAAGTATGAACAGCTACCTCTTCATGAGGTAGACAGCAAAGTCAAGGCTTGGAGAGGACAGGTCACTACCCAAGGGCACCCAGCCAGCAATGAATAGAGCTAGGATTCAAACTAAGATCTTCTTGCTCCAGAGTTCAAAACTTCTCTTCCTCTCTCTCCTATCAAGTTAGTCCAGCCTCACCAAATTAATACGCTAAGTGTTGCCCCATTTAGGGCCCAGGACCATAGGGAATCCAAACAGAAGGTGCGAGGCACAATCGAGGGGAAGGGAAATGATGCATAAAGAGAGAATTTTAAAATGCCCGAGAGACAAGTTAATGTCCCCGAGGAAGAATGAGAGGAGAGATCTGGCATCTCAGGGGAGGAAGCTGTGGCCACACTGGACTGTGTAGTAGCACCAAGAGCTTACTGCATGTTAGTGTCATAAATGGCCCTAGAGGGAACCCCCAAAAGCATCCCACGGCCTTCTGAAACTAGCCCTTTGGCCTTTGCCCAGGGTTGGAGGTTGCTATAGCATAGCTAATGTCATGCTGGTGAGACTGCCTTGTACCATATCTTCATATGGCTTTGTTTGCAACAGAAGAGATATAAATGTGCAAATCCTCTATTTAAAGGTCTTTGGTGGAAAAATTTCCCAGGTTTCCCCTAGCATGGGCTTCCTGATCTGTTTGAGGTAGTCCTTGTTGCTTTGTTTCTCTTGGAAGCAAAAGAGAAGTCTAATGGAATCTGCCATGAGTGGAGGATAGAGCAAGCTTTGTGGAGGGTCGCTATGGATGAACAATTTCTGTCTTGGAGCAAAGTCTAGAAAAGAAAGATACAAGGGACATCTCACCAGCCCCATGTTCTAAAGAACGGGCATGTAGGAATACCATTTGGCAAAAACAATTAAGGTATGGAATATTTTGTACACACTGTTTCTTGGTTCCTGAAAGTTTCCACTTTGCTGTCATAAAAACTCAGAGAGAAAAAGCATACTTAATTTGGGTCAATCTCAAAACTTTCAGAAGGCAGACTGGGAGTGTGGCTTTTATTTCTAGCAGAATGATTAAAAGAACAGATTCTTCAGCAAACTATTTGGATGCAAACTGAACTCTGCCACTTCTTCAGTTAGGTAACCTCGAGCAAATCAGCTCCTCTCTGCCTCAGTTTCCTCCTCTGTGAAGCAAGCGCGCCATGTTTTATCTGAACTAAGAAGCTCCCATTTCAAAATGCATCTTAATTTTTGTGCCATTAAGAAAAAAAAATCTCTAGTGATTAATGAGACGAAAAGATGCATCCCAGTTTTGAAGATGATAAAATGAGGAAAGAAACTGTGCACCTTGGAATAAATGAATTATAGCTAAAAATGCTCCATCCTCATAAGACTGTTGTGAGAAAAAGATGAGATGGATGGGTAAAGCTTTTAGAACAAAGCCTGGCACAGAATCAACACCACTGAATATTAGCCACTTGTTAACTACGTAGAGGTATATTAGGTATGTTGTTAACTCCCTCTTGTACCTGGGTAGACTGAGGTTTGAAGAGCCCCAGAGTCTAGCAGTCTGCTGAGTAGTGAATTGGCAGGTGCAGGGAAAAGATGACAAACCAGGCAGAATCCTGGGTATGGGGAAGAGCTGGATTGAACATCTCCCTCCCTTCCCCTAAACGATGAGGATGTGTCTGCTCTGAGAGAGCTTGGACCAGCCCATTCTGAACCCAGCTGGGCTGCCTAGAATCTGAGCAGGAGAATCAGCACTTTTTTTTTTTTTGGAAAGACTTTCCCCAGCAAGAGAAATGTTGAGTCCCAGCACAATATATATCCACTAAAATGTGAAATGCTCTCCCTCTCCGTCCAGATAGGAGAAAGTGTGGCTTGCAGAGGTAAATGCTGCTCTCTGGTGAGCTATGGGTCTTTGTTAAAAGTGAGCTCAGGGTTGAGCGCTTTCTTTGGCCTCTAATCATGAAGACCATGCCGCCTGCACAGAATAACTGATTATCTTAAAAAAAATAAAATATCTGATGAACACTGGAGATTTTATTCTGAAGAATCTCAGTCAGCTGTACCTCTGTTTTTATATCATTCGTGACTTAGGCCAGGAAAATAAGAGTCCTTTTCTCTCCCCCAGGCATTCTCCTGACTCCATTGCCACTATAGATGACAATTTGCAGAATTTAAGGTTATTTAATTTAGTTTTTAATTTTTTTTCTCTGCGGCCTGATGCTTTGGGTTGGTAATGCTTGCCTTAGCAAATCTTACTGTGTCTAATTGCAGGCCCATGTGACAGGCAGCTCCCTCCAAGATAAATCAGGATTCGGGGAAGGAGCATGTTCATTACCTCCTGACAGCAGAAGAGCGATAGGCTCTCTCTCTTTATGCTGGACAAAATGAAGCAAGTGCTTTGTCCCATCTGCAGAGAGGCAGCTGCTCTGCATGGGGAGGAGATTCAGGGGATGGGAGCGAGAAACACATCAGTCTTGTTGGTGTGATACAAGCTTAGCGGAGGCAGACAAAGATGGGCTCGAGTCCCCTTTTTGACACTCTCTGGTATGACATTTTGTGAAATGGACTGAACAATAATAGGATCTATGGCATAGGGCTTTGGAAGGATTAAATAAAACAATGCATGTGAAACACTAAGTATAATATCGAGCACATAGATAATTTCTGATAAGCGGCAGCAGTGGTTGCTATTATTTCTCTTGTCCCTCTGCCATCTCTGGATGTGAAAGCCGCCACCACTTCAGTGACGATGTGGTTATCCCAGATGTGAAGGCTAGAGGTAAAGTCATGGAATGGGCTCTGCCATTAGAGAGGTCAGGCCCCAGTTAAAGGCAAAAGGAAAGAATCAGGTCTAGACATATATTCTATGCTCTACCCAGCTCTTCTCCATACCCAGGATTCTGCCTGGTTTGTCATCTTTTCCCTGGACCTGCTAACCCACTACTCAGCAGGCTGCTAGACCTTGGATCAGGTGTTGCACACCTACAATCCCAGCTACTTGGGAGGCTGAAGCTAGAGGATCATGAGTTCAAGTCCAACCTTGACCATGTTTTTAAAACTATACAAACAAACAAATAAATAGGAAAAGGAGTGCCCCTGAGCATGATTGAAGTCCCTCAACCCAGTCTCATTACGCACATTTGAATACTCTGAAGAACCAGAAGGTAGTGAGAAAGATATATATAATATGTACCAATTTGGAAAATTTCTAGCTCCAAGTAAGAAAAAAACTGAAAAGCCAGTGAAATAAATATGAATTTATTTTTCTCATGGAAGAAGTCTGGAGGTGGATAACTGCTGGCATTGGTTCAAAAGCTCACTAATGTCAGGGCAGGGAGAGACTCTTTCCTGATGGTTACAAAATGACTGTCCCAGCTCCAGGCATCACACCCATCTTCCAGCAGAAAATGGAAAAGTGCAGAGTAAGAGTTATGCACGTTCCCTTTCTGAGGCAAGTGAAAGAATCTTCCTAGTTTATTTCCTTTTGTCTCATTTTCCAGAAAATTGTTGCCATTCTTTTCTTATTGCAAGGATGACTGGGAGAGTATGTATCTTACAAGAGTATAGGAAGCAGAGGCAAGGGAAAGGTACTAGTATTGGAGATGAGTGTTGGAGTGTTGGAGTGACTAGTACAATTTCATAAAACTTCAAACCTCGGGGGTCCCAAGCTATTTCCTGACAGAGATTAACTCCCATGAGAAAGACAACCTCTCTCTCTTCCCTACCCTACACAATAACTATTTAGCAATCCTAAGGGCATTTGGCCATAGAGCAAAACCCATCAGAAGGCTGTGGGGACCAGGAGAGAGTAGAGTTCCCTATTGGAACATTCATTCATTCAGCGAATAGATACAGCGCTCCTAGTATGTGCTATGCATAGTTCTGGGTGTCGGGGACACAGAAGTGAATGAAGATGATCAGATAGGATGCTGTTCCAGAAACTGAAGAATATACTATTTAGGGAATGAAGTAAAGGGGGACCCAAACCTGTGAAGTGCATGCCATCTTCATTCTCTGGTGACATCAGTTTCCAGCATTTGATGGGGTCTGCAGCAATCCTGGTTAGACAAGATTTTGCACAACTGCGAGACGACCCCGTCTTGACTCCCTTTCAACATCCACACAGCCAACAAAGACTCAGCCATCAGCTGCTAAATTCAAAAGCTTCAAGAATCTGAATGGGGTTCCATGGCAAGGAGCAGTTATATAAAATCTGACAGAAGCCAATTAAACCTTTCTTGGATGGAATAAGCCAACATATTTTTCTCAGAGACCTTTCTGACAGCTAAGTCCAAAACCATAATCACTTGTGATGGGATACCTTCTATCAAGAGATGCTGGCATTTTCCCTTTTAAGTTCCTGTTTTCAAATTCTGCTGAGAAAAGTTCTTGCAGGGCTCAATTTGGATCTAACATATTTCTGCCTAAATTGGAATTTATGCAATTGGTAGTTTTATTGACTAACTCAGGAATCTGAGTCTGGAGATCTACTTGCAAGACTGGAGATGCATAGAGGGGCCTGGGTTTCACAAAGCCAGAATATTGTACAGTTGGGGTGACCACTGTTAGGGGTTCAGCATTGCTAAGGGTTTGGTGGTGGGCCGCGGCTCAGTGACAGGAAGGGTGGGAGTATGCCCCAGGGATGGTCAGGTCATACTTAAGGTCATCTGCTGAGGTCCATATTTAACACCTACCAGGCAACAGATCCTTGGGGGCACTGAAATGAATCAAACCTGAAGGCCTTCTCCCAAGGAACCCACATTTTTATCGTAGAATGTTCAAAATCAACTATGAGTCAAGATGGCAAATAACAAATACCAAAAAGAAAGGAAAACAATCTGCAGTCATACCTCAGTATATATAAGGGTTGGACCCAGGACCCCTTTTGGATACCAAAATCTGCAGATTTCGTATAAGCACCTTGTATAAATGCCAAGGTATTTACTTATATATAACCTACTCTCATCATTGAGTGTACGTTCAACCATTTTTAGATTATTTTTAATACTGAATGCAATGTCAAAGCCATGTAAATAGTTATCACACTATATTGTTTAGAGAACAATTGCAAGAAAAAAACAATGTCTATAAATGTTCGGAACAGATGAGATTTTATTCATACCTTTTTGAGCCATTGTTGGCTGAAGCCATAGATTCAGAATCCATGGAAGAAGAGGGCTGATTGTGCATAGGACTTCGGAGGCAGAAATGAGGTCTAGGCTGGGAAGAGATGTGCAGTGAAAACATCTGATACAAATCCTGAATGATGGCTGGATATAGGATTGGGGTGGCATAAGACACAGCCAGAGCTAGAACTTACTGTCTAACGCATACCAGTGGAGTGGGGGATATTACCATTCTCCTTCAAAGAACGGGTTCTTTCTCGACACATTGTCTAAAGAATTTTCCTCCACAGATCAATCCTTTAATGCTCTCCACATACATACACAAGTTTCTATTGCAGAAGGCTGTCGAATCAGGGAGGATTTTATTCCACAAATTCCTACCAAAGCTTTAAATAACATGTTACTTCTCTCAAAGATTTGAATCTCAGAAGAGCAGAATTTCCCAAACTCAGCACTAGTGACACTTTGGATCAGATAGGCCATCTTGTGCATTGCGGGAAGTTGAGTAGCATCCCTGGCTTCTTATGTATTAGATGCCAGTAGCAACCTTCTAGTTGTGACAACCAAAAACATCTCAATATTGCCAGATATCTTCAGAATCAAAAATACTTGTATCTATCTGGTTGAGAACCACTAGCAAAGAACTATCAAAGGCCTAAATATCTTTCCCCAGTTGAACACCTGTCTGATGGTTAAATATCTGCATGTAAATAAATAATGCCATTGTATACCCAATGGTGCAACTCTGACCTCTCCCTCTTTGTCACCCCCTTAGGTCCAATCAAATGTCCTAGGGCAGTGGTCCCCAGCCTCCCAGCTTTTTGGCAACAGGGACCAGTTTTGTGGAAGACAATTTTTCCAACAGGGTGGGGGCTGAGTGGGATGGCTTCGGGATGATTCAGACTAGCTTGGAAACTAGATCCATTTTAGGCATGGTTCACAGTAGAATTCAAGCTCCTATGAGAATCCAATGCCATTGCTGATCTAGCAGGAGGTGGAGCTCATGCTGTGATGTTAGTGTTGGGGAGCTGCTGTGAATACAGATGGAGCTTCACTTGCTCACTCACCACTCCTCTGCTGTGTGCCCCAGTTCCTAACAGACCATGAAGCAGTGTCTGTACAGGTCTGTGGCCCAGGGGCTGTGACCCCTGCCCTCAGATATGTGTTTTGTGGACACTGCCTCCATCCTCAAGGTCACCTTCTGATCCCTAATGTCATCATCTCTTATCCAAACAATTCCATCAACCCCTGACTGAACTCTACTTTTAGTCTGACCCTCTTTCCAACACATTCTATTTCAATGCCAATGTGGTATTGTCCTTTCCTTGCTTAAAACAATCCAGTGCACCCTCCAAACACACATGCACACGCACATGCACACGCACACACACACACACACCCCTCAAAATGAGGATGGATGACTTTAATGAGGTTTAAAAGGCTCCATATGATATGACCTCTGCCAAATTCTCCAGCTTCATCTCTCATCACTTGATCCAGAATCCAGAATCAAACTGGTTTCAAACTGGTTTTGAATATGATGTGCTCTCCATCTTCTTCCTCCTTCTAGAACATCTACTTCTTTCAGTGTTGACTTCCTATTCTCTCTCTCTCTCTCTCTCTCTCTCTCCCCTCTCTCTCCCTCTCTCCCTCCCTCCCTCTCCCTTTCCCTCTCTCTCCCTCTCCTTCTATTTCTTCCTCTCCTTCTTTCTTCCTTCAGTACTGAGGACTGAAACCAGGGGCTTTGCACTGAGCTATGTCCCTAGCTTTTTAAATTTTTTATTTTGAGACAGGATCTCACTAGTCAAGAAATTGCCTAGGCTGGGGTCCACTTTGTGATCCTCCTGCCTCACCCTTCCAGAGTGCTAGGATTACAGATTGTGCCTCCACACCTGGATGCTTAATTGTCATTTCTTTAAAGAAGCCCTCCCTGACCGGTCCCTCCTAAACCAAGTCACATTCTTCCTTTGCACCACGAGATTCCCCTTTATAACACTATCTTCCTTTGCAAACTAGAAGTTCCTCAAGGGTGAGAGACACATCAGCTTTGTTGCCATAAGTCAAGTATCCCACAGTACTTGGTCCATCTTTCTAGGCTTTGTTTACCTTATAACCAGCCATTAATTAGAATTAAAGCCAAACCAACCCTGCTTGGGACCAATAGAGGAGCCTGCAGTCTAGGTGGAATGTAGGAAAGGAATAGCTCAAAGATACCTCTCAAGACTTCCCCTGAAACAATCAAATCCTGATGGTTTTCCATAACAAGATATTCCCAGAGCTCCAACTGGTGGTGGACCAAGTATACCCCTTGCCTAGAATTAGGAGGTCTGGTGCCTGGTTTTCTCACTACCTGGCTGTGGGAATTTGGACAAGCCATTTAACCTCTTTGGTTTTTCATCTGCAGAAACAGAGAACCTGACCTATCAGTTTCTGGGCTCTTTTGTTGCTACATGATTCCAGAGAGCAAAATAATAGCTATAACACATCTATTTGTACCAGGCGCTTTGTGTATACAATTAAAATGTAACTCCTCAATCCTGTGGAACAGGTGTTATCATAAACCCCTAGCTGCATAGATGAGAAAAACAAGCCTCAAAGATTTTGTTTAACCTACCCAGAGGCACCCCATAAGCAGGTGATGGAGTTGGGATTTGAATCCAGGACCGATAAGTACAGAAAGCCTGTGTTATTAAGATGAGCCTCCCAGACTATCATAATGTGGGGAAGTGGACAAGCATCTCTAAAAGGGGCATCTGCTGGGGCAATTTTCAAAAATTCTCTAGCAGAAAAAAAGTGAGTACCAATTTTAGCTGTAGGCAATGCAAATAAGAATGTGACTGTGCCCGTGACCACAGACAAGAACATTTGCATTTAGCTCTTTTTAAAATATACTATTGAGTTTCTGGCAGAGAATTACAGCTAAGGATAGGGAGTAGAAGAAAAAGTCCTCTGTAGAAGATGTGGCTTAGACTCATCTTTCTACATAATGCTCATTTCAATGAAGATTTATAAGCCATTTCTAATTAGAGTCACATTTTCTAAGAAAGGCATATTTTGATCTTGGGTCAATACACTGCCAAGACCTGCTAGATAAAAATAAGAGGAAGATAGCCCCAGCTAATGAGGGATTAGGTGCTGGGGTGTGTGTAGCTGAGATGTTGATCATCGTAAACAGCTTAATTGGGTTGAATAATTTGGGTAAAAATCGAGTTAAATGGATTCACTCTGAATCGAAGCTCTGACTCACTGAATTTTTTATTTACTACAAAATATACCCTGCATCATAATAGCCTATTTATTTTTCCAATTGCACCACTAGGCTTGGAGCCCTTAGAGAAAGTGATCTTGCTGGAGCTCATGATTCTATCTGCCCCAAAGCTCAGCAAAGGAGCTGGCACTAGGAAAATGTTCAATGTTAGTTCATCTTTGCTCTCAGGACCAAGGATAGCTCTACATCATGAATAGGGCCACTCATTCCTTGGGCAACTGCAAATTCCATTTGAATACAGGCCACAAACATTTTATTCATGGCTGCATTCCCAACCTATGCTAAGTGTTCCTATAAATATGGACACCCATTCTAAAACTTGCAATGTGACCTTGAGCAACTTACTGTCTGTGACTCAGTTTCCTGTGACTCATATAGAAATAGTAACAGTTCCTGCCTCAGATTGTTAGGAAGACCAATGCAGAGAAGCCCCTAACACCTACTGAGTGTTCAGTAAGTATTTCCACTCAGGGATCGAAGCCATACCCCCCAAATATCAAGAATTAAGATGTTTAAATACTGACATTTCCAAAGATGACAGCTCTCATGCTGATTATTTTATATGCATTCAGGAGAAGGAGCCAATAGGGTAACGTGACTAAAATGGTTCATTTTCAAGAGCCCTTGAAGAAAATACCCAAAAGGCAATTAGCACATGACTCTCACCTATGTTGCTATTACTTATTAGCTGATCTCATCCCCTAATAATCAAATTGCTTCTTTGATATTTTTAGACCTTTTTAAAGCAGCTTCTCAAAACTCAGGAAGCAATGCTTGTTGACAGGTAGGAAGGAGTTTGAGAGAACACAGGTCTGTCAGCCTCACAGGGGATGGAAAAAAGATGGGATGTCCAAAGTGGAGCACACAACCTGGAGGCTTCTGTAACCCTCGCTGGCCTCCTTACTTGTTGCTGACCTGCCCCACACCAATAAATAACTCTCCCCATCCACTTTCCCTTGTGATTGGGACCTGAAATTTAAATTGCCTCTGAACAAGCACAATTTTTCTCTGACCAGACAAAACTTTTGTCAAGGCCAGTTGACTTGGCCCCTGCACCATAGGCCTTGAGTCCTAACTCGGATTCTGCTTTCCTGCTCTGTGATCCAGGGCCATCATCTGCTCTTCCTGTCCAATGCTGAATTTCTCATACGACACGACATGAATCTTGTGAAGATCCATGATAATGCCCATAAAGACCAGGCCCAGCGTAGTAATTGAAATTGATTCATATTCTACCTTTTGGTGCTTTATGTATACCCCAGTCTGTCCCATACATGAGTATAGTGCCAACATCAGCTTTTTCTAAAAAGAAATATATTTCCCTAAAAAACTATTTTCTAATGAACCATCATTTGTTAGGGCTTATATCTGGATGTCCCCAAGCCTCATGTGCTCATAGGTGGGGCTTTGGGGAGGTGACTGGATCATGTGGGAGTGATACTCATCAGTGGATCAGTTTATAGCTAACTATGATTTGGGAGGTGAAGCCTGTTTGGAGGAGGTCAGTCAGCGGGGATACAGACTGGAAGGGTCTATCTCCTTCCCTCTCTGCTTCCTGCCCACTATGCCACAAGTGAGCTTCCTTGGCCAGGCCCCTCTGCCAGGCTGCCCTACTTTGGAGCCAGGTAACGATAGACTGAAACTGCTACAAACTGTGAACCAAAATAAACTTATTCTTCTTAGAGCTAGGGGTGTTGGGTACTGTGTTTTAGTGACAAGAAGTAACCATTGTCTCAATTTTGTCTTGAGGATAGCAAAATAAGGCATGCAAATGGTAAATTGCACAGGCATAATAATGGCAATAGAAATAATTCCTGCTGCTTGTTGGGTACTTACTATGTGCTACATGTCATGTGTTACGGTTTATATTTAGATGTCCCCCTAAAGCCTCATGCAGTCATAGGCAGTACCTTTGGCAGGTCATTGGCTTATAGGGCCATTATAGCTTTCTTGCCGTGAGGAGTCGGGCCCTGGTTGGAAGAGGTGGGTAACTGTGGACATGACCAGTAAGGTTAGATTTCCCTTCCTGGCTCCTCCCTTGATTCTCTGCTTCCTGGATGCCATGCCATGAGCAGCTTTTCTCCACAATGCCCTGTGTCATGCCATCCTGCCTTGGGGCCGGCTGTTCTAAAACATCACATTAACCTCTTACAGGTATCATCCAATTCCATGCCCTCTACCATGCTAACAGCTAGACACTATTAGTCCCATTTTACAGGCGAGGAAACTAATGCTAAATGAGTTCACCAAATTCATATAGCTAGTGAATAGACCATCTAGCATTTGAACCCAAGTCAGGTTGATTTGAAGAGTTCCCACTCTTAACAAGTAGGTTGTGTTACTCAGCAAGGTAAGCCTGGCTTTTTCTGTTGGTAGATACATGGAATGAGAGAAAATGTGCTCCCACTCTCAAAACAGGAATAGAGGAAAGGAAACCCACCCACTTTGAGGAACTATGAGGGGTAAAGAAAATGCTGATTGTGTCCTATAGGGCTGTGCTCACCTGGTTTGTCCTCATTCACCAAAGTCAAAGTCCAGGGTGTTTTTCAAGGACATTGTACTTACTCCAACAGTCCTTGAAGTTGACAACTAACAAACACTCCGCAGGAGTCTGGGTCCACTCCAGCCCACTACCAAGAAGCCCATGAAGCCTCCGTGCTGTCGTCTGTAATGCCAGTAGTCACAAATGTCATCCGTTACTGAAAGAAGCCTGGGATCTTATCAAAACGCAACCTTATTTTTGCCTCTTGTTGCCACCTTCAGATATTTTCAGCAAAGGAAGCTCTTCTGTGCATAAAATAGTGGATCTAGTACCTTTGCTGCTTACCCATGGGTGGTAGCCAGTCTCACAAAACACAGTCACAGTTCAGAAACTAAAAGCATCGATTCATGTTATTAGGTGACACTGCAATCTTCCCTCAGGGAAAGGAGTGGCCTCCCTCTCCTTCCTGTTCAGAATGGTTTCAGGCAGGCCATCCAGGAGGGAGTTGTGGGGCATGCCATTTTCTGTACCCACAGAGATCCTGCAGCCCTCTTAGCTTTCTAACCATATTGGCTGGAAGGGAAATGGTGGACATAGAAAAGCTCTTAAGAGCACTGTAGAAAGATAGCTCTGTTCTCCCTAAGTCCAGCAGATGCCTGAAGCTAGCTCCTTTTCCTCCAGGCACTACTCTTAGGTTTTTGCAAGATCTCTACTGAAGATCTCTCAGTGCAAAGTCCCTACATATTTTCTACTGGCTGTGTGCTCCCCTTAGACCCTGGTTTATCAGTAGTTGGCACCCCCCAGACTCATGGTATTGGGATCACTTATGTCTCAGGTGGGAGCCATTGTGGGCAGCACCCCAGGTTGATATTTCTTCTGCTGCTACATCTGCCCCAGATTTCCTATACCATGGACACAGCTGCTACTCTCCACCTCTCTCTCCTGCCCCAAAAGACTTGCTAACCTGCCTCTGACTCTTAGATTTTCCAAGAAGGTTTCAGAGATCAATCCACAAGTCCTCAGGTGCAGGATCTCATTTTAAGGTCTTGGACAGTCCCATGTGGCCACTCCCTCATTCCTTTTGAGGTGAAGGATAAAGTGGCCTCTTCCCTTTAGGGTCATGATTTAAGCCAACACAAAAGCTGATATTGAAAAAAATCACTTCATAAATCCTGCTCTGCCGTTGCATTCTCTCTCATTACCGTCTCAAAGTGGTCACAGATTGAGAAACCCATTCTTCTAGAGTGACAAGGTGATCTTTCTCACTTTCTTTTGGAGTCTGTTTTCTATGGCATCTTGTACTTTCAGTCTGACCCATCCTACCTATTAGACTATCTTGTTCTTATACCATATACTCAAGATTGACCACATAGCAGTTGACTTACAAACATCATTTCTAGGCCTTGCAACTGCCCCATGAGGAAAGTACCTTCAGGTTCATTTTGCAGATAAAAATACTGAGGCTCAGGGGGAAAAAGTGACTTGTGTAGTAGAGTCATACAGAGTTGTACTCCTAGGGCATGGAGAAGCTGATACTCAAAACCAGGCCCAACTGGCCCCGATGCCCCAATTTTCTCCTCTGCTGGATGCCCAAAGAAGCTCATCTTTACTGGATTGGAGATTTGGCCTCATTTTCTTGAGCTTCTCCAAATGCAGATTTAGGCCACACTCATACAGCCCAAGTTCCTGTCGCCAACACCTTTTTGAGCTCATCAGAAGTTATAGGGTCATTCTAGGAGAGGATGCCCCTGTGCACAGAAGGCACATCAGATGCAGCCGTCTTACACTTACAGAACAGAGTGGCCCCATCTTCCTTTTCCGGTATGAGAACATGGCCTTCCCATAGGTTGACTTGAAAGGAAACCAGACCCACTAGTCTTTGTCTGCCTGTGTAGGAAGAGACCTTCTTCTGACACTTAATGGGTCTTAGTTTAATGCATACAAAGGTCCTGAAGGAAAGGACAAGGACGGGGGTGTTGGGCAGAGGCCAAGTGGCTCTAAGCAGCAAACTGATTCAGGGAAAATTAAAAAACACAACATCCCAGAAGACAGTCTTGATTTCACCAAGAATTTGGAAGCTATAGATATTCTCTCTCCCTCTCTCTCTCTCTCTCCCTCCCTCCCTCCCTATCGCCCTGTCATGTCATGACACCTAATAATATGTTAGGTATCCCCCTGTGACCTTTAGCTTCTCCCTTAATTATTGTAACAGTTTCATCTTTTAAAAAGCAAAAAAGAAAGCCCTAGACAGCCCCGCCACTTGGACATCAAGGAAAGGCTGCCTTTCAGACCAATTGCTAAACGATCTGATCCTGCAGTCCCTTGGTTTCACTGCTGCCCTGTCTTCCTCCCTGGATTATAATGAGTGTCTGTCTGTAACTGTGTACTGTGGGTAAATAGATCATTAGACAAGATTGATGGCAGAGTGGTCCAGATGATGTTTTAAAGCAAAAGCAGAAGATCATGAGGGTGTCTCCCGCTGTAAATGACAGGACCACAATGCATGTGGTTTCAGTTAAGAGCCTGCTAGAGTTTCTCAGCATAAATGGCCATTTCTGAAGGTCCATCTTTCTGCTTTCACAAAGAAAAAGAAAAGCTTTCTTCCCAGCAACAGCAGAGCCCAGGGCTTCAAGCAAATGGATGGGGTTTGTTATGATAAAGAACTTGATATCAAGTTACAACTCACTAATATAGACAAGGCAATGTTTTTGCAGATGATTTCCTCATTTTACAAAACCTCATTCTCAACAAAGTGTATTATTGGCACCAAAAGGGAAATAAAAGCAGATGCCACAAAAGCCTAATAGGTTCAAGGGAGAAAAGGTACAGTTGAATGGAAGGCATGAGTTTAACAGAACAACTTTGCTGCTGCTTCAACCAAGGTCACAAAACATTCAGATAATGGCTTTTTTGTTCAAGTAGAGGCAGAGTTCAAGCCAGCAGAAACTAAGCCCAAGAATTTCTCTTTCCAGTTAAGGAGACAGAACAATCCAAACCAGCAGATTCTCCCATCATCCAGAACCACAGAGTTACAGAGAAACCCTGAGGGTCATCTACCAGCTCCCTCTCCCTTGTGAGAGAATGTAATGGCAATCTTTGCTGGTCCTGGAGTCTGTCCTAGATCTGCTATTTACTGACAGGATGACCCTGAAGGGCAAATCACCTCTCAGTCCTCAGTTTCCCTATGTGCAAAATGAGAATAAAGATAGTACCTACTTTTAGTAATCTTGTAACTTAGGTAATCAGGATATACTCTTCTGGCCTCTCCAAGAGAGACGTGGCCAGATGTGGGCTTGGTACTCAGATGTCGTCTGAGCTTCTATGTCTTTCTCCTGTTGTTGATGAATATGTTGCCTTGGATTCAGGCATATATTCAGGGATCATCAAAACTAGGTACAGGGCCAGGGATTTAGCTCAGTGATTCCACCGCCTGCCTCACAAGCGAAAGGTCCTGAGTTTGATCCCTCATACAAAAAAAAAAAAAAAATAGGTACGATCTTCTGTTAAAGAAGCTGTGTCAGATTCTCCTTCTCTTCTCCCTGCACAACTCTGGGTTCCATATTATGGTACATTTGTGTCATCACCAACAGCAGGTCTACTAAAGCAGGGACTGCCATTAAAGATCATTGAATCTATCCAATCACTCAACAACTATGTGCACCACACCTGTTATGTGCTACGTACTGTGCCAATGGAGCCTAATGGAACAAACACAATAAATGTTTTCTGCATAGTTTAATCCCCCATCTTCCTCAAATAGTGGACCTATTATCTCCTTGCATATCTACTTATTCCAAACAATGCAAATCCTTTTGAAAATGCATTCTTCTTGCTATTATTTAATACTTTCCACTATTCTTGCCTTTAGGTTTTCTGGATTCTTACAGAATATTCTCAAATATTCTAGAATGTTCCATATACTCCTGAAACATACCCTCCCAGCCATCTTAGGCAAAATCAGTTTGATGTGGCACCTTGGTTTGTTATTAGAATGATACATAGTTATTTTCCTCACTCCATTTTGCTCGTTCATTTTATTCACATGAATACAAATTTATTCATATTCATTTCATTCAAAAATGTGGGTCTAGAGTCCTTCAACCATCTAATGTCACATTTCTTTCTAGAGGCTCTGGTCATGAATTCATGTCAATCTTTTACCAGATTTTTAGAACATTTCCCTCTAAATTCTAGGCCTGAATGACAGCAGAATTTTCACTGTTCTCAATCCAATGCCAACCCCTAGATACATATATTGTGATCAGCTTTACTCAAAGTTTCCATCAAGTTTTCCTCCTTTATTGGTTCTGCTCTGTTTTTCACTTTATTCCTGTGTCTGTCCAGAGATTAAACTCCCTAGAAATGCAAATGAGAAATATCTCAGAGGCTTCACTTTGGGTTTGTAGCAAAGGTCTGAAGAATTGGCCTTTTATCATTCCAATATCTTGCATCAGGACCAATTTCCCAAATTCTTGCATTTGCCTGTGTGTTTGGAAATCTCTTTCCACTAGTAGATTTTCCCCAAATTATTTTATTCTTCCTCCAAATGCTTTCAAAAAACAATTTTATTGAAAATAGCATACACTGAGAAAAGCATACAAATATAAATGTACAGCTTTATGAATTTTTACACAGTAAAAAGATCCACACGACCTCCTCACCAAGATATAGCACATTACCTAAACACTGTAAGCTGTCTTCGAGATGTGACCTCCATTCTCTCCAATGGTAATCACCATCCTCATTTCTAGCACTACTGATTAATTTTGTTGGATTTTGAACTTCACATAAATGGATCGTAGAGTATATACTCTTGTGGCTCTGGCTTCATTTGCACATTATGTTTATGGGATTTATTTATGTTTTGGAGTATAATTGTCATTTGTTCCTTCTCAATGCTATATAATACTCTACTGTGTAAATGTGCCACAATATATTTATTCATTTATCTGTTGAAAGATGTTGGGATTCTCTTTTTACATAGAGGAAGAAGAGTGATAAAGCTATTACAAAAGTGGCATGCGTGTGTTTTTTGTTTTCTTTTCTTTTGTTTTGTTGTCTATGTCTTTTGGTGAATCAATGTAGGTTTCCTACTGGTAAAATTTCTGGCCAGAGAATCTGCATACATGCAGCTTTAGAAGACACTAAACATTTATCCAGAGTGGTGGCACCAATTGATACTGCCACCAGCAGTGCAAGTGAATTCCAGTTGCCTGCATCCGCAACAACCTTGGCACTGACAGTCTTTTTCATTTTAGCTCTTTTGATGGGTGTATCAATGTGGTATCACATTGTAGAAAGGCTGTAGTATGCATTTCTCTAATGTCTCCTGAGGCACAGCGTGTCCCCTTAGTGTTACTGGCCATTTAGACATGTTCTTTGTGATGTGCCAATTCCAGCCTTTTGCTCATTTCTCCATTGTCACACACATCTAAGCTCTAGGTCGGGAGGAAACTAGAATTTTCCAAGAGGTGACAGAGAAGATCTGTACACTTCTGGAGTATGGTTTTAAACACACAAAGATCTTGTATTTAGTCATTTCACTTTTAGTGTTGGCTCCACAAAAATATTCCTTGAATTACTGTCCTCAAAAACAAATATTATACATAGAGACCATAATATACTATATATATTCTTGAATAGATTTACACATGTACTTGAATATATTATATATTCTTGAACATATATTCACATATCCTTAAACTTATATGTATGTATAGCATACAAATAAGCATATATGCATGTGGTTACCACAGCTGTATTTTGTCAAAAAATGTTGAATTGCAAGTATGAAAAAAATCCGCAAATTTTCATAAGCAAGAGAGAGGATGGGATGAAGAAGGAATCGGAAGCTTCTGTTACAGAAAACTCAAGGGGATGTCAGGCACAGCTGGAACCGTAAGTTTACACAAAGTCATCAAGAATCTGCCTGTCTATATTCATTGTCTCTTTTCATTTGTGATAGTTTCATCCTCAGGTGAGAGCTCTCTATTAACTGTCAAAATGGCCCTGAGCACCTCCAGTCTTAAATTATTCTGGTTTAGGAAGAACAGAAGAAAAACTTCTCCCTCTCTCAAAAGAACCATCAAGAGTCCCCAAAGAACACCCCTGAATTATTCACATGGTTACTACTCACCCGCAGTGATCCGGGCCACCTACACCCAACCGACGTGCTCTGAGGACAGACAAGGTGGAACTCCTGAGTAGAAATTCAGATGTCTTTATTTTTAAAACCTCCCAAATATTGATGAGGCAAAAACAGTTGATGTCTGCTCCATCAGCATTAAATCATAGTATCAAGAAAATAGTGACATCCTTAAATCTCCATCAACAGGGAAATCACATAATAAATCATGTGCACGTATACTGTGGATTATCATGCAGCCATTAAAATGAATAAGAAAAATCCATACATATAAACATGGGGAAATATGCCCAATGTCCAATGGGAGAAAACTGATCACCATGTGTATAGTAGAATGAGTCTGACCATATAATTTATTGTCTAAACTGGATACTTTTCAAAATAAAACACATAAAAGTGCTATAATTAACTACACTGAAACAATAAATATGTCAAAATTGTTCTAGGTAAGGAGTATGTATGGTGGTCAAGTTATGACGCCATTTATATTTAAATATCTATATATTTATGTCTGTGTCTCTGTATATATTTTTTCAATGCTTTTATGTTAAACTTAGAGATTGATTCTAAGAAGTTTAAGAAGAAACTGTGATTCTTTATAAGATTTTTCTTTATTATTATTTGGAATGCAAATTACATGCAGTAAAATGCTTAAATCTTAAGGCATAGCACAGTTAAATTTTACTTACCTACATACCCTTGAAAACACCACCTTAACCAAGATAGAACCTTCCAATCATCCTAGAAGATTCTCTCAAGTCTCTCGCTAAACTAATACTGTGTCCACCCTGGATGTAACAATTATCTTAACCTCTTTCACTGCTGATTACTTGGTATTTCATATAATGAAATCATGGAGCGTATTCTGTTTTGCACTTGGCCTATTTCGCTTACTATGACAGCTCTGTGGTTTAATTCAGGGTGTTGCACATATTCATAAGTTCACTTTTTTCATGATTGAGTAATAGTTCACTCTGTCACATTTCTTTACACCCTCCCATTGGTAAATATATGGGGTGCTTCCATTTGGGGACTGTTAGGAGGAAAGCTGCTTGGACATTCTTTTGCATCCCTTTCCCATAAATGCACCCTAAATTCCCTTAAGAATAGCCAGGTCATAGAATACAAGTATGTTTTGTTTTGTCATAAACCTCCAGCATCCCAAGGTGCCACCACATGACAGAGTTCCAGTGGCTCCACATCCTCGTGAAAGTTTAGTCTTTAATTTTAGCCATTTTGGTGAGTAATGATAACTCAGTGTGGCTTTAATTTGCATTTCCCTGGTGAGTAGTAATGGTGAACATCTTTTTTATACATTATGGATCAATTTGAATTTCTCTTGTATTTGAGTCTTCTATCTCTTTTAAATGTGTTGTATTTTATTACTGGCTTGCAGATTTTTTATATATCCTAAGTGTGAGTCTTTTCGCATATGCGTGTATATACAGTCACCCAGTGCCTCTTTTCATCCCTTAAGTGGTGCCTTTTATGAGCAGAGGTTCTTAAATTTAACAAAGCCTAGTTTATCAATTCTTTTTACTGTAGTTGGTACTTTTTCTGTTTTCATCAGGAAGTCAACGACATGGTTATTAATATTTCTTATTAATATTCAGTTCTGTGGATTACACATACATTTACCCTTTCTGGCTTCTCCATTCTTTCACCAGGCATCTGTTTCTATCTGGAATCAACTTCCTGAGCCTGGAGACTTGCATCATTATTTCTTACAGTCCACTCAGCTGCTCGTAAGAAATTCCTTCTGCTTGTGTATGTATGAAAATGTCTTTATTCTGCTGCCAGTCTTTAATGATATCTTTATTGAATACCAAACTGTAGTGGACAGGTTTTTGGTTTTTGGCATTTGTTTGTTTTAGCACTTTAAAGATGTCATTCCATTGTTTTATGGCTTTCATAATTTCTAAGCACTCTTCACTCTCTGGAATTTTAGTTCATCTAGTCTACTTTTGCTTCCACAGCTCTCCCGTGTCTTCAAAAATATGATCTTTGTAATTTTTTTTTTTTATTGATGCAGTGAAAACAATAATTTTCCACTCACTGCCACATCCTACTCTGAAATTGAACTCATTTTAATTGTGAGCCATTTCAAGTGAGGGCACCTGCTTTCCTTCCTAGTTCTCTCCTTTTCTTCCTCTTTTTTCTTTCCTTCTTTAACTGATTTTGCATTTTTGTTTTCTTGTTTTATTTTTAACCAACTCATGGAGGTATAATTTACATATAATAAATGTAAACACACACTTCAAGTGTACATAGTACTGATGTTTGACAAATGTATATACCCTTGTAGCCATCACTCAATCATGATGCAAAGCATTTTCATCATCCCAAAAAGTGCCCTCATATCTTGGAAGTTAGTTCTCTCTTCCCACTACAGACTCAGGCAAACACTGATCTACACTCTATCCCTATAAGTTACTTGCACCTGTTTTCAAGTTAACTTGTGGGTTGAATTATATAGCATATACTTTTCTGTGCCTGGCTACTTTCGTCTGACATGTTTTTGTGACTCATCCACATTTTTGGGTATTTCAGTAGTTTGTTCTCCTTCATTGCTGAATTCTGTCTCACCATATGACTATAGCAGAGTTTATCCATTTGCCTGTTGATGGACATTCAGATTGGTTCCAGGTTTTCTTCCTTTTTAAAATTTGCAATGGTGTGAGCCATTTGCTGGTGCATCTTCTGATGGAGACTCACGCTGGTGAAAAAGAGCACCATCTCAGCTCTGATGTAAGCTGTGGGCCAGAATGTGAGGCTCATGGCAGATAATTCATTTCAGGCTGGATGAGTGTTGCAGAGAGACAGGCACAGGCTGCCAGGGGAGCAGACAGCAGAAAGATCTAGTTTCATCCAGGCATTCAGGAGAAGCTTCCTAAAAAATCATTTGAGATGAGAATCAAGGATGACTTGGAAAAAAACACACAAAGATTAAGGCAGGCTCTGGGATGCATAGAAAACTCAGTGGACGTGAAAGGTAGATGGAAATTAATACATCACTAAACATCCACATAGTGAGATAGATATTATGATAGACACTTTTTAAAATATTATTTCATTTACTCCTCGGAACAACTGGAGGAATCATATTAAGCTCCATTTGACAGATGAGGAGTCTGAGATTCAGGGAGATGAGATGGCGTGCCCCAGGTGATGGTCTTGGTAGCAATGGCAGGATTTACATTCAGCTCCAAGTCCAAAGCTTCCACCCTGACCTGAGGCCAACCTTGGTTAGACTAACTACAGAGGAGATGGAAAGAATGCATCAAATGAGAGAAGAATCACGGAAGTCCTTGGCAGCCATGTGTGGTGGCCCAGAGCTGTAACCTCAACACTGTGGCATCGGAGAGTCTGAGACAAGAGAATTGCAAGTTTGAGACCAACCTGGGGAACCTAGCCACTTATCAAGACCCTTTCTCAAACATAAAAAAAATTTTTTTAAGGGCTGGGTGTGTAGCTCTATACTACTAATGCTATATGCTACTAGTGTTCAAACTGTAGTACCACAAAAATAAATACCCCTGGCATGTAATAGACACTGAAATATGTATATGCAGTACTTATTGAGTTAATAAAAATCCATGTAAAGGAAATACTTCAGCCTAGTGTATATATCTCCTCATTTATATTTAATCCATTGCTTGAAAGACACATTGCCAAATCTATCAAATGCTATCTCTTCTGCTCTCCTAATGTCACATGATACAAATGCAGAGTTTGGGGTTTTCTGTGTGTTTGCTGTTGTTTTATTTTTTTTTTTGTGGTCAGAGGCAAGAGCTAAAAGAAAGTGAGATCTGAGAAGCACCACCGAGTGTTTACAAACCGAGGAGCAGAGAGATCTAGCAGTTCACCACAGCCAGATAAACAGAACTGCCAATTAACTTTATAGCCTCAGAAGCAGTGAGCAGACAGTGCTGCCTGGATGCCTGGACAATGAAAGTGTCACCACGAGCCTGTGTAGGCAGGGCTGTCTGCTTGTGATTTGTTCCCTTATACATGGAAATCTGTGGTATTAACAGAGAGATGTGATCAGAATTCCAGCAGGGGCTCACTTGGATGGGAGACACAGGCAGCGCCTCAGAAACAGTGGAGATCGGGGACGGTCTCTCTCCAGTAAACTCACAAATTGTGAGGGCCACAGTCTGCCTAATAAGTGGCAGCCACTGGGGCTGAGGTGATGATATTTAAGAGTCAGGCTTCCCTCCTAGATCCTGGCCACACAGCAATAGTACTAGGTAACAGGCATTGACATATACATATACCCTCTAGAGATGTTTTACATGAACTCATTCACTTTATCCTCAAACCACCGTACAGAAGAGATGATCGATCTTAGCCCCATATCAGAGTAATGAAACTGAGGATGAAGTGGGCTCGGTGATTTGGTGGGGGTGGAGCTAGGATGCTCTGCTGCCTCCCACCAAAGCCACAACCTTGCCTCCATCCTGCACCCACACAAGGCAGAGGGGCTTTTGGAGAAACCCCACTCCATGCAGAGCAAACCATTCCCTGAGAAGATATAAGAAAATCCAAGGAAGTGGAGAGGATCTTCAACTCACAGTGCCCAGCCTCGTAATTTAACGTATAGGCAAACTGAGGTCCAAAATAAGAAAAATGGGACAGTGAGCGTCTCTCAGAACAAAGCAGCCCTGACTTGGAGAACCAAGATGAGACACCCCACCAGATATCTCCTAGGTAAAAACAGAAGCAATAAAAAAACGCTCTATCATACTCAGTACGTGCCCTGCCCTGTTCTAGCCTCTTTTATAAAGATTGACTCATTTAGCCTTCAAACAATCCAAAATGTTAAGTACTTTTACTCATCCTCACTTTGCAGATGAGGAAACTGAGACATAGCAAGGTTAAGAGACTTGTCCAAGGTCACTAGGTCTCCAGTCCTACTCTCTGAAGTAAGTCTACCCCGTTCAGAAAGAGCCATCAAATCCCTTTTGATTTCTTCACAGTCAGGAAGAGCTCTCCTTCCTTACATAATTACACATCCTGTCATCCCCCTTGTCCCCCAAGCTCTACATTTGAAGTTCAAGAGCTTTATGTATTTCTTTAATAATGTGAAATGAACTGTCTATTTATTTTAGTGTTTATGTGCATGAGCTAAGGAAGCAGACCTGAGTCTGAGTTCCAGGCTTGCCCTGAACTGTGACCTTTGGAAAGCTCACTGCCATGTAGAGGTCAACATGAGGGCTCTGCCCAAATGGTCCTCAACTATAAAATGGAAAAACAAGATACAATAGAATGTTACTCAGCCATAAAACAGAATGAAAGACTGACGCATACTACAACATGGATGAGCCTTGAAAACATGCAAAGTGAAAGAAGCCAGACACAAAAAAAGACACATATTCAAATGAAAGTCCAGAACAAGGAAATCCACAAAGATGGAAAGTAGGTTACCAGGGGCTGGGGGTGGTGGAACTGAAGAGGATAACAGGGTGATACCTAAAGGTTTCTCCTTGAGCTGATGAAAAGTTTCTAAAACTGACCACAGTGATGCCTACATATATCTGTGAATATACTAAAAATCATTGAATTTGATCCTTTATAGACAGGTGGATTCTACCGTGTGTGAATTATACCTTGATAAAGCTGTCAAGACCAACAACAAAAACATGAAGCAGCAAGCTCCAGAGCAACAATTCCCAAGTTCAAGCCCCAGAGCTATCATTATAGCTGTGAGATTTGATCAACTACCCAGGCCTCAAATTTCTCTTCTAATGATAGCAGAGGATGATAGTAAATGATATTAGCATGTTTAGTGATCAGTATAGCAAGGACACAGGGAAAGCTGATAACCCTTTCTTTAAAAACTCTATGGAGGGCTGGGTATTTCCAAAGAGGGTCTGGGGTACCCCAGGAGACATAAGGTTTACGTCTTTGTCCACCAAGAATTACACCCTCAGGCTTCTAAACTCAACATTCGCAGCCACGAGAAAAACCACCTAAAATTATGCTTTTCACCAACAGCCACCAAACATTGTACCTGTGGCCGCGACTTTCCCATACAGCGGGGCATACACAGTGCACTTTCTCCTGCCCTTTCTCAGCACCATTTGGCAACACAGAGAATCTCACATAATTAAAGCGAGTTCATAAACATGCCCAAGTCGGGTTTCCATGGAGACCCCCTCCGTGTAATTAACATGGCCTGGGCCAGCAGCTCTGCTTCGGTTAGGGCCAATCACCACTTCCTCGCAGTTTTATTTTTAACCCCCTAAATTTAATCGGTGCTAATTATTTCTTCTTCTCTGCTGGTGCTCATCTGATCACTTTCCAGCTCTTTTTCCCCTGCTTTACTTTTTCCTTCTTCTGGCTTTTCTGCATCGACATCCTGAGAGGAAGAAGAAAAGACAGGGAGGAGGGGCAAGGGCAACGTGTTCTCCTGGTGACAGAGGAAGAAAGGGAGAAAAGAAGTCTCAGCACTGACCACACAGGGAGGCCCCTCAGCGGCACCTGGAGCTCCAGGCTGCGGGGATGGGGGCATCAGAGGTAAAAGCCAGGCGGGCAGGTTGTGCAAGGAGATGAAAACCACACAGCCATGACCTTATATGGCGTCTTCGCTGCCTCTGCTGGAGGAATGAAAACTAAATCCAGGCCTGAGAAGTCGCCATATTTGGAGAGAAAGACACTGGCAGCAGAGGTTTTAAAAAGATTTACATCGCAGAAAGCTCCAAGGATGTCTCCCCTTCAGCCCAGAAAGGGGTGAAGATTGCAAGCAGAGTGCTGAAAATGGCATTCCTGGGGGAAGGGAGAAGCTTTCCGTTTCTAATGTGTTGAAAAAACACTTGTATCACATTGCATTTCTGCAATCTGTAGAGCAGGAGAGATTCAGAGGGCTGTAGGAGCTTAAAGGCAACCGAATCCTTGAAAGCTGTTGTAAGCTCCTGGGGAATCCGTCTTGCCAGTGAAAAAGAAATGTGTGGTGATTAAGAATACAGAGCTAGGCCGGGGATTTAGCTCCGTGGTTCCGCTGCCTGCCTCGCAAGCGCAAGGTCCGGAGTTCGATCCCAGTAACAAAAACACAACAGAGCTATTTGCTAGCTGTGCGACCACAGAGAAGTTACTTCACCTCTCTGAGCTCTACAAAACTAGAACAATAATGGTTCTTGCCTCTTGGCATTGTTGTGAGGTTAAGCAGTGAACCCAATTGAAGCAGCATCTGTCATGTAATAGCAGTCAAGGTGTGTTAATCACTAGTGTCCACTGCCTCTGGCTTCTAGCTCAAGGTGGAGCGTGAGATGGGTGCCAGGAGATGGTTGTTGAGTGAATGAATGTGATGGAAGGGGGCTCCAAAGACCTGTCGGGGCATCAGAAAGTACATCACTTACCCAGATTCTTGTCTCTAACCTAGCTCCTAAAAGCAAGAATTTCAAATTCAAATGTTTTCAAGGCCCAGACAGGAACTATGAAAGACCACACCTTCCTCCCTATCAAACCCTAGGAAATGCAGGCCAGACCTAGCTGGAGACCCCACCAGAGGAGAGGTCCTGCCGCCTCGCCAGATGGGTGCCTGAACAACACAATCACTTTTTTTTTTTGGTACCTGGGATCGAACTCTGGTCCTTGTGCTTGCGCAGCAGGTGGCAAAACCACTGAGCTAAATCCCCAACCCAACACAATCACTTTTTAAAGTCCACTGTCTCTGCAAACCACAAAGTCCTTAATGAATTCAGGAAAGCATATCAAATATAGTCATGCACTGTTGTTAAGTTCTTGGCAAAGTTGCCAAATGTCAGGGCAGTCGCTGTGCCCACGGTGCGCTCCACACTTCGGACCCTGGCTTAAGTTGTCATGATAATGAATTGCCCTGCTCACTTAGGCTCGGGAACAGAGCCAGAATATCATGTCAGGGTTGCAAAAAGAAGTGCCTCACAAAGGTGACACCTTGTACCTCATTTACAAGCTGACAGTCCCAAACACACATCACAGTTAGATGGGCTACAAAAGGTCCCTTTCTACCCGGCTTCTTAAAACTACACCAAAGGGTGTGAAATCTACCCTGTGGGTGGGACAGTCCATGACTCCCTGCTCATCTCAGGAACCTCTCTGGCATCCACTGAGAAGAGGACTTGAGATGTAAAATGCAGATATTTCATCAAAATAAATTCAGCCTAGAAGTGGTGGGTGGGGGGCAGTCATCAGAAACACCCCCTCTGCAACAGTGTGTGAGTAGCTTCATCATCACCCTGGGCTCTGAAGTCACTAAATTGCCCAGGCTGGGCTCCAATTGGTGATCCTCCTGCCTCAGCCTTCCAGAGTATTGGGAGTATAAGGATGCACCACCATGCTTGGCCTTGCTTCTGTTTCTTAATATATGTGCTGTAGAGTCAAGCACAAGATTCCTGTTCTTGATACAGCCTCATGTTTCCTCATTAAATAGCCATCACTGGGGAATCCATTTCTTCTACAGAAGAACAACAACATGAAGTTGTGTCTACATCAGCAAAATATATACTTGAGACAATAGCAAGAAATATAGGAGCCTAGAATCTCAAACTTAGTTCTTAACCTGTTTCCAGAGCTTGGATGAAAAAGTGACTCAAAGAGGAGTTATGGAATGAATGAATGACTCATCTACCTGCAAGTCAGGGAAAGTAGCTGTCTTTGTAGTCAGAGCTGGATTAGAATCCCAGGGCCACCACTTATGCTATAAAATGTTGGATGAGATGCTCTGATTTTCCAAGCCTGAGGGTTTCCCATTGTTGGGATCTCAAAGGTGCCCCTATGCTACTGTTTATAGTTTCTAAAACAAACCTCAGCATCATCCAGTTCTCCAAGCAGCTGCACTTTCCAACTCTAGGCTTGTTCATTTCTGCGGGAGTAAGTTTCTCTCTCTAAACTTCAAGTTTTTCCTTCTGAAAAATGTGACCAGGACTTCCCTGCCCTGCCTTTGTAAAGATATTACCAGCTACAGCCTATATCCATGGTGGAAAGGGACTTCTGTTGAATTCCTGCAGTGACCCAGCCAGGGACCCTCCTGATTGGTGATTCCAGAGATGAAAGAGGCAGAAGATCTGGTCAAGATGGCAACTGAACGTCATTTTTTATTCTGGGCTTTCAAGTTACCCTAACCTAGTCTGGAAGTTGGGCTTCTCTACTTACTAGCTCTGCTGAGTTCTCATCTGTAAAATGGGGGTATAACATCTGTCTTTCAAGAGTATGAGAGGTTTGGAGTTGATACCTAGGACTGAGGTGATAAAGAGCCAACCTTACATAGCTATGGGTCCAGGATCCCAGGGAACATAAATCAAGACAGACAACATCAGTGGACAAAATCTTAGAGATTTGATAGACAAGTGGATATGCTCTACACCATGAAGTCAGGCAGCACCTTAGTCCAAACCTTCTTGAAAGCACTTCTATCTTCAACATCCACCAAACAAACCCCACTGGAAGAGGTGTCTTGGTGCTTGGTCCCCTCCACCTTTGAAGAATGGGTGGCATATTTCACACCATACTTGGGCTTCAGCAGTTGCTGCACAAGAGCATCTTACACAAACCACTGGTGACACACGAGATGACTTCAGATGGATAGCTTCTTACCCTTAATGGTTCATGTTAATTTCAATGGTGTTAATTTCAGTGGTGCCTTAGGAGATCTCTGCAGAACACTTTCAAAGGCATAATGCTATGGATATTATTGTTTAGGAAGAAACTAAACTAGGTACTAAAATAGGTGTTTTGTTTAATATTAATGTAAAGAAAAATGCTAACAGTAAAAATTATGCATGAACATCACAATAGATTATGACTACAATTGGTGACTGCATTTTGGAAAATATGGAAACAGGTGGGGGTTCAGGTTCAAGATGCACATGGAGGGAGTCATCTTTACAAAGTTCTAGAATACACCAGGTGGCTGGTCTTGACCTACTCCTGGAGCAACTTTAACTTCCTGATGCTGAATAGGGAACTCAGATACTCCTCCAATTTCTTTCCAGCCATAAAATGCCTAGCACGTAGTATTTGCTCAATAAACAGTTGTAATTCTTATTGTGATGTTTAACAGGAGGTGGTTATGGGTGATTGACCTAAAAGAAATAAAAGCTGAGTTCATTCCAATCCTGCTGAACCCCACCAGCAGCTTTGTGACCCTGAGCTGGTTCCCTAACCTTTCTGAGCCTTAGTTTCTTCATCTGCAGAAGAGGATTCTTGTCAGTAAGGCACTGACATGAGAAGCTGGCTTCCAGTCACTGATTTATGTCTGTTCATTTGGGACTCCGTGTCTGGCATGGTGTTGAGCAATTCCAGCCAAAGAGTAGTGCAGTGCCCCTGAAAGTTTATACTCCAGCCTTGCCACTAAAATTCTGTGTAACTCTGGGAAGGTATTTCCTCCCTGGAGGTCCCAGTTGGCCTATCTGTAAGAGGATGGAGGGTCTCTCTCTTCCTCTCCACAAGTTCTCTCTCATTACAGAAAAGCTTGGTGTGGCCTCATTTCTAACCATCCAGATGTTTCTACAATATACCAGCTCTGACATCTCAGAGGCCAAACATGTGGATGATTGACTACCTGTTTCACATTTCATTTGTCATTCAGACAGGCTTTAAGTAGGTGGATAATGAACTCAGAATTCCAAATGAACTTACACTGATTCCTTTCTCACTCACTCTTTGAGGCAAGAAGAGTTTCTTTGAAAGAAATGAAAAGAACTTCTCTTTTTCTGCTCCTGAGAGAACACCGGTGCTTGTGCAAGGATAAGCAATGAGCAGCCACCTTACTGGGGGGAGAAGTCATGCTACCGGTATAGAGGCAGTTTAGTACATAAGTTAGACAGAGGCTTTGGGATTCCAGAAGCTCTGGATTCAATTCCTGGCTCTGCCACTTACTGACTGTCAAGCTTTCATCCAGTGACTTCACAACCCAGGGTCTCCCCTTCCCTATATGGATAATAACACCTGTGTTACTGAGTCCTTGTGAGGAGTATTTTAGTACAGTCCTCCAAAGAAACTGCCCTACACATTTGATGCAATCAGTGTCCCCATTTTACAGATGAGAAAACTGAGGCCAGAGAGGTTAACTAACTTGCCCAACTTTAGAGGCAGTGATTGGTGACACTAAGGAAAGGAATATAGAAATAATGCATAAAAATTCAGAGGTATTTATAAGCTACACAGGGGAGGGTATGGCAAGAAATGTTATAGAGGAGTGGTGAGGTATAGAGACAGTGTCTCTTAGGAAGGTGCCCAGGTATATATAAAATTTTCCCCAGTGATGTACTGGCAAATGTTTAACAACCAGCTTTCTAGGGAAAACAAGCAAAACAAAAAACTCCTTATTTCTAACATTTGCCAATTCCTATAGTGTAAATATTCCTGCAGCCGTTGATTTCCAGCTATCACTGAACAAAGAGTTGGGGGGAAAATCTTACAACAGCTTTCACACAATTGCTCTTATGAGCTGGTACACCATTGCTTTGTGCCCACTGGACTTGTGATATTTCCCTCGAAGGGTCCCTTGGCTGTCTTTTCCCAGGGAACATCCCTGACCGATTACAGAGTGTTCCGCTACAAAGGAAATGTGTCTGTGAACCCTCACAATGATCTCTCTATGCATAGCACACTGGAGGTTGTGTTTGATTTTATTACTTCAAATAGTGGAGTATAGGGTCAGGGAGTTAGGAAACAGTGTCCTTCCTTGACCCACATGGTTTTCCACACACAACAAATTCAGTTTTCCCCAGAATGGACAGATATGGAGCTGTGGAGGGAAATGGCTCGGATGTCATTAAAATTTCGTGTGCTTCTGGTACACACAGGGTGCTGTGTGGGGTACTACCCAGAAGCCCCAGAGCCAGTCTTCAAAATGAAGAGGGCCAGGGATTTAGCTCAGTGGTTTCGCCGCCTGCTGCACAAGCGCAAGGACCCGAGTTGGATCCCCGGTACCAAAAAAAAAAAAAAAATGAACCAAGCCCACGGCTCTTCTTGGGTTGGTCCCCACCCCCACCTCCTCTCCCCCAAGCTGTCAGTGTAAAGTCTGACAAATGTGGAGCCACCTAATTAACTCACCCAGTGTCTCTTTAAAATACCTCCTCTCAAATAAACTGGACACACATGTTCAAATATCGCATGGTTTCTCTGATGTGAGAAACTGAAAGTGTAAATATGGACCAAAATGTGTAATGCATATTGTGAAATAGGAAGAAAATGTTCAAATGGGAAGGGGAGCTAGGGAGGGGGAAAGGAAGGAAGGGAAAAGGAAAAAAGAAAAAATTGGAAACAAAACTTTTGTAAATAAAGAGGATAAGAGGAATTGAAGGGAAGGGAGGGAAAGGGGAAAAGAAAGAAGAATCAAGTCATATTACACACAGGTACAAATTCCCTATGATGAATGCAATCATTACGTATGTCTAAAATGTACCAATAAAATTAATTTTTAAATAAATACAATAAAATAAAACACCTCCTCTCCTGGCTTTCCCTTGGAGAAAGGAGCAGCATAGAAACTAAATGGAAAGGTCACATTATACCAAGAAATGTGGCTGTTAGAAGACAGCCCTACGCCCCACACACCAGTCCCAATCTGTGTTTTGGGTACATTTTCTGTGCGTTCATAACAAAGAAAGCATGGCCACCTTCAATGTGCCCTGCTTGCTGCCACCTCAGTGGAGCCAGGCCAACCCATTGGAGCAGTAGAGTCATCCCTCTCTGAGCTGAAGGCTAGGTTTGCCATGCAGCCTGACCTCTGAAGCATTTCTCCTTAGCCACCTCAATCCCTCCTGTCCCATCTGCCCAGGAAAACAAGCAAGTATCCAGTTAACCAGAATGAAGAAACTAGCTCATTGCAGCCAGAAGAATGGAGGTAACTGTGTTGCATACCTTCAGTTCCTTTGGGAAACAGATGCCAAGACAGAGTTGGAAGGGTCAGAGATCTTTCAGGGGTCATCCTTGTAACAGATAAAGAAGATTCAGACTGTGATGCAGGAAAGAAGACCCCTGGAATGAGAAGAGAAGAGGAGGGGAGGGGAGGGGAGGGGAGGGGAGGAGAGGAAGAGGAAGGAAGAACATCAAGCTACAGGGTGGCTTTGAGGAAATACTAGCCAGTCCAACTTTCTGAGAAGATCCAGAGCCAACAGTCCTCATTGGAGAAGTCCCACATTGGGCAGAAATGGCCTCAGTACATGCACAATATCAGGTCATTGGCTGGCTGTCCAAGGAGTCAGTGTCCCCAGCCCCAATGTTGTAATGCCTTGTCGTCTGACCACACTTTCCTGAAATATGAACATTGACCCTAGAGCCTGCACTATTGTAATGTGACACTAATGTGATAAAGCAGATTCTCTTTGCCCTTAAAGACCTCAGAAGATTGACCTAAGTATACAGAAATAATGTCAGGCTACTGATTGTGTTGGATTCATTCTCAATGTGCCCTTCAATTTCTATCCTGAGCTGGTGATTTCTATCACCAGCGGGGCCAATTAATAGGAAAAGGTCTCAGTGGTTAGGAGTGAGGTCACTTCCCCATTTCAGAATATTGTAGGGCTATGTTAGTCAACTGTTCATCTCATCACTATGACAACATACCTAAGAGCAATTAAAAGAGGAAAGATGTATTTTGACTCATAATTTCAGAGGTCTCAGTGCAAGGTCAGTTGGCCCTATAGATTTTGGCCTCTGGCAAGGTAGAACATCATGACTGGAAGCCTGTGGCAGAGCAAAGCTTCTGGGAGAGAGAGAGAGAGAAGGGGGTGGGGCCCTTCCAGGACATGCCTCAATGACCTACTTCCTCCAGCTAGGCCACGCCTCTTAAAGGTTCCACCACCTGCCATTAACACCATCTGCTGGGAACCAAACCTTCAATATATGAGCCTTTGGGATATTGAAGATGAAAACTGTAAGAGTAACTGCAAGGTTTGGGGGGTTAGAGAAAAATGTAGTCATGCTCTGGGCTTGATATTGTTTGCAAACTCCCACCAGCCTATGTAGAATGGAAATTATGCCCTCATGATCTCAACTCAAATTTCAAGATATGGAGAAGTTGAGTAAGAAGTGTTTTCCAGTTGCTACAAAACCTTGTCTTTGGGACCCACAAAACTTTAAGAAACTCAAATAACCAGTTCTGTTTTCTTTAAATTCTCAGTCTGTGCATGCCCAAATAATAATATAAATACATGGACCTTGTAAACATAATAATACAATATTTTGAATTAAAAGCATCATTAACCACCTTCCCAAACCCTCTCTTAACCCAGAACTAGGTGTTATTAACTGTTGAACCAGATTCCTTTTATATCCCTGCTTTTTCAGCTAGTAAATAGGAAATCTTGGAATCAAATCCAGGATAATTTGGTTCCAAAGTCTTTCCATTTTATCTCTACACATTTTTTTCCTCTGCTAAATGTAACTACTCTCTAAACACAAGCTCTTGAACACTTTGCCAAGAAGCATAAAGAATTACTTACAGCATGCCAGCACTGTGCAATGTACCTCAGTTAATCTTACAACAACCCTCAAAGAGATGATGTCATTGGTCCCATTTTACAGACACACAAACCAAAGCTTAGAAAGATTCAGTAACTGATCATAAAGCTAATACAGTAAGTATCAGAGATGAAATTGGAACCCAGCACTCTTCATGCTCTTAACAAATATAGCACCTGCCTCCCAGGACATAGCTGACATTTGCTGTCCCTCCAACAAGTGTCAAGTGCATTGCTGAAATTGATTTCATTTGCAAAATACTTTAAGGCAAAGTCTAGATAACATCACAGGCAAATCCCTGTGCACAGGCCAAATGACACAGATTTGCTGGGACAGCAGTCAGTGACCCTGATGGACATGCAGAGCACCAGACCCATGAATAGAATCCTCCCTCTGCATTGGATGAGCAAGCCACTAATCTAAGATGCTGGTGATAACTGATGCTCGTCCCAGAGCCAACACGTTCTGGTGGATATAGAGCCAGGGCCAAGGGTATTCAATGGCCGGCTTTACCCAGCAGTTCTCCACTTGTTCTAGGAGCCCCCATCTTAGCCTGGCATGGTTGTACTAGATGGGGGCCAATTCCAGCATCAAAGTGAGGAAAAAAATACACACACACACAACAGGAGCTCAAGCCAAACCATTGCTAGAAGGCTAAAAATAGCTGTTGTTGCGATGGGCACGGATCATGAAATGCATATGCCAATATAATAGCCCTGTGTAAAATTGGCCCATGTAGGGTGTCCTCCAAGCCACTAACAATTAAGCCTAAGTGGTGATATATAGAGCACCATTTTCCAGGTGGAGGACACTCAAATGTTTTGTGGTCTGGGCACCCAGGAGCTACAAGGAGGCCTGGGCTGGACTGAAGAGCAGCCAGGGCTTGCATCTGGAGCCATTGGCAGCTCTACTGCCATCAACAAGTGTTGACTGGGCACCCACGGGGCCCAGAGCAGTGTTCTGAGCTATGTTTAGTTCGGTGAATAGAGACAAAACCTGGTATGGAGTGGCAGAGGTGGGTTAGCTTCTTTTTTAATTCCCTACCTTGTTCCCTAAAACAGACTGACATCATATGATGCCTGGCACATAGTGGGCCCTCAATAAAATCTTATTTAGATGCAGAGCTTCCTTGAAAGTATTGAGAATGAAATGTGCAGACAGATCTGATGAAGATTTAATTGCCACAGTAATGCACAGTAATTTGCCTGCACATAGATGCAAACGGTAATTGACTTGTGGGAGATGCTAAAGCTTCAGAGGTGATGACTGGTTTTAATTGACCCAGGAAAGCTGGGGTCCTTGTGCCTTGACTTAAAAGTTAAGAAGGCAGGAATCTAAGCCCACCCTGAATGGGTGCACAGCAAAGCTCCTGAGAATATGCAGCAGGAGAAATGCAGATGTTAGTTAAATACAGATGTGCAAAAATTGGGCAATTTAAAGTAAAGCCCAACTCTAGTGGTTACTAAAATGTTTTTAAGATGGTACCTCAATATCCTTACCTCTAAAATGGTCATAAATACAAAGAGATTGTGGGGTGAACTGCAAAACTAGTTCATCCCTCATGTACTGATTCTGTAGGATATGGCCAATAGTTTCAGAGGTTTTTAGAGATATTCAAATATTAGTTGCCAATCCTCTGGATCCCAGTTTTATTTTATGTCTCTAAGAGAACAACCACAGTTGGGTAGGAACAAGTCCTGTGTAGGAACCAGCTTGCTCAGGCTCCCAAAAGCCTACTGGATTCATCTCTTCCCTACTTTTTATTCAGTGACATATAGCTGGTATGGCAAAACCAGCCATGGTTGGAGTATTTACACCAGGGTAATTGGCAAACACCATACATCAGGCCCTTTTTTCCTCCTCTGGAGAGTAGGTTGTTAAATATTTACTGGCTGTTTACTGGCTAAGAACTTCATATCAAGAAAGTAGAATAAGAAATTGAAGCCACAAAATCCCAGAGGTAGAAGGGATACTAGGTCTTTTCTTACCCAGTCTGGGATCTGTTGCTTGAATTCTCCTTGAGGAGGAGCCCTGGCACCACTGAGCAGATAAGGTGATGATTCCTCAATGTTACATAGACTTTAACATAAAATTGCATAGTGGAAATCGTCTTTTTGCTTTTATTTAAATTCTCTTTTGTCCTTTTATTATGCAAAACAGAAGTTCTCAGTTTAGTGCTAGTTCAGTCTTTAATACCTCCATAACACTTGTTACTCTTCTTTTTAACAAAGAAAGGGCACTCCTTGGACTCAGCCTTGTGCAGACAGTAATACCTAGGTGTAATTGAATGATACTGCTATGTTTTTGTTAGATTTGCTTTTATAGTTACCTTCTACTTGTGTCCTGCAATAATAGCTTTCACCCTACGGTGGCAATACCAATTTTGCTTTTTCTAGTGTTTTAAAAATAAGCCCATTTAAAGACAAATACTAAGTAATTAGTAATGCAACTGGTGCAGAGTCATGGCAAATATCTCAAAGGTGGAATGTGAATGATTGATGACACTCGTACCCCAGGTCAGGCCAACTTTGTTTAATTACTTCCAGTGACAAGAAGGTTGCTATTCCATGAGACACTGCATCTGCTACTGTAATCCTTGAGACTTTCCATTCAAATCAAAAAGGCTTAGTTTTCATCTCTCACCATCACCGCCACCATTTTTTAATTAAATGTATGTCCTACAATATTCCCCTATTGGCCAAACTCACTAAACTCTTGAGGTTTTCAGTTTCTAGCCTTAACTCCAGATGTCCATTGTCATGGCTGCTGAGCGTTTGTGGTACACTGCCTGAGCCCCAGTGTCCATGGAGGTCTAATTCTTCCCTTAGCATGTCAACATTTATCCTCTGGAAGCTGTTCTCCTTATTCCGGAGGAACTGGGGCCTATGATTACCAAGCAAAAGTGGCAGGAGAACTTGTTTCCATGTACCCCATGTCTGGAGTTATGTTCTTGAACTCCCAAGCTGTATCCTGGGAGATCAGATCTTTGGTATGATGTCTGACACTTTTGAAGGTGTGAGATGTGTTATGTACCTGTACATGTGTACGTTATGTACCTGTGATGAATATAATCATGTACTGTATATGTACACTAATAATTTTTTTAATTATTACAGTTTTAAAAATTGCCATTCATTCCCCTCAAAATGTTCCCACTAGTTTTGAACATACTTTTCTATCTTTCTTGCTACCTTCTGCAGCAGTTCTGGAAGTCCTCTTTTGTGAGTGTCTTTAGTTGCACTGTTAAGGCTGCCTCAAAGTCCTGAATCAATTCAAAATATTTACTTTTCATGGTCATTTTGACTTTAGGGAAGAAGTAAAAGTCAAAAACTAGCGAGCTGGATGACGACACACCATGTTTTTACCAGCCTGACTTTCTGTTGCAGGGCACTTGGCAGCAGCATTCACAGATGTTTTTACCACACCTAGTAAAGACACTAAGGACAGAGAACTCCAAGAACTACTTCAGAAAGTGCCAAGAACAATGGGATAAGTGTGTTCAAAGTGAGAGGGAGCTTAATAGCAATGAAGGGGGCTCATAGCAATGTGCCTCTCACTGTAATAATTTTTAAAAATTCTAAACATTCACCATATTTTCTATCACCACTTGTCTACTCAGTGGTAGCTAATAACAACTGCCACCTACAATGGCCTTCCTTTGGACTGGGCCCTAAGCTGAGGACTTCCTGTGCATTCTCTTGCTTATACCTCATAATAGCCCCACAAGCCACCTGCTCTTGCCGCCTCATTCTAGAGAGGAGGACACAGGTTCCGAGAGGGACATCACTTATTCAAGGCCAGTAGGCAGCAGACACTGAATTCCTAGCTGGACCTGTGAGCCTGTTAAGGTCTGTGTTCTGAGACCATGACAAGGATTTCTTATCTTAAAACTTCAGACCTTTCATGGGAAGTCGAAGCTAGTGACAGAGGAGGTGGCCCTGCTAAGCGGAGACCTTGAAGGAAAGGCATTATTTTCTGAAGTCAGAAGATTGCACCCTAAGTGAAGGCAAAGCAGACGGGCACCCTGCAGCAGTGACACCCTCTCACCCTCCTCCCATTGTTATGCACAGAGAGAGAGGGCTAGGGAGGCAGGGAGGCTGACGACCTCACCCTCAGCCAAACGAACTCACACCTGTCTTTGTCCTCTGCAAACATGGAATCAATTGCTGGTGCTTTAGCCACAGTTTTCTTCTCTTGTCAATATTGAGTAACTAAAATGTTTTGGGAATCCATGAATGAGCATGGTAACAGTCTGTAGTGTGGTCACATGAGTCAGAGATCTATCTCCCAGCCTTTTTGTCAGTGTGTACCTCATTCAGCAGGTACTGCCCAGGCCCTTGGCAGGTGCCAGGCACCACTGGTTCTTGAGGGCACAAAGGAAGCAGGGTGGGCCCCATTCCTGCCCCTGTGGACACCCTGCGAGTCTTCACCAGTGTGAGGGATGCAACAGAGGCGGGTGTGTGTGCCGGGGAGCCCAGGACTGCTGAAGGGATGGAAGCAAAAGTATTCCTGGCAGGGGGGAGAACATACGCAAAGGGCCTAAGGCATGAGAGACAGCAAGCAGAGTTGGTCAGGTCCCTGCTGGGCTAGCTCATAATAGGTGTTCAATAAAGTAAGAATGAATGAGGAACGAGTCTAACAAGGATTGGTGGGAGATTAGGATGGAGCTGTACACTTACGCTGAATTACAGGGTCTTTTAAGCTGTTGCAAGAAATTTTGACCTTGACCCAAACTGCAAAGGGAGGCCATGGAAGCAGACAAAATAACAGAGTGGTGATCATATTTATGCTTTTCCACAAATGCCAAGCCACTGAATATGACATATGACTATGACTATGTCACCACCCACCCATCCTGACACCCTCAATGTGATACGAAGCTTTATTTCTCCCCTTACTCACCAGGGAGATGAGATGGCTAAACATGCAGCAGACTCATAGGAACTATTCCTGCTTCCCTATTGGTCTTTCCTCCCATCGTGGAGGTGAGCACCTGGTGGAGGGCTGGGAGTCCTCAATGCCTGCCTGTTAGCCACATTCCAGGAGCTCATTTTGCCAGCATGACTCCAGGCGGTGGCTGCACTAGACACTTTTTTTCCCCCTATGTCAACAAAACATTCACTAGCTAACTTATGATTTGCATTAATTTTGTTTTCTGCAAAAGCAGAAGCTGAGACAGGGGACTTGGGTGCAGGGAGTTTATCTGGAGGTGTTTCCAGGAAGCCAGAATAAGGGAGTGGAGAGGAAGACACAGAGGAGGAGGAAAACCCAGTAAAGTGTACATCATTGGGTCTGTCCTCCTTGTGGGGAAACTGGGATGCAGCAAGGCTTGGAATGGGAGGCCGACCTGTTGGAGTGCATCCTCCACAGACCGGAGGCTGCCCCTGAGGTGTTGGTTTCCCCCAAACTCGTGAACTGTGCATGCCTGAGGCTCAGAAGGCCTCCTGGGGCCCCTAGAGAAAGACCTAAGGCAGAAAAGAGAGGTGGGATTACGTCCTTGTGCACAGAAACTGTCCCCCACCACAGCAGCTGAAGCTGAAGGTGGGCTGAGAGGACACAGTGTGCCACTGAGTGATATACACTGGACGCTTACCATGTGCCAGACACGTTCATTATAGTTTACATAGGCTGACTTGTTCGATGAGTCCAAATAAGGTGAGGTAAACGTTTCCACCCCTATGGGCTGAATGAAACCACTGAGGCTTAGAGAAATGGAATAATTTATCAAAGGCCACAGACCTAGAAAGGGCTGGATGAGTAGAAATTTAAATCCAGATCTGCTTTTGCCACCATAGCATCCCTTTATGGAAGCTTCTGGAAGTTCCAGGGAATTGTATATGTCACATAGTGCTACCCTCCAGGCCACAGGTGATTGGATCAGGGGGAAACACCTGACCCAAGGTACCCTAATCAGATTTCCTTATTTGGAAATTTGGACTTTGAACCTGGAGCCATAAAGTATGGAGTTGATGGTCCAATGAACTCCAGGGCTGTGGCCGCCATTTTGGCATAACCACAATGGATTGTGTTGGGGAACAGGAGGGAGTGGAAAAGAATAGGGCTGAGCATCTATTCCCTTATGAAGAACCCAAGAGACAGAGCAAGCAGCTGCGCTTTCCTGTCATGGATTCCATAAGATTTCCTACATCTTTTCAAACTTGAATTGGATGAATGCATTTCCCTTTCTGCCAACCACAGACCATTGAGTAAAGAACAATCTGAAAAACTTGAGACACTCAAGGGGGCATATTCATGAGATGGGTGAGTGCTTCATAGACAGATGAAAAGATTTGGGGTGTCCACAGGTCTTGCCATAAACTCCCTGCCTGGTTGCTTTACGGAGACAGAGCAAAGACAGTATTGGGCTGGGGGAGAGTGACAGAGAATGGTATCAAGCTCAGGGCTACAAAATGAAAGCTGCTTCATTAGAGTTCAGCATCTGCTTCTTTGAAAAAGAAGGGGAGTGCAGTTCGGGCCCCATCTCTCCCCACAGCTTTACTGCTCATAAAAGCAGCTGGGTGAAGGGCTTCTGGATCGACAACTCTACTTCATTTTTTGTCCCTCTGTCGGCTGCAATGTAAGACAGCTCGAGGAGAAATTAATACTCGAAGTCAGTGTCCGCCTGCTGACAGCAGATCAAGGCTGAAAGACAAATTGCTCATTACAGATCAGGGAGCCGGAGCTGGGAGAGGAGTGCTTTGCTGTCCCCTGCTAGCTCAGGCAGCTCGCACCAGTGACTAACTTTGCATGGGACGCACCCGGACTTCTGCCTACCTAGCTTTGAGGTTTGCAGGGGCCCACAAAGGGCTACTTCTAGGGGAGCGGCCTCTAATCGGCTACGTTTGTCACCTGTCACCCACACGCTCAAGCCTAATTCTCTGGAAAAGCTGTGTGTGCATGCCACCTGTCACCTACCTATTCTGGGTCATGGTGGTGATCTTCTTTGGTGGGAGCAGGGCTGACAGAAAGGCAGAGGACCCTTGAACAATGAGAAATCAAATGTGGGCAAAATTCTCACAGTTTCCCTTGCCTACACCCCTCATCACTCTCCTCCGATGCTTCACTTCTTCCAGACACTTCGCTTCCCTGATGGTCAAGGATATTATATTTTAGGGGTTCAGTCCCACACAAGCTCCTGACCCAAACATCAAATGGGGGCTGGCACCCAGGCCGCACTGACCTGGCTAACCCAGGTGCCTTGGTGCCCTGGAAGGTGGCTTTGTCCACTTGGAGAGAGGCTGACTTTTTCCAATTTGCATAAAGGCGCTGCTTGGCTTAGACTGAGTGCTTGTAATTTAGAGCTACTGGCTTATGTGTCTAGTGTATATCTCCCCTAAGTAGAATGTAAGCTCTAGGAGGGCAGAGAAGGTGCTGGAAATACTCCATTTGCCTCTCCAGGGCCACTTGCCACTCTTCTCCCTGTCCCATGCCCAAGGAAGAGGACGATTTCATGGTGTCCCTTGCTCCCCTGCTGCCGGTTGAATTCAGCCAACTGGAAGGACCAGCCGGAAATCAAGGGTGGGAGAGGAGAGAGCTGGGTACAGTATTTGACCCCAGCCACCTTTCTGATGCATTGACTTGGTTATTTGTGACTCTGTGCCTGAGGCCATAGCTTCTGTCACATGGCCTCCTGGGAATGACCCTCCTGGATCTGGCTGCTGCTTGCTGGCTTTGCCCCTTCAGGCCTAAGAGTGGTAAAGTCTCCCTGGTGTTACCAGCCCCTGGCCTCACCTTTGTAAATACTCCCTTGAGTTCAACAGTTCTCAGCTTTCCAATTGAAGCTGGGCGTGGTGGCACACAACTGTAATCCCAGCACTCAGGGAGGCTGAAGCAGGAGGATCACAAATTCAAGCCTAGACTGGGCAATTTAGGGAGACCCTGTCCCAAAATAAAAAAAAAATAAAGGGGTAGGGGATGTAGCTCAGTGTGAAAGCCCAAGTTCAAAAAATTCCCAACTCGAATACACTTGGTTCATTGCTATGTCCTCCATGCCTTGAAGGGTACCTGGCAGAAAGCAACCATCAGAGTTTGTTGAATGAATGAATGCTGACTCCCAGTGGGGACAGGGCTTGTTCATGCCATTCCTCATCTAAAACTCACCAGCACCCCCTTCACTCGCCCCCACAGCTAGGCTGCAGCAAACCAATCACGAAGACTGTTCCTCCCACCTCATTTTTCCACACTCAGCAGACCTCAAATCTCTCTGTTCTCAACAATTTGTTTCGGACAACAGTTAGACCCTGTCTGAAAAATTTAGCTTCCATCTCTCGCCAGTAGGGGAAAAAATAAGTGAAACCCTTAGGGGAGCATCCTTTCTCATTTCTGGGGAAAAAAAATCTGTTTTCCCTGCCATTCTTCTTTTCTTTCCACCCATTTGCCAGACCCAGTCTCCTAAATGAGTGCTCGTGGGTGCTTGCTGGCCAGGATAATTCCACGCTGCAGAAGCTTGGAGCAGAAATGCAGAGCTGGGCATCTGGGGAGCCATTGTGCAGTCTCATCAAAGGTGCTTCTTTGGGGGCAGCGGTCCAAGGGCTGTTGGGCATAACGACCAGATGTCAGCATTCCAGCCCTGGAGATGGTGCAGCACTTTCCCTCTGGGGCTTCGCGGAAATGACACTGTCAGAGAAAACAATGATTTAATGGCCACATGACAGGAGCCTTGAGACTAATGGTACCCAACCTAGAAAAATGTAGGAGACAACTGGAAGGCAATTACGACATAGTCTGTGCCTACAAGGCTGTCATTACCAGTGGAGCATCGCTAGGAAGGCTCTCTCCGTTGGAAGGTCAGATTCAATTCCTACGGCACCAAGTCTTGGGGAGAAAACAGACACAGGGTGGATAGTTCTGTATTTTTACCAGGAATTTTCCAGAATCATATGCAGAGCACCTCCTCCATCTGTCTCTCCTCTTCCTCCTTCTCCCCCCTTCTCCTCCCTCCTTATCTCTCCCTCTCCCTTTAATATCTCTCTCCCTTCTCTGCCTTTCTCTTCTTCCTCCTTTCTCCCTCCTCTCTCTCTCCCTCTGCCTCCTTTCTGCCCTCCTTCTGTACTCTCTTTCTCTCTCTCTCCCTCTCCCTCTCCTTCCTTTCTCCCCTCCTCCTCTTTTCTTCCCCTTCCCCCTCCAGTCCTAATGATGCAGTTCTCCAGCTTCCCATACACAGCTCCCACAAACCTTTGTTTATGCGGACTAGGAAAAGTGACATTGCCTACTTGACAACTGGCTTTTGATTAGAAACACTGAGCTCTGCTGGAGTAATTGTGCTACACATAAGAAACAGATTTGAGGGCCTGAGGAGAATTCCCTGGAGGCCTGAAATAGTGGTCTAAAAAAAGGAACTCTGTCTTATGCATAGTTTGAACTTACATCCATGCCTTCCAGTATTTGCTAGATTTTTCTGTAATGAGCAGGTGGGATTTTTTTATGACAAAAGTCATAATTTCACCCGTTTTTATTGCCGAAAGGATAAGCATTGTGCATAAAAAAGCAGATATCTCTCTTAACTAGCACTCCTTGTCCATCTCCCGTCTCCAGAAGTGAATACTTTTATGCATATTATGTGGCTTCTCCCACACCATTTCCCACTGGCATGAATATATATACATGAATCTTTACACATTTCACTTTTATAATTATTTTGCTCTTCACAAATGGGATTATGCCCCATGTATTCATTTCACAAGCTTTTAAAACTTAAGGCTCTGTCTTGGAAGTCTTTCCATGTTGGAATTGGTACATAAGAGATTTACCTTATTGTCTCTAATCCTGCCTAGGAACCAGCTGTGTTACTCAACCGTGGTTTTTTGTTTTTTGTTTTTTTTGGGTTTTTTGGGTTTTTTTGGCACCAGGGATCGAACTCGGGACCTTGAGCTTGCGAGGCAGGTGCCAGAACAACTGAGCTAAATCCCCAGCAACCATGGTTTATTTCACCAAGTTCCCAAAGATACACAATCAAGTTCCTCTTAACATCTCCCTACTACATGCAATAAACAAATACTTTGTGTTGCCTATTTGGACACAGGAGCTCATATTTCTATATGGGAGAGATAATTATACCCATTAAGACACTTTGAGTTGCAGTAAATGAAGATCCAAGTGGCTAAACAATAAGGACTTGATGTCCTTATATTACCTAGAAGTCTGATGGTGGGGAGTTTCCAAAATTGGGTAATTCAATGGCTTAGTGCCATCATTATGAACCCAGGCAGTTTTCTTTTCATCTTTCTGTTATTGTTTTTGTTTTTGGTACCAGAGATCAAACTCAGGACCTTATGCTTGCGAGGCAAGCAGCGGAACCATTGAGCTACATCCCTGGCTTTCTTTTCATCTTTCTGGTCTACCCTTCTCAGAAAAATAGGAATGCCTCCTCAGTGGACCCACAATGGCTGGAGACTTTTTAGGTGATATGTGCAGCCATAGCCCTTCAGCTTTCTTCAGGTCCATTGGCCAAGATTGAGCTGCAAACTAATATATACACCTGTCACCAGCACAAGGAATAGAATGACCATGATTGGCATGAACCAATTGTAATTCTTCCTCTGGGTCTTGGAAGAAGAAAGGGAAAAGAAATGGATTTTATTAATCAAACTACCCTTCATAAAAATCTATATCAATTTCAGTCTACAAAGAGTACCTGAATATCAGTTAGTTTCCATTTAAAATTTTTTTAAGAGTGTGATGGGCAAAGAAGACATTTTCTTGCATTTGCCTGATCACTGAGATTGAGGAATCTATGTATTTATTGTCTATCTCCATTTTCCCCTCTGAGAATTAGATATTTGGATCATTGCTTATTTTCTATCAGGTAGTTTGCTGTGTTCTTACTGGTTTGTAAAAGTTCTATATTTGTGTCCTGGAAACAAATGTAATCAAAAAACTTATAAAGGTTGTAAAGGTTTTAAAGGACAAAGAACACTGAAATTATCCATCTTTATTTTTGCTTAGAATCTCAAGAGCTTCTGTAACAGTTCAGGAAGGAGATGAAAATTCATTTCATGAAGAAGGTTATGGTGACATGCTTTCCAAATCATGTGCTTCAGAACACAAGTTCTTTGCCAGATCTTAAAATGCAACTGGAGAGCAACACATAATATGTTCCTGTTTCAAAATCTCACAGTGCACAGGTAGCATATAGACAAGCTCTTTTTGATTAGGACTACAACCCACCTGTGTGATCTCAGACTCACTGCCTTTCCTCTCTGGGTCTCATTTCATTCATTGTAAAATAGTCCCCTCCAGATTGTTATGGGACATAGCAGCTAGATTAGTGCCCTGTCTATAGCCTTATGGCTCTTACCATTCTCACTCATGCCCATGGCTTCCCATAGTAGCACCATAGTGGTTCATCTGTGATCTGGGGCAGTCCAGAAGGAGCAAGATGTAATGCCCTTAGGAAGAGCCCTTCACCCATTATAAATAAAAATCGGTGGATAAATAACTGGGTAGCTTTGCCTTCAGATACAATGCTTCTAAGAAATATTCTATACCAGGAGTTCACAAAAGACCACCCACCAACCAAATCTGGCTCATTACTAGCATTTACAAAATTTTACTGAAGCACAGCCACATCTGTGTGTTTATATAGTGTCTCTATTTCCTTTCACTCTACAAGAAGAGAGACTATGCCCTGCAAAACCTCTTTCTAGACAAGCTTGCTGAGCCCTCCATTCTGTATACTATTCCTCAGTAGGGCCCAGTAGGGCTGAACCTAAGTTGCCCATTTGGTTTCCTACATGGTCATTAACACACCTTCCTTTGCTGTCTCACTCTCTTCCTGGTGCTTCCTGGGACACCCCCACGTATACTCTGTGTAACCATAAAGCTATAATATCCGAAGCAGTAGGTACAATTGGAAAAGACTGGGTAAGAATTGCAGACTATGGAATTGCTGAGGTCCCAGCCCAAGACATCTTTAGGGTTAACCTCCTCCCCTCATATCCCATTTCTTCCACAAATCAACACCAACTCTCTCTCTCTCTCTCCTCTCTCTCTCTGATACAAACACACTCATACATACAAATACATACAAACATACACACACGGAGCAAGCCTCCCATTCATTGGGGTGGTAGTTTTGCTCACATTACCATTACCAACTGAAGACTTGCAAGCTAAATGTGCAAATGGAAGATGAAGATGCCCTTCTTTCCTCTACGTCTAAGAAAGCACCCTAACTCCTGCCTGTTATGTGCCCATATAAAAGAGATAGACTTTCTCTATGGGGACACATGTCTGCTTATCTATAACTTCTCATATTTTCATACATAGAATAAATAGGTCATTGGACACCTCTCCTTGAAGGGGAGACAGTTCCCATATCTCATTATCACATGCGCAGCTACAATAATGCCACTCTCAAAATTTAAGGGACAAGGTGATAGTCTCTTAGATACAAGGTTGCATCTTCCTATCTACAGGCAATTGCACAAGTTGTTCCTACTGCCTGGAACACTCACTTCACAAATGCACTTTTGTAATGATTTGGGTCTCAGGTTAGATATCACTTGTCCCACAGACGCCTTCTCTAATCCTCTCTTCAAGTGCTCCCTATCCACATGCAGGCTGGGTCTTTCCGAAGCACCACCTTTGCAGTGTTGGTTACATTTGTTCATTGTGATACTTACCATGTTAACTAAATAAACACTTGTTTAATGTCTTTCCCACCTGAAAATAAGTTTCATTAGGTTAGGAAATCATCTCTCCTATTGATAGTTATAGCCTCAGTTTCTGCTCAATCTACTCAATCCACTCAATGGATGCTCAACACATATATTTTTAAATAGGTGAATGAATGGATGGATGAATACATGAATGAATGGAGCCCTCAGAAAAGTCAGTGGTCATTCTTCCGGTTTAAGAAATCCAGGACGAAGCATGTGATGGCCTCCAGGAGCTCTTGCTTCTCATATTCTAACATGCATGTGATCATCCATTGATCTTGTTAAATGCAGAGCTCCAAGTTCTGTAGCTCTGCATCTCTAGCAGGTGCTTGGGTGATGCAGGCTCCTATCTCTGAAGCAGACTTTGAAGTACAAGGACACAGATGCTCTTAACCAAGAACAGTAGCAGGTGGATTTATACATAAAATGCTTATTCTTTTTGCCTTCATTGACATTTATTTTCAAGAAAGATTCTCAAAGCAGCAATACTTCCCAGTAGGGCAGCCATGCTACATGACTTCTCCTGGATTCTAACCTCAGGCAAGCAAGGCAGGCCTTGGTATAGTACATGCTGGGGGCCTCTGTGATGCTATTTCTCCAGGGATAGCAGGTCTTAGCCACTGACCTCACCAAGGCACCCAATTTCTTATGATTTGACTTAACATAAGGATATTAGGATGCTGAGCTGACTCAAATTCAAGACACATCAGAAAGTGAACGGTCACCCAATGACAGCTGCCTCAGTGAGACCAGCAGCTCCATTGTCACTATCTGTGCACCTGTAATCTCCTTTCCCAAGTATACATAATTATGTGTGTACATCACACAATATACAAATGTATATGTCTATGTACATGTGTGTATATGTGATATATGTGTTTCTTCTTTTTTCTTAAATGCCTTCAACACTTGAGTGCTTTCAGAATTTGTAGAAGATATTTTGAGCTGTAGATGCTAATGACCTCAACACTAACCATCAAATTGTTGGGGTTCCAGGAAATGGCTCAATGCCTTGGGTGTAATATAATGTTAGAGCTTGGGCTCTACCCTGGGACTGAATTGGAGTAGGATACTACCTCCCACACTTCATAGCTGTGTGATCTAGGGCAAGTTACTTAGCCATCCTGAGCCACAGTTTCTGCCTCTGTACCATGAGAGCAATAATAATCCCTACCTGAAAGGGCTGTTGTGAATGCCAAACAGAATATGTACAATACATGCTATGGGTCCAGCACATAGCAAATAGCAATAAATAAGAGCTATTTTTATCATTATTGTCATTGTCGACCCCCATGGGGAGAGCTAAAAGAATTCTTTTTGTTTGTTTAAAAGAATTTTGATTGTAGGTTGAACAGCCTTTTTAAAATTAGGATAAGTGAAGGTCTTGTGTCTGTCTCTTCCTTCTGAGCCTCGAGAAAATGCTTGACCTGGGGTTGCCACCTTCTGGAAGCCTTTTGGAACGGGATCCTGCAGACTGCCAGAGGCCTGCTTGGCACAACTAAGTGCTCAAGACCCCTGTGCCTTCTATTATTTTGCTCCACTGTGCAATTGTGTGCACAATATTGCAAAGGACAGAGGCCAACTCTTAGGACAAGGCTCTGGAAATACTCAGAGATCTGTGATTACAAAACCAGCAAATCCAGGACCTCTCTGTTATAAGTAATAAAAACCCTTTCATAGACCACAAAAGGGACTTTATCCCAGAGACTGGGGTGTGTTGTGGTGTTCAGTAGTAGAAGATGTAATGGGACCTTCCAAAGCAGTCACCCCAGGACCCAGGATATCATTGGTCTCCTCTCCCACCTCTTCATCTCTTTACCTCTCTTTGCCTTAGTGAATAGAGATAGACAGTGTGATGGTTAAGCTTGATTATGTCAACTTGATTGGCCTGGGAAACACCTGGGAGATCGGTGACACATACTTCTGGATTTGTCCTTCCTTTCTGACACTGTTCCCCTGCTCTGCCTTCCTGCTTCCATGAACTAAGCAGCTTTGCTCCATCATGTCTTTCTACCATGCTGCTTCTCCCTTGGAGCCAGCTAACCATGGATTGAAGCCCCCTTAACACATGAACCAAATTAAATCTGTCCTTTAAGTTGTGTGTCAGATGTTGTATACAGCAATGGCAAAGCTGACTAATATAGGCACTTAACCCAAGCTGAGTCTATCGGATTCCTCCTTGAGAACTGGAACTGAGGATAGTTCATCTTGGTCGGTGGTCTCATCTGTAAAATATTCATGGTAGGGATTTAGGTGTAGCTCAGTGGTAGAGCACATGTTTAGCATGTGTGAGGGCCTGGGTTTAATCCCTAGCATAAGAAAAAAAACTGACTATGATAATCACAGTAAATTTACTTTATAGGGTCATGGTGGAGATTAAATGAGAAATTCCAATGGCAAGTTCTTCCCCAACACAAGGTACATAATGAGCACTCAGTAAAATGTGACTGCCATTATCATTGTTATCCCTAACATCAAACACCTTTGCACAAAAATTCACACACAGTAATGCTCGGTAAGCTTATGGGAAGAATGATCACTCAATCAGGGTATCACCTATGCTATTTGATGACATGGACCACGTGTTTCTGTAAAATATGTCACTGGAAGACAGTGGACTTTGCCTCCTAAACAAAGCCAAGTCAAATATACCAACCCTGGGTTTCATGTTTGTGAAGTGCAGTTGCCGTATGAAAGTTTTTGAGGGTTGCCAGGTGCTCACGATGCATTTTCCAGGTCATTAAATCTCTAGTTAGACAAACTCAATCATGTTTACTTGTTAAAATGAGATTAGGGGCATTTCAAAGATTAGGCTTATAGTGCAGGAAATATGGTTTAAGTTTTTCTGTCAGAGGGGTAGGGGATGTATCTCACAATAACATCAAAGAGGTCCACAGTGTTTTTCTCATTGTATACTTCCTGTCGTCATTCTCTCTGCTTTCACTGTTCCTGAGTAGCATGTATTTTGTCTGCATCACCACCTATACCTCCGATTCAAAAAACAAACATTCTGGAGATTTCTACCTGCATTAAATCAGGAACATTTTTATATATTTTAAATGTGGCTTCAATAAATGACTTTTGAAATGTACACCGAATAAATGCAGACAAACATGACTAATCAGATCACTCTCAGAGAGCAAGTCACAGGGAAAGTTTTGCAAGTAGAATTTTCTTCCAGTGGCTTAAAAAACAGCCTTCAAAGTGGTATCCTGTGTCTATATCTGGACAGGGTTCAAATAGATAGAAATATCACCAGTCCTTACCTTCCTGCTTCTATGTGACATTTTCAGCAAAGGAGTGCAGCAGGAAATTCAGATTCACTTAATGGAACTTCCCTCAGAGGTGAGAGCAAAGTGACAGAAAGTCAGATGGCCTTTTTTAGAACCCAACGGGGTTCTACTGAAAACTTCAGATGTTAACAAACAACTTAAGGAAGCAGAGCTCACACATGCATACTTTCTTTGGTCTTGAAAAACTGTTTAAAATCCCTCAGCATCTTCAGCATTTACATTTTCAAGTCCAAAGACCCTAGAACAATGACAGGCTCTCAATACGTCTTCAGAAAATATTTGGGGGTTTTTTGTTTTTTTAAAATTAATTTTATTGGTATATTTTAGGTATAAAATATAATGACACTCATCATTGGAAATTTGCACCTTCTCATAATCTCTCTTGGTTCTTATTTTTTCCCCATTCCCCTGCCCTCCCTTCAACCCCTCCAACCCTCCCTATTTACAAAGACTTTGTTTCCATTTTTTCATTTTCTCATATTAATTCCATTCCCTTCTTTCCTTTCCCCTACCCCT
>NW_004624747.1:14161973-14181063 GCF_000247695.1 Heterocephalus glaber | reverse complement strand
TAATAGCTAAAGTTTGAAAGCAGCCCAAATGCCCATCAACTGGAGACTGGATAAAGAAAATACGGGTTATTTTATAAAATGGAGTACTACTCAGCCATAAAAATTGAAAAATTAGAGACATTCATACCTAAATGGATGCACATTGAGGTGATACTCTTAAGTTAAATAAATAGGACATGGGCTGGTTATTTAGTTCAGTGGTTTCGCCGCCTGCTGTGCAAGCCCAAGAACCCGAGTTCGATTCCTGGTACCAAAAGAAAAAGAAAAAAAAAAGTTGAAGCAACATACAAACAATGAGTTTTACTTTGTGCTCGCTTCGGCAGCACATATACTAAATAAATAGGACACACGTTTAAATACTGAACAGTTTCTCTAGTGTGAGAAACTGAAAGTGTAAATAAGGACTAAATGGTATAATAGATAACGTGAAATAGGAAGAAAAGGGGCAAAGTGGAAGGGGAAGTGGGAGGGGAAGGGGAAAGGAAAGAAGGGAATGGAATTAATATGAGAAAATGAAAAAATATGGAAACAAAATCTATGTAAATAGGGAAGGGTGGAAGGGGATGAAGGGCATACAGGTAATGGGGAAAAAATAAGAACCAAGATACATCATGTACAGGTACAAGTACGCAATGGTAAATGTTAATGTATTGTATTCCTAAAATGTACCAATAAAAGAATTTTTTAAAATGTAAATAAGCACAATAAAGATGTTGAGAAGGCTGACAATAAGCAAAAAAAAAGGGGGCTATGGAATTAATATGAAAAAATGGAACCAAAGTCTTTGTAAATAGGGAGGGATGGAGGGGTTGAGGGGCGGGCAGGGGAATGGGGAAAAATGAGAACCAAGAAAGAGTACGTAAAAGTGCAAATTTCCAGTGATGAATGTCATTATATTGTATACCTAAAATGTACCAATAAAATTAACTTTTTTAAAAAAGGCGAAAACATTTAAGCTCAGAGAAGGCAAATGACCTATCCAAGGTCACTCCACCAAGAAGTAGAAGATTAAAAATTTGAAACCATGTCTGTCTGGCACTAAAATCCATGTTCTTGCTTATCTTCCCTTCCTGTCCTCTTTAGCTTCTTAAAAACATTTCCTCCAGTTCTTTATGCCTGACATGAGGGAAATGGGAGTGATTTTATGGTGGAGGGAATCTATATGCTTAGCCTCCATGTACCATGTGGTAGTCCACACAGGGCCCATACTTTTGTGGTTACTACAAAGTCTGAAGAGATCTCTAGCTTCATCAAGGCATGCCTGAAAACCAGATTTGCACTTACTAGTTGCTTCCAGAATGGACATGCTTTTGGATGCACAGAAAATTGTGATTCTCATGGGTGACTAAGGCATGGCATAGACAAACCCATGGGCCACTGTTCTCCCTAGGACTGATAGGGAAAGTGGAGTGTCTTAATCCTTTGTGTTCTTGTCATCCTTGTACACAGGCTGCTACCTCCCAGCTGTTGCATATCTTATGGTCTAAGTCTAAAATGACTCTGAAAGCCTCATATGTTTGAAAGGTGATTAAATCATGAGGCACTATTGATGACTTTCTGTTAGGAGGGGGGGTTTAGCTGGAGGTGGGTCATGTGGAGTGCATCCTGGAAAAGTGTATCTCCCTCCCTGGCTCTTTCCTTTACTCTGCTTCCTGGCCATAGTGTGAACAGCTTTCCTCCATCAGACCCTTCCACTATGCTCTTCTTGCCTTGAACCAGTCAACTATGGTTGGAAAATGTGAGCCAAATAAACCTACCCTCCTCTAATTTACGAGTGTTGAGTATTGTGTCTCAGTGACAAGATAATAACTAAAACATCGTCTTTAATAGTATCATTTTCTTCCATCTCCATTATGCTTTCCACAGAGTCATTAGTCCTCCAACAAACATTTATTGATACCTTACAAAAACAAGGCCAGATCTGACATCAGGAGCTCAGATTTAAATAAGGACAGATGTGTAAAACCTATAGCTTCGGTGCATGAGCTCGGTGTTCCAAGAAGATGGGGTTGACTAATATGCTGTAGGAGCACAGAGAGGCAAGAGTAACTCAGCTGCTGGAGGGAAAATTGAAGAAAGTGGTGATTGGCAATGCTTCATAATGGTGATAATATTTAAGTTGGATTTTGGAGAATGAGTAGGAGTTTTTTAAGTGAAAGAGGAGAGAAAGAACAACACCTGTAAGAGATGTATGTGCCTTCTGGAGCTCAATGTGTTACATAATTACTCAAGGTAACTGCAGAACAGAGTATGTGGAAGTAGAGTGTGGCCATGAGATGCAAAGCCATGAAAGGCCTTATACAACAGCCTGAGGAGTTGAGACTGTTTTGAGATCAATGAGGAACCACTGAAGGGTTTTGAATGACAGCATGGTAGTACTTTGCTTAATGGGATGGTATACACATTTTATATGGCTGCTGTCATCAATGATCACTAACTTGGTGGTTTAAAACAATAGCATTTATTGTCTCACAGTTTAGGAGGTGAGAAGTCCTAAACCAAGATATTAGCATGGTTGTTTCCTTCAGGAGGTGCTAAGAGGGAATCTGTTCCATACCTCTCTCCTAGCTTCTGGTGGTTCCAAGCAATTCTGGGTGTTTCTTGGCTTGGAGACATAACCTTTCCTTTTTCTGCTCTTCTCACTGTGCCCCCTCTTTTTCTTGTTTGGACACTAGTCATTGGATTGGGGTGCTACCATCATCAACTGTGACATCATCTAATTGCATCTGCAAAGACTCTAATTCCAAATGAGATCCCATTCTGAGATCTCAGGTAGATGTGAATTTTAGAGAGATTCTATTTAACCCACTACCACTTGTGAAGAGGCGAGAATGTCAGTGGGAACCCATGAGGCCAACCAGGAAGCCAGTCATAGGTACATCTGGGTTGAGGGTCACAGCACTATACCAAGGACTTTGGGCTGGGCTTTTCTCAAGGATATGACACAAGGAGCCCATTGAAAGGGATCTTAGAGATGCAATTGCTCATTCTTCCTCTGTTTACTAATGAATGTGATCATGGGTGCTATTAAGTGGTGGAACCAGCATATCACAACTAGACACCCTATCTCAAGGATACCTTTATAGTCTTAAGATTACTTTAATGCATTTGGCCCTTTCTAGTAAGGTTTAGTTTAAGCAGGGCTTTCAAGAGCTGAGAAACTTATTGGCAGAGGTCATAATTGCCTTAATAGACAACATTTTTTAACTACCCACTAAATGCCAGGTACTATGCAAGGTACCTTGAAATCATTGTCTCTAACTCTCACTGCATCTCTAAAAAGAAAGACACTGTTACAAATGTCTCCATTTTACAGATGAGGAAATTGATGGTGCTCAGTGAGGTTATAAGTCGTCTAGGATCATATGGTGGTAAATTTGAACTGGAATCCTAGGCCACATGATTGATGCCTAAGGAAGTTTCTCCAACTAATAAATGACTCTATTAAGAAAAAAAATATGGACACAAATATTTGTTCAATTCAAGTGGCCCTAATTAATTTTAACCCCAAAGAGGGAGTCTGCATGTTCCTAGCTTGGGATAAAGAACCAGTTCTGGAAAACTGCATGACAAATAGGGGTCGGCCCCCCTGTTGGTGAAGGTGCTCAAAAAGAGAAATACTCAGGGCCCAAGCAGGCACACTCTTGTAGAACAAGGGACCTGGGATCTGACTTAATTAATCCCCTTCTTCCTGCCAACACTTCCCTTGCCCTCCTGTCTGCTCAAAAGAAGTCTTTTTCTCTCTAGGGATTAAGAGACCTTTTCAGTTGCAGCTCATTCAGAATAAAGTTCCTTCAAAGGAGTGGCCAACTTCTTTTTTTTTTTTTGTTTTTCCTTTGAGCCTGACATGTGGAGCCAGCTGTTGAATCAGGAAACTCTGCCAACAGATACCCAGACCTCATCTGGTGTCTGCTTAAATGTTTTTCTTTTTTTTTCTCTTTAATACTTGTAGGATTTTTTCCCTTTTAATTATAATTATACTTCAAAGGGAACCTGGAACTTGCAGAGCCAAAGATCAAAGCCTCAAGAGAGGCTGCCTTCTCCCTAACAGCCTCTCAGGGGGGCTCTGAACAGGGGGAAGGGCAGTGCAAGGGCAGGGCAGTGCCACCAGCCTGAGTAGCCTCAGCCCTCCCTCATCCCACCCTGTGCTCATCTGCCTTTGCCCATGATGCCAGCTACTGGACATGCTACTCGGCCAACTGGTCCCTTCAATGTGGTCAGAATAGAACATTACCTGGGGTCAGCAATCAGGGAGGACCAGCATGGTCCCACCCTAAAATATACCTTGACACAGTAAAACCTTTTACATGCCTGAAATTACACTGTTTGAATTGCCTTTGTGTTAAGCATTGCCCATGCAGTACACTCCATTTGCAAGATAAAAATGCTACTAGGGTGAAGGATACCTCATGTCACTCCCACCCTAGGATAAGTTAGTCTAAAAGTTGCTCTTCATATGTCAGAGCAGCATAGGGATATTTGGCACCTGGGTAAAGTAATGAGTGGGGAAGAGTTAATATTTAGACATCACTAGAAAATGAAAGAAAACCCAGGTGTGTATAATGCTAAATATCTCTCTAATTTGCCACACTGCCATTGTAGTTTTCTTACCCAATATCTGATGTGACTCTAATTTGGCCCATGTATTTGGGGCCAGACCAACCTAATCACAGTCACCAACAGGTTAAGGATTCTACCCATCCATCCATCCAGTCATCCATCCATCTGCTCATCTATCGTTTCCTCTGTGTGTCCATCCATCCTCCCCTTCATTAAGGGTTTACACAGTGCCTGTTGCACATTAAGCTGAATGCTCAAGGTTGAGGATCCACTGGAGGACAAAGTGGAGTCTTAGTCCTGAACAAGTGCAGGGTTTGTGAAACTCTAGAGGAAGAGAGCCCCACAAAAATATCTCCTTCCATATTCCCAAATTTTGCCATGGAGACCAGTGCACTGGTGCCCAGATGTCCAGTTCTGATGGGTTTCTAAGGTATTGGTGGATGATAAATGTTCAGTCTTCTTTTATTTGATTCAGATGGCTTTATATACTTTGGAAGGTTGGATTTCTCTTTGTAAAATCAGTAAAGCAATTCAAGATCCTCAGTAATGGGGATCATTTAAATATTCAACCATCACATTTCTCTGTTTATAGAGCATCAAAGTGCACAGCACATTATAAAACTTCTAATTAATCCTCATAGTGCTTTGGTATCATGAGCAAAGGGTGGGTAATAACCCTATTTCACCGATGAGACCAAGGAACCAACAGCTACTGTAATTCAGCAACTAGCCTGAGGTCATGTGGCAAATCACCTGTGTTTTATACCTTCATTAACAGTACAATTTATTAATTATAACAATTACATTAACAACTAGCATTCATTGAGAGCTCTCATAAACCAGCTCTGTCCTGAGAACTTTACACACATTAGCATATTGAATGTCTGTCCATCACAACCCTATGAAGTAGGCTCTGTGATTATCTCCATGGAAGATCCAGAGATCCTGTGCTAGTGAGCTTCCTCCTTCTGCCACCCTTGTTCCATCTGGGTTCCCACCTTATTGGATGGTGCCACTCAAATCCAGGTAGGGCTCCCCACCACTTTGCTGTCCCACATTCCTGCAGATACACAACCCAAAGTGTGCTGTGCTAATTTCCTAGACATTTCCCAATCCAGTCAAGTTGACGGTCAAGATTAAGCATCATGACAAGGTTAGGCCAATGGGGTACCCTTGAATCTCAGCTTCATGCAAGACCTTAACCCAGTCTCAAAACCATGACAGATTTAGACATTCACCCAGAAGGGCCCCTTTGAGTCAAAAATCCTTTCTGCCACTTCCCCAAAGACACATCTGAGACTGTTTTAAAGAAATCTTGGCAGTTCCACCTAAAAGCTTATGTTCTACAAATAAGAAAGTTCCCTCACCTGCCTTTAGGGCATCTGGCTCACCTCCCTCTACTTTACATGGTGAACCAGCTTCAACCAGATTTTCCCAGGAAGGCGTGAAAATGAACATTTGATACCATCAAAGACACCCTGCTCTGACCTCTTTGAAGGGCTCTCCCTGGTTCAAGGGCTTTCATATCTGAAAATGATAAGAGAGCTGCTGCAGGCTGCAGTCTTGTCCTGTACCCAATCACCACCAGCACCCTTCCCAGGAGCTCTGTTTGCTAACTATAAGAAGGTGTTTTGCTTTTTCAAACAAGCTCGAACCCCAATTAGTTTCTCAGCAACTTGATGCTCATTGGCGGAGACTGTGGTTTCTCATCTAGTGTTGTTATTGATTCGGTCAGAAGTAATTAAGGAGATAATTCTTACTCAATTACATTTCCCTGAATTTCCTGAGGTTGCTAACTCTGCTCTCCGGCTGTATTTTCTTTTCCAAATTAATTTTGCCTTGACTCTGAAATGAGGATGGATATTACAGGGGCTTGTTGTGCTTGTTGATTTTCACAGGAACAAAGTGGGGCTCTGTATTTTAATTGCAACTGGAGCTCTCAAACTCCTTTTATTTTTAGGAAATTAATGTAAAACACACACAGCCTCTTAAAAAACAAAGCAAATAGCATGGAAAATCTTCTACTAAGGAACAGGAATGCCTCTTCCTTGCTCTCTTCTTCCGGATGCCATCAGTGAGGACAGCCAAATCTAACCCACTTTTTGCGATATCCTCCAATGATCCATGTCCCTAAATTATTCAAGTTTTACCAGCAGTTCTCAGTTTATTCATTTGAGAGTTTAACAGCTTTTTTGCTATGAAAGATGAAAATCAAGCCCCTTGGCATTTCTGCATCACCTCCTGCCCTCTCAAAAGTAGTTCCCCTGCTACTTAGTTCTGTAGCTTTCAAAAATATGTTACACTTGTACTTCTTGCCCCATTCACCACAAAGAGCCTCTCTGGCTCCTTACTTTATAGAAGAGCTGGGCCCCTTCTTTGCTCTCCTTGTACCTTTTACTGCTACTATTACGTTGCTAGGACTGATAGCATTCACATTCTGCTTCCTTCATTCAGTTTTCCAGGTTTTTGCTTCCAAATCAAGTCAACTTAGAAATCAACAAATGGTATAGTTTTGTTTGCATCCATCCATCCATCCACTCACTCCAAATATATGTGCCAAGAAACCACTCTTTGTTTGGCATTGTGCCCTAGACCAAAGATGTACGGTGACAAGGTCAAACTCTTTGTGCTCACTGCAAGGCTAGATCCCTAGAAAGGGAGAGAGGCAAAACATAATTTTCAGATGATGAGAACAGCCACTTAAAATGCTGATTTTGAATGTTGTGTTTAAAATATTAATACAAAATACAATAAAGCTGAATATTGCAAAAAAGCATTTAAATTACAACTGCTTGGTTTTCTTCATGCTTCATGAATATAAGCAGAATCTTGAAACCCAAACCTCAGCCCATTTGCCATCACCCTGGACCCACAGGCTAAATCTGGAGATCCAGCCGATGCTACCTGTTAAGGGTATGTTCTGCATCCAGGTGAGAGGTATCACAGTGGCAGCTTCATCCCATGTTTGTGAGGCTCCTTCATCAGCAGTGAGTCTTTGCAACATTCAACGTCCAGAGCACACTGGCTACAAATATATTTTGAGGACAGCTGTGCTGAGAGCAAACACCTGCTCATCCTGAGAGGTGTGCAGAGCACTGAGAGACCTCTGGAGCCACAGAGGAAAATATTCTGACTGCCCTTGGCATGCATGTCCCATGGAGAAAGTGGAGCATGACAATCCTAGAAGATGCATGGCCAAGTGCACAAGGAAAATTAAAATGATAAGATGTAGTATATACCCCCCAAACACATGCATGCATGCATACTGATCAAGAAAGTCCCAGCCAAAATAACAAATGCTGGCAAGGATGTGAGAAAAAGAACCACCTATACACTGTTGGTGGGAATACAAATTAGTACAGCCACTATAGAAAACAGCCACTGTGGAAATTTCTCAAAAAACTAAAAATAGAGCTACCATATGAGCCAGTTGAACTACTCCCAGATATATATCCAGAGGAAATGAAGTCAACATGCAAAAGAGATACCTATATACCCAGGTTTCTTGTGGCACTGCTCACTGTAGCTAAGATATGGAACTAGTCTCAGTGCCCATCAATAGATGAATGCGTAAAGAAAAACTGATATATATATATATGCAATAGAAAACTATTCAACCATAAAGAAGAATGAAATCCAGTAATTTTCAGGCAAATGGATGGAACTGGAGGACATGATGTTAAGTGAAATAAGACACAGAGAGACAAGTATCGAATGAGGAATTACTGAGACTTGCGGAGGGTGTGGGTGTGGCATGAGGGTAGAAAGAGAATGAATGGGCGTGATCAGAAAATCACAGAAATTACATTAATATATGCAATTAATATGCGTTAATAATTACATTTTTAATTCTTGGATTATTATTCTACTTACCATGAACACAATCCAGTAGTTCGCCTGATTCTGCAGCCTCATCTATTCATTCTGCTCCTTCATGCCTCAGTCGCAGGTTGTTTTAGACTAACATGTGTCTCTTATGGTTCTTACCCAAAGTTGCAGTTTGCAAATGGCAGAGCTGGGATTTGAACCCAAGTGGCTCTGACTCTAAAGTCTGTGCTTCTCAGTACGGCCATCATCTGTCCCCTGTGGTAGCTCAGCTATGGGATGATCCTGTTGGCTATCAAGTCATTCCATTCCCCAGGCCGGTTCACACCCATACTCTTTCCTCAACAATAGTTGAGATGCTTATGGTCCAAGAAGTTTTATTAAGCCTGTGATTAGATGCTAAAGAGACATCACTTCTCGGCCTTTTGGCTAAGATCAAGTGTAGAAGCTAAAGGGAAGTAAAATGATTCTGTTCCTGGTCACTAATTGCAATCTTATCTTCTATACCTGAAATTCTGTCCTCTCATTGGCTCATTCTGCTGTGTAGACTTTCAATGGAGTTTTTCATGTCCTGGAAATCTATTTGCATCTGTTTTATGGATTCCATTTGTTTCTTATGTTGGGATTGCATCATGTTCCTCAGCTCCTCTCTAGATTTATTAATCATGTCTTTCACTAGGGGCACAATTTCTCCTGTTATCTGAGAAATTATTTCTGATTTCATTTTTTCCAGATCCCCTTTTGTTGCCAGTTCAGTGGGTCCAGGTGGTTGAGTATCAGAGTGCTCCATCTCATTTCCCTTTGGGGTTGCTGTAGGTGATCTGGAAGTCTGGTTCTGAGACTTATTTACGTGTTTTCTCATTTCAACTGGGGTGGGGGGCTGTTAGCACCTGCACGGATTACCTCCTCTGAGCTGGGTGAGGTGGGACAGAGGCCGGGAGCAATGATAGGGATTGTGACCCAAAAGCCCTTTCCTCTGGGCTGGGAGCAGCGGGAGGGATGGTGACCAGGAAGCCCCTTCCTCTGGACCAGGAGCAGTGGAACGCCGGCTCAGAAGCCCCTACCTCTGGGCCTGGAGCAGCGGGACTCAGTACCTTGGTCTGGTGGTCTGGTGTCCTCTGCGTCTTTGTAGTGTGGAACCAGGTGGCTGCCTGTCTGCAGCGGGGTGATTCGGTGTCTTCCGCGCAACTCAGGACCTCGGGAGGGCATGCACATGATTCTGTGTAATACAGATCACCATTTCTTGTGGAAAGTTTATTCCTCCATGGCTATATTTGAGTTATACAGTTATGTTATAGACCACTACAAAACTTAGAAGGTTGAGACAACAAATATTTATCATCTACCAGTTTGTGTGGGTCAGGAACCCAGGCATAGCTTGGTGGGGATCAGCCATTTCATGGTGTCTCCCAAGGACAAAACCAAGATGGCAGCTGTGAGTTCATTATCTCCAGGATCAGCTGGGAAGGGGTCACTTGCAAGTTCATTCATGAGACTCTTGGCAGGTAGTAGGTGCTCGCTAGCTATGGCTAGAGATGCCAGTTCCTTGTTTTTGTTGTTTTTTGCTCAATTTGGTTTTTGCTTTTTTGAGGTAATGGAGACTGAAACTAAGGTCTTTGCATTCGGCTACATCTCCTGACCCCCCCACCCTTCACTTTGAGACAAAGTCTTGCAACATCACTGAGTTGTCCAGGCTAGGCTTGAGCTTGGGATCATCTTGCCTCAGCCTCCCAGAGTGCTGGGATTACAGGTGTGCACCACCGTGCCTGGCTGCCAGTTCCTTGTTTGGCAGGTATTTCTCAAAGAGAGCCTCACAACTTGGAAGCTGCCTTTTCCCAGAATGAGAGCAGGTGCCCAAGGCAGATGCTGTGTTCATTCTGTTACCTCATCTCAGAAGTGGCATTGCATCACTGTTTCCCTGTTTGGGTTCTGTTCACTAGAAATAAGTTACTGGGTCCAGCCCACTTTCCTAGGGAGGATTATAGGGTTACTGAGGGCCATCTGGGAGGCTGCCTACCAGAGATACATATAGAGGAGAAGCAAAACCCAATTCTAATTATCAACAGGTCAGATGCTGGAGACCCTGGGGACTCCAGGAGGAATAAAAACATGGTTCTTTGCAACTGAGCTGCTCAATCTTAGCAGTCTTGACAACTTGGGCCAGACACAGCTTTGTGGGGGAAAAAAGATGATTGCACACATTGTAGGGGGTCTAGCAGCATTGCTGGTATCTACCCACTGGATATACCCACCACCACCCAGTGACAACCAAAAGAAGCGCCTGGGGGAGTTGCTGGAGTGTATACTGCAAGTTCACCTTGCATTGTGGAAAAGGAGGCCCAACACCAGCCAGTTGGCACTGGGCCCTTAATAAACGACATCATTCTTTTTACCAAACTCTGTTCTAGCCTTCACACCAACAAATAATTAAGAAATGAGAAGAGATGTCTAATTTGGAATTTTGTAAGCATAGAAGGCTGAGATTTCACCAATATCCATTTCCTTTCAAATAAAATAAAATAGAAGCAAAAGATTCTCTATGTCTATACGTTTCATGCACAGGGAGCCAGGTAATGGACTGCAATTCTCTGTCCTCACCACCATGATTTGCAGCTGTCCAATCTTCTCAAGCATGATTGTAGAGATAATGGCAAGAATTGTAGAAAAGACTCCAGACACATCGGCACATCGAGGGGATGAGGTCTGGAATTGCTGCTCTTGATTATTCAGGGATGGTATTTTTGTTTGTCCTTGAAAATAATCTATGGCTAAAAATTCATCCATAAAGAGAAAATAATCTATGGCTAAAAATTCATCCATAAAGAAATATGGTTCATTCTTTTACTCCAGAGTTCAGCAAACTTTCAGAGAGAAAACATTGTCCGTCTTTGCAGACCATACAGTCTCTGTTCCAATTAATCAGCTCTACTTTACAGTACAAAAGTAGCCATAGACAGTATATAAATAAATGGGTGGTGTTTATGTGCCAATAAAGCTTTCTTTACAAAACCAAGCGTGCTTTTCTATAGCTTCATTCCTTTCTTTCTGTCTCTCTCTGTCTCTGTCTCTCTCTATCCCCTTCTTCCCTCCTTCCCTCTCTCTCTCTTCTCATTTCCACCTCCCTCTCTGATAGCTAACGCACACATCAAATCTTAATCTCCAGTTCCATCTGCGTCTCTAAACTCCAACCTATGGGCTGACAATGACTCATTCATATTCCCAGAGTTGCCCATCATTTTGCCCTGGCCTCCTTATTCACCTTGAGTATCCAGCTGCTTCCCAGGATATCTATGTTATATGGGAGGAAATCAGCATACCGACAATATTGCTGGTTGTATATTTGTGCAAGAGCAGGGTGCTTGTAATTGGGAAGAAGGCTGTGTATGTGTACAGTATATATATTTGCTTATTTAAAAACCTCTCTGGAAGGAGAGAACTTGGTAACACTAAAGGAGGAAAATGAATAGCCATAGACAACAAGGTAGGAGTAACACTTTTTAGCTATATACCCCTTGGTATGTTTTTAAACCATTGTAAAATACTACCTATTCAAAAACAAGTAAATTAATTTTAAAAAATAACATGAAACTTAATGCTGTACCTTCAGTCCTTAGCGGGGTCCTCCCTCACAGGTGGTTTTGCTGAAGTGGTTCCTCATGGCCTCTCAGCAGAATTACCAGCTTCAGGCATGTTCTCTCCTGCTTGGGGACATCAGAAGAACCTTCATCACCTCTCCTCTGCCCCATCATCTTCCACATGTCAGCCACTTCAAACTCCCAGGCATCCCCTCTGTCTGAAATATGTGTAGAGGAGAAAAAAAATAGTAGCTTTTAAAACTTATTGTCATGGCTCACACCCCTGCAACAAAAAACAAGATAAAATGTGTAACAAATTTACGTAGCTGAAGTTTTTGAGGGTCACAGGAGTCTTCAGGAATGAAGACTAAAAGATCCTGGGGAAACTGTTTTTATGCTAAGTTTGATGAAAGAAGTGTGTGGCTGTGGAAGCACGATTAGGCAAAGGGCTGTGATCTAATGGCAATAAACTGGGATTGGAGAGGATTTCAGTGAGGCCAGGTTTTCTTTGTCTCTGTAAGACACTCCTTCCCTGCAGGTAAAGGTCAGGACAGCACAGCGGTCACAGGAGGCTCTCCAGGGGAGGAAAAGGAGGTCAGAGAGTGTCCTTTCTAGATTTTACGGCTTGTTTGGGGCTTTGTTTACGGCTTGTTTCAGTCTCTACGACCCACTTTAGGGGAGAGAAATTCTAGTTCCTATGGCCAGCTTGGGGGAAACAGGGGAGAAGCAGAAACTGAATGCAAGAAGGACAGAGAGCCCTCACTCCCAAGACCCTCCCAGTGCCCTACCTTGTGTGTCTCATTCTGAACCCTCACACACACTTTCTTCCACTTTTTGTTTTCAGCTTGGTCTGGATCTCTGTCAATAGCCCTTCCAGCCTCCGAGTTGTGTTTGGTGCCTCAATTTACCACCACCCTGAAGCAGAGTTGCCTAGATCTAGGAGCTCCCTGAGGGAAAGGCTGGTGTCTTAGCCAACATCCTATGGGCAACTGGTTTCTAACACGTATTAGGTATTTTAAAGTGTCTGGGCTGCTCTTGCCACCCACTGAGGGTCCTAATGTGGTCCACATAGGTTAGTGTGGCATCCTGGGGACAGTGTCATGGAACTCGCATCCCTGTGGTCACACTTGGGTTCATCCCAAGGGTCAGGCCCCCTCTCAGCCCTTCTGCATCTTGGCTCTTTTCTCTTTCACCAGTGCCTTGAGCTCAACTCTACTTCTATTTTTTGTGTGAAAAATGAGGTTGAAATTTATTAACCAGAGGCAAGTTAGGTTTCTTTGGACCTTCAGGGGTTCACTTGATTGTAGCAGAAATGTCACCTTCTTCTTCCAGGGAAAAAGATAATGGACTGGAGCTGCTTGGAGACTTCACCTCCAGCACACACTCTTCTTCCCAGGACAGTGACAGTAGAAAAGGAGACTTTCTGGGATCACTACTTGTTCCATTCCTCCAGGATAGATTGCCAAATAATATTTCATTTCCAGGAAAGGAAGTAAATTTTGGTGCGATAACCAGTAGAGGAAGTTCCACAGGCAACCAGATTACTCAAACTTCTGATTCTGCCTCTCACAAGCTAGGTGACCCGAGGCAAGCAATTCAGCTTCTCTGGGTCTCAGATCACTCAATCATAAAACAAGGACAGAAATAATCACCCCACTCAACTTTAGGGGTGATTGTGAGGATTTTGTGAGAAAAGGCAGGCAAAGTGACCCACACAGGAATGGCAACTGTGTGTCCTTGATGCTGTTGCTCCCAACCTGCTCCATGTCAGACATTGCTAAACAATCACAGAAATCTCTTCTGGTGAGATTGGACCACAGGGCTATTCTTGGGTAGATTGAAGTTAAGTTAGAGTCCATTTGCCCTCTCAAGCCTATTGCATTTCCAGACACATGGAACTTAAGCACTGTTATCAAACAGAACTATCATTGGCAAGGTTCACAGTACAGAACAGCATGGTGGTCACATCCTGGGGCCCATTTCTTGAGACTCTTTCAAGATTTTGAAAGGCAGTGCCTGGTCCACCATGTAGATTCCCATTGATTACTGGTACCTGACAGCTGGACTGCTGGCCCCTCATACAGAGTCTTTCAAAACAGCTTATGAGATTAATATATTTGATTTAATTTTTTTAACTAGGTGGATAGCACATTGGCTGCTGGCATGCAGGCTTAGGCCCAGGGCGGATAGGGCTCACTGATCCTGGCAACCAATTTCCATTTCAATCAAGTGAGAGCGGAGGGAGGCTGAGAAAGAGTCAAAGCAAGTGGGACTTGGTTGAAAGCTATGGCATCTAGCGCCACCTACTGTTGTATTGCTGTATTGCTACCATTGCTGAGCTCTGGAAGAGGTTATTTGGGAACATTTTCATAATCTTGTTCGTTGTATTTTCCATTTATGACTCTATGTGTAAAAAGCACGGATACTCGTAGTGTAGACACAGGGACAGTGACATTCCCTTGATACGTTTGGTTCATCGAGCCCTATGTGCCAAGCGTACCTCTTAGCTTTCTCACAGCTACTGCCTGAAGACCAGGCAAGTGACAGGTCGGAACCCTGATGTGCAGAGGAAATGAGACCTCACAGGTAGCAGGGCATGGAGTTGGGGTTCTGACTCCACATCCTGTTCTCCCCCTGCATCTGTCACTTGCCTGCTCTGGCTCCCCTTGACCCACCTGGGACCTGGCTCCCACCTCATCCCAGTGAGCCCCACACCCTCAGAGGATCCCGATTCCCATTTCCAAAACACCAGTGAATGGTGTGAATGGTTTGCAGAAGCGGTGGAAAAGACAGTAGTGTACATGGCACCCCACATATGAAAAAAACCAATGCAACAATCCTGCGGAAGCTTGCGGGTTTCTGTTCTGGATGCTGTCCGTCCCTGCTCCCTTCACCCCTGCTCTGAGGCCCCTTCTGGCCCTCTGTGACCCATCATGGAGCCTTCTGTCTTCTCTCTGAGCCTCTCTAGTGTCCATCCTCCCACTCATCCTCCTTCTCAGCAAAGCGAGCACCCTCCTTGGAAAATGGGGAAAGTGAGAAGCAGATGATAGAGTGATGTCTTTGCTTCCTCCATGAAGGATTGGGACACAGAATTTTTAAGGAGGCTTAATAGCTGAGGAGCCAAGTTGTAAATACAGGAGGACCAGGGTCCCAGTCTTAGCTCTGCTACTTGACCAGCTGTGTATCTTTATGACTTCCTCTATATTTCTGTTTCTCCTTCTGTAAAGGGGCTGATTAATAACTGTTTAGTTAGATTATTGAAAGAAGTAAACGAAACTGATGGTGTGAAATGTTAAGCATAGTGCTGAGGTATGATAATTTCTCAAGAAATTGGTTTTTTTCCTTTTTCTTTTCTTTTTTTCAATAAATTGTTAATCTCGATAATTTCCTGTATGCACTCAGATTAAAGTATGAATGATGTATCTCTCTAGAGTTGTGCATTGTCAACTTGTACATCTTTATATGACTGCATGCCAGGTTTGGAGAAATCGATGCAAAGAATGAGTTAAAAGTGAGCCAGTACTAACAAGTTGAATGGGGAAAAGGTTGCATAAGAATACCCCAGGAAGGGAGAGAAGCAGGTGTAAAGGCCCTGTGGTTGGAGGGAGCAGCATACACACAAACCACTTCAAGGAGGGTTGTGTGACTGGACCGTAAAGATCAGGACAAAGAAGCACTGTGAGACACCACTGGATGCAGGAGCCAGATCACATAGAATATATAGTTCTCAGGAAGGATTTAGACTTTAAGAACAATTAGGGACATTTTTAAAGTGCGTTAGGCAAGGAGTAATGGAGTTGGGTGTGCATTTAGGAAGGTTCATCTGTGTGAACAGTGGTCAAAGGGAGCAAGAGCCATTGGGACCTGTCTGTATCCAGTTGAGTTCCAGAGGAGGCTTGCAGCACTATGGAGAAGACACTGGCGGGGATGGAGGGAAGATGAATTTGAGAGCTCTTTAAGGAGCAAAGTCAACAGGACTTGATTGATTAGCTCAGGGATAGGCAAATTTCCTTTTCAAAGTTTCAGTTTATTTTTGATTGGCATACAACTGTCCAGTGAACTTTGGCTGGAAAGGGCCTGAGAGTAAACATTTGGGATTTGCACACCATGCTGTCCCTGAGGCAACCACTCAACAGGAAAACATCCACAGACAATAGTACATGCAAGAGTATGCCTGTGTTCCAATAAAACTTTATTTACAGATGCCAGCGTTGGGCTATAGTTTGCTGTCGTTGGATTAAATAAGGAGAAGAGGAGAACAAGATGCTGAGCTCTACCTCTTACTATCTGTGTGACCTTTAGCAAGTGCCTTGAGCTCTTCCATCCTGGGCTTCTATTTTGGCAACAGAGGAATAAGGAGGCCTCCTAGGATTTTTCATGAGGTTAAAATGAGGCAATGTAAATAAAACGCCTACTGTAAGACAAGGAAGATACATCCACACTTACCAGGGAGAAATTGTTACTCACCAGCAGATCACTTTGGGGGCCGGTGACACTGTTTGTACATGATTGGTGGTGCTAAGTATGGCCAAGTGGTTAATGAAGAATCTACCAGACCTTACCAGAATGAGGTACCTTGTCCCCTTTATAATTAATAATTAACTTGTGGGGATAATCTTGAGACTGCAATGCATCACCTCTTCATTCATTCAACAATGCAATGAGCTGAGCACCAGGCCCTGTACAGAAGCTGGACATCAGGAGCTTCCTTTCCAGGGACTGTCATCGATTCTTACAATCAGTCCCCTCATCCTGCTGCACAGTCTCCCTTGAGTTCTCAGCAGAGGACTTGCTTATCTCCCTGGATGACCCCCTTCCCACCACCAGTCCCTTCCCATCCCAAGACCCCAGCTTTCTTTCTCTTGGATCCATAAAAAGATGGAGGTGAGGAAACTGAATCAAAATACTCTGAAGGATGCACCCTGACTTCATCAAAGAGATTCTTTAAAGAACTCAAGGGAACACTTTATATTTCAGTTTACAGAGTTTACATGAGGGGTAAGGCCACTAGATAATACAGTGTGGGCAGGTACCTATCTTATATCCTATGATCAATAAATAAAGGATAAAGTACTCATTGTCCTCCAAAAGAAAGTGCCCATGGCCACAATAAAAGCTGAAATACTGGTGCGTAAACTCAGGTCTTGTGTGTGTTCTTGCCACGATCCTACCCACTCCTTGCATATTTTGCTCTTCATGGCTTCTCTGTAATGAGCCTGGAATTTGCTAATCATCTCACTTGCTCCTTGGTGCTGTTTTTCCAACAGTCTCCCCTCCCCCTCCCCACTTGATGGAGCATTCCAGCTGTTCCCCTGATGTCTGTATCAGCCCAGGCACATTCCGCAGGAATTCATTTCCATCTTAATCTGATTCTGAGAAGTAGATCATATTTTAAGGAATAACAAAGATAGGTTTGGAACATTCTTTCATAAAACAGAGAACAACAGATATTTAGAAGATTGGCTTTCTGACTGTGACCTTCTACAAATCATTCTGATTTTCTGCCATACAAAATTCTTTATGATGAAATCTAACAAAATTCAGTGGGTGAGTTTGGAAGGTAGATGTGTAAATCAAAAGCTAGCAAATGCTATTCCTGACTTAGTCCCTACTATGCAAAATGGGGTCAGTGTGTGGGGGGGGAGTAGAATAGAGTAGCTATTATGAGCACTTGGTTTGGTGTCACTTGAGTTCAAATCTAGGTTTTGTCACTTAATGGCATGTCATTTTCACCTTTCTAAGCCTCCCATAAGGCCCTATATAAACTGGAAATCATAATATACCAAGGACTAATGGAATCAGGCATTTCACATAAGAATGCATTTAGGAGAGTGCATGGCACACAGATGAATGGTGATGTTATTGGTAGGATTGGCAGTAGTGCCAATTCACAGATGGGTAAACTGAAACTCAAGGAGTGAGTGCAATTCATTCAATTTACTTCGACTCCTAAGTGAGAGAACCAGGATTCAAGCCAGTGCCTTTCTGACAACAAAACTCTTTCCATTCATTCCTGCCTCTTCCCACTTCTCAGCTGTCAGGTTAAACCAAATAGCTCCCAATTGTTAGTGTTTAAACAGCCTCAGTGCATGAATATTAAATATGAGTATATCTGCCAAAAAGTACCAGATCTACCCAAGGCTCTGTAGGAGTCCACACATTTGCCCACCTTCCCACATTTATCAGCGTTTAACCTGACACATTACAGGACACTGCAGGACTTCCTCACAGTCCTGCTTTCAAGGACTTGTAATCTTTCAGAGAAAGGCTGCTGTCAGCACCTGCTGTAGAAAAGGTGAGCGGGGCAGAGATGCGAGTCTGTTTTCCAGGAAACAGAGCCTGGAGTCAGTGCCCACTCTGCAGAGAAACAGAAAAACTGAAGGCTCGGAAGGCCAGTGCCACATCACAGGGAAGCAAGGACACAAAAGTCCAAACCAGCTGTCCCTAAGTTGGCTTTTATGCAACCAGGCTGAGAGTGGTGATAGAGCCCAAGACAAAGGAGACGCTGATGAGATTATGTTTGGTCCTGATTTTCTTCTGAGTCATTAATCTTTTCCTGATTTTTCTACAATGTTCATTAGTTGGTTCCATAACCATAATAAGATCTTAAGTGTGGGGTTGTTGTTTTGGAAATATATTCCTTGAGTATGGAGACGCATTAGTCAGTGTCAGTAGGGAGTGTAAGGATCTAAGGGATGGGGACCTGAGACAAGCAAGTTTTTTTTATTGCTTAAATTCTTTTATTGGTACATTTTAGGTATACAGTACGTTTACATTTATCATTGGGTGTTTGTACCTGTACATGATGCATCTTGCTTCTTATTTTTTCCCCCATTCTCTGTCCTCCCTTCACCTCCTCCATCCTTCCCTACTTACAAAGACTTTGTGTCCATTTTTTCCTTTTCTTGTAATTTTTCCTTTCCTTCTTTCCTTTCCCCTTCCCCTCCCACTTCCTCTACCCCTTTGGACCTTTTCTTCCTATTTGAAATTATCAATTATTTGTTTTAATCATTTTAATCCTTATTTACGCTTTCCATTTCTCACACCAGAGAAACTATTTGGTATTTACACATGTGTGTCCTATTTATTTCACTTAAGAGTATGGCCTCAATGTGCATCCATTTAGCTAT